>VYXD01002499.1:2047120-2218073 GCA_013397195.1 Hylia prasina
TCCTGGCGCAGAGCAGCAGGTCTTAGGTGAGACGGGTGTCCTGGGGTGCCCTGTGGGTGTTCTGCCCATGCTCAGTCACACAGAGCTGCATGCTTGCAGGGTCCAGGGTGGGGGTTTGGGGCATTTTGGGTTTGTGTGCAATCAGCACCTCATACCGTTCCCCTGTCCTTTGGTCTCCTGCAATAACCCCAGGGACCGAGTTCCCTACTCCCTCGGCGTGCTGAGGCAAGGAAAGAGGTGCTATTCTAGTCTAGTCCCCTAGGTCTGGGTGATGCTGGCACACTGTGGGCACCCCTGCCCTTGCTGGGGCTCTGGGTGTGCTGCTGTCCCCGCAGTTGGGACCCCTGTTCCCAGCAGTGGGTGCAGCGACGGGCGCGGTGACCTCTGGTCTGTGCTCTGGTGCTATCACTGCCGCTCCCTGAGCAGGCACCGAGCCAGGTGACCGGGCTGCCCTGGCTGGTGGCCGCCCTGAGAGGGTGTGGGAGGCCTCCCCTCATCAGCCAGCCCTGCCACGTGTCCCTGTCCCCAGCAGGATGGCCGACTCGGACACCTACCTGCGGCAGCCCTGGCGCACAGTGCACGGCATCCCCATGGTGAATGCCTTCGCCCTCAACTGGGAACGGGTTGACAATTTCCAGAGCCGCCCTGAGGACATCGTGATGGTCACCTTCCCCAAATCTGGTGAGCATCCCCAAGGCCACCAGATGTGCTGGTGCTGGATGGGCAAAAGTGTTGTTCAGCTGAGACCCACTGCTTGGGGGCATGCAGCACATTTAGGGGCTATCAGGACACAGTTGTGTAGGATTTCCCTTTTCCCCATGGCATCTGTTTGAGGTCTGAGGGATTGTCAGTGCTGAGACACCCGATGCTGCCCTGGCTGCTCCCCTTGATGGGTTCCTCTCCCCAGGCACCACTTGGGTCAGCGAGATTGTGGACATGCTCCTGCAAGGCGGAGATCCTGAGAAGTGCAAGCGGGACATTATCAGCAAGAGAGTGCCCATGCTGGAGTTCTCTGCCCCCGGGAAGATGGCAGCAGGTAGTGAGGTGCAGGGCCACCCCACAGGTGCTGAGTCCCCAGGGTTTTTGCCAAGGGCCCACTGAGGAAGTGCTCTGGGATCCCCCAGGAACAGACCTGCTGGCCACCATGCCCTCACCCCGCGTGGTGAAGACTCACCTGCCGGCACATATCCTGCCTAAATCCTTCTGGGAAAACCGCTGCAAGGTAACCTCCAACACCGGTGCCTGCCCTGGGGAGAAAGGCAGCTCCCCTGTTCCCATGAGAAACGAGTCCCCACTGCTCCCTTCAGCCTCCTAAGTGGTAATAGGAGTTCTAGAAGCTGGGGCATCGTCTCTGTTGGGGGTCCTGGGGCTGCCCCTCATAACTCCATGGCCCATCTGCAGATGATCTATGTGGCACGCAATGCCAAGGACGTGGCTGTCTCCTACTACCACTTTGATTTGATGAACAAGTTGCAGCCGCACCCCGGGACATGGGCCCAGTACCTGGAGGAGTTCATGGCCGGCAGAGGTGGGATGGGGCACCCCTGGGTGCATGCAGGGGACCTGTGGGGACCTGCCACCCACTGGCTGCTCTCCCCATGCAGTGGCGTATGGCTCCTGGTACAACCATGTCAAGGGCTACTGGGAGCGCAGGAAGGATTACCCAATTCTCTACCTCTTCTACGAGGACTTGAAGGAGGTGATGGGGCAGGGTGGGTGGAGGTGTGGGGTCTGGGGGTGGCAGGGGGGTGAATGTTGGCCTGTGTCACGCAGGACCTCCGCCGGGAGATTGCCAAGGTGGCCCAGTTCCTGGGGCAGAAGCTGTCGGAGGCGGCGCTGGACACCATCACCCGACACACGTCCTTCGAGACCATGCGGGACAACCCTGCCACCAACTACAGCCGTGTGCCCTCTGACCTCATGGACCAGAGCGTGTCCCCCTTCATGCGCAAAGGTGAGCGGCTCGGGGGGGCCTCTGGAGCACTGTCCCCCCCGGCCCCTGCTGAGCCCCACCTTGCCTGGCACAGGCACCACTGGAGACTGGAAGAACTACTTCACCGTGGCCCAGAACGAGCGCTTTGACCAGGACTACGCGCAGAAGATGTCAGGCACCGACCTGCGCTTCCGCACTCAGATCTGAGGGGACGCCGCCCGACGCCCCCAAATCCGCCCTGAGCTGTGATGGCACTGCTGCCCTTCCTTCCTCTCCCCTGGGATTGCTGGAGAGAAATAAATGTGCTTCCTGACCCTGCCATGGTGTGCTCACTGCTCTGAGCCTCTGCTCATCCCAACGCCGCTGTCCCCTTGGGTTGGGGACAAGCCGGTGTCACCCCTCAGCTGCTGTGGTGGGGGGATTTCCAGCAGCAGCTCATGGGATGGCAGAAGGTTTTGGCAAAACTGCATGTGGGGAATATGTTGGGTGGGTGTGGGCTGTGATAGGTGTCCTCCCCACCCTCACTCAATGTGATGTGGCCTGGGACCTGTGGGGGAGGGCAGGACTGGTGGGGCTGGAGATGTCCACTGTGGCTCTGCCTGGAGGTCAGTGGCTGCTGGTTTCTCCCTGCACTCGCTCCTCCCTCCCTGCAGCCACAGGATTGGCAAACATTACTGCCCTCTCCTCCCTGTTTCTGCCAGTAAAAACTGCTGCTGTCACTCTCCCGTTGTCACCTTCCCGGTGTCATCGTCCCCGTGTCTCTCTCCCGGCGCAGAGCAGCAGGTCTTAGGTGAGACGGGTGCCCTGGGTGCTCTGTCCATGCTCAGCTGCACAGAGCTGCATGTATGGGGGTCCAGGGTGGTGGATTTGGGGTACTTTGGGGTGCAATCAGCACCCTAAACCTTCCTCTGATCTGGGGTCTGCTGCAGTAACCCCAGGGACCCAGTTCCCTGCTCCCCAGTGTGCCGAGGCGGGGGGAGAGGTGCTTGGTCTGGGTGATGCTGGCACACTGTGGGCACCCCTGCCCTTGCTGGGGCTCTGGGTGTGCTCCTGTCCCCGCAGTTGGGACCCCTGTTCCCAGCAGTGGGTGCAGCGACGGGCGCGGTGACCTCTGGTCTGTGCTCTGGTGCTATCACCGCTGCTCCCCGGGCAGGAATGGTGCCAGGTGACATGACTGCCCTGGCCATTGTAGCCTGCCTGGTCTTTGCCTAGCTTCTTCCTGCCCCAGCAGCAAACTCCAACTAAAACAAAACAATGGCAGCATGACTGGGAAAGTCATGGGGAAAGGCTTGCCACAGGAGCATGAACAGCTAGCGCACATGAAAATGTGGAATGGAGAAAGCAGCTCCTGCTTTTTGGGCTGGTGAACCATTAGATGAGTCCCATCATGTCTGTACCCGTGGGATTTGCAGATTTGCTCATCACCATAGCATACAGCTTTCTCTGGGAAGCTGGACAAATGTTGGCAAGACAGGAGTGTGCCACATCTGCAGGGAGCTTGGGTAAGTCGGCTACTGCTCCTCACTGTAGAGCTGACAAGGATAGGGTGCAGCACCTATTCTTCCACCAACTATGCAGATTCCTAGTAGGGACACCAAACTTGGCCTGAACTTTGATTTCTTTAATGTTTTGGCTTTGCAGAGCAGAAATGGCTCCCGTGTCAGCCACCCTGATGGCTGTTGTTTACCTGCCAAGTTGCCCCTGCAGCATTTCAGCAGCAGTGAAGAGTTTGTAGAATCTTAAACTGAATCAAAAAATCCAAGTGCAATGCTATAAACCCAGCCCTTCATCCTGCAGTAACAGTGCAGAGGTATAAAGATAAAATTTATACAAGAAAGATGGTCATGGTGAGGCTATTTCATCTCATTAACTTCTGCTGGAGTTTCCCTATACCCCGGGGATTACAGGCCTTTTACTGAGTACACACACATGTGACTTTGCAGACTTGCCCAATCCTGTCACTTCTGCCTGTAGAGATGAGCCAACTTTGAAATTTTCCCAATCTAGTATCCTCCCTTCCCCTTGCCAACCCCCCCACTCCCTAAAAGAAAAAAAAAAAATAGTCAAGACTTTTAACTCTACTTTCAGACCAGAAGCTGCTTCATTGCATTAAGTGAAAGGGAAAGCACAGAATCATTTGGTGCTTCTTCAAGGCAAAAGCTTCCCTTTTCCACCCTGGCCCTGAATTTCTGAGGTGCTGACTGGCATCGAGGTTTCTAGAAATCAAAGTGCCATGCACACTGCAACCCTCAGGCAGCCAGCACAATGGTGAAGAGACCCGTGTGTGGAAAACATCAGTTTGCATTGCCTAACTTTTGCATGAGGGCCTTAGCCTTGAAAGCCTGTTGTTTTTTAACAAGGTTGCATCACTGTCTGCAGCACTTCTGTTAGTAATGTTAGATGTGTGAAATACAGGCACTTAACACCATCTACTTTCTTATGCCCCACTTCTCTCTCATTTGCTGGATTTTGTTCTTTAATCCTCTCAAAATGCTTATCTTCTCTGATCTGACTAATCTGAGTATTGTCTTTAGAGCTGGCTGTGGAAACAAGAAATTTAACTCTTTGATTCCCCTAGCAATTGCTATCATTTGCTATGGAGGAATTTGATACTGTGGGGTTGGAAACAAAAAACAGGTTCCCATCTAAGTTTTTTATGCAGGGAAGTGGTCACAGCACCAAGCCTGAGGGAATTCAAGAAGCTTTTGGACAATGCTCTCAGGCACATGGTGTGACTCTTGGGACTGTCCTGTGCAGGGCCAGGAGTTGGACTTCAATGATCCTGTGGGTCCCTTCCAGCTCATGATATTCTATGATTCTATGATCTGTTCTAGCCCAAATGAACATGGTCTTTCAATAGTTGCTGGAAAAACTTTAAGTTTCTTATAGGACTTTACAAAATAAGCTAAATTAGCCCGAAAAAACCCTTACTCTGGCTACAAAGATCTCTGGAGGGACTGTAGTGAAATTCCAGGCTGTAAGGCCAAATTATGGCTGAAACATGCTGGCATAATAGTCCTGGATTCTGAGGGTTTAGAAAAAGCCCTGTTGAATATTATGGACAATACTTTAAAATCATTGAGATCCACCTTTAGATTCCTATATTTTCAGATTATTATGCAATTAGATCTCCAGAATCAAGGGCCACAGAGACAACGCAAGTATAACACCAACTTTTGGAAACTTGCACAGACAGCAGCAGCTTTTGAAAACCTCTGCAAACAAACCACAAGATTCACTCTTTGTTCCTGTCAACAGTTTATAAACATACCTACTATGTAACAAACAATACTGTTTTGCCACCTGGGACCCTAAAGGGAGTAAAAAAGTCTTTTTAGCAGCCAGACACTGTATTTCTTGTCTCTAGGATATAAAGTCCTCCTAAGAACCTGGCTCTGTAATAACATTATAGTATGTCATGGCAAGGGAAAGACCATCTCAACCATTAACTTCCCAGAGCATAACAAAAGAATGAATAAACACAAAATACGTGCCTTGTTGACATAATTCCGTATTTTATTACTTCCTCCTTTTGAAAAGTCCAGTTCAGAGGGTAACTTAAGCTCTTTCTGCCTGATAACCAATCCTGCTGGAGCAACCCAAGCACAGAGGAGGGGAGCATCAAGGAAAAGCAGCAAACTGGTGTAGCAAATTGCACCTTGCAACTCAGAGCATAATGTTTATGTACCTTGGAAGACTCTGCTAGGTAAGAGTTTTTTGCTGCATGGCATTTGTTCCCCAAATTGTGTTGGATTGAGCGTATCATTTATATGTGTGGGTTTAGTTGTCATTCTGGCTCCAGGTGGTTAAAGAACTGCTTCCAGGTGTTTATGTTCAAGAGACAACTTTCCAAGTGAGAGCCATCCCAGATGATGTAGGTTTTGCTCTTTAGCACCTTTAGGGCCCAGAAGAGGCTCAGACCCATGTTTAGACACCTGAACTGAGCCCACAACATGACCAGGTTGGTGGTGATGTGCCACAGGCAGTAGCAATGGACTCACTGTGTTAAAAGTTGTCTGGAAGCAGTTGGAAGCTATCAGTGACCTATTAGGACAAATTGCATGTGATTATTTGCATTATTATCAACCAAATGAAGGATTTGTTGACTTCTCTCAGCATAAGAAATGTCAGCATTTTTAGCATCTCACTGTGAAAAAGGATGCTGCTTCTAATGTGGCTTCTCATTCCTTGGCCTGCCTCTGGCATTGCTCGTTCATGGAAAAAAATGCAAGGGATTTGTTTTGAGTCTCAGGGCTGATCCAGGGGACTGGCTCCTTTGACAGCAGTGAGAATTGCTGTCATCCTCCTAACAAGGGAATAGAACTCCCTCGGTGGGAAGCTAACAGGGTAGAAGGCAGAAAGGGAAAAATGAATCACCAAACATATTTTTTTCCTTTTCAGAGCTTAGACGAAACACAGGTTATAAAGGCACTACCTGTGCAACAGCAAAGTCTCACTTCTGCTAAGGGTGCTAGTGAGGAGCCATCAAACACAACACAGAGGTGCAGCACTCCCAGCTGGAAGGGAAAATTCCCAGGCTATCTAGCCCCTCACTCTGCCATGGCCATGAAAACAACCGGCTCAAAGAAATACCTCCAGCTGCTCCTTTTTCAGGTTGTTCTTCTAGGGCCTGTCTTCTGTGGGAAGATACTGGTTTGGCCAACAGAAGGCAGCCACTGGCTGAACATGAACGTAATTATACAGGAGCTCATCCGCCGTGGGCACAGCTTTACCATCCTCGTATCCAATGCCACCCTCTACATTGAACCCAAGCCCAAGGCCACGGAGAAGTTTGAGACCTATTATGTGCCCTTCAAGAAAGAAGTTCCTGAGAACCTGATTAATGGAATAGTGGATCTGTGGCTCAACCACAGGCCAACTGTCTTGACCTTCTGGCAGTTTTACAAGGAGCTGGGAAGGCTGTCCGTAGGCTGGCAGGAGATGAACAAGATGATGTGCGATGCGGTGCTGACCGACCAAGACCTGATGGCTCGTCTGCAGGGGTCTGGCTTTGACATGCTGCTGTCAGACCCCGTGACCCCCTGTGGGGAACTCCTGGCTGTCAAGCTGGGCATTCCCTTTGTCTACTCACTGCGTTTCTCCCCAGCCTTCACTCTGGAAAGGCACTGCGGCAAGATCCCAACCCCACCATCCTACACACCTGCAGCCCTGTCTGAGCTCACTGACCGCATGTCTTTTGGGGAAAGAGTAAAAAACTTTGTGTCTTACCACCTGCAAGACTACGTTTTCCGGAGCTACTGGGGACATTGGGATACCTACTACAGCACGGCCTTAGGTAAGCCTTCTGAAACTTCACTTCTCATTATACAGTCTGCCCTTATGACCTGCAGACCTTGGAACCCACCAGGGTCACAAAGTCAAGAGCGAGGTCAGCAAGAGTTTGTCATTATGTCCCTAAAAAGGGGCTGAGCCACTATCTGTCAGGGTGCTGTGCTGCTATGCCATTGCATTGAGAGGGCATAAGGGTCATCTCAATTGATGGATTTGACTTTTGCCATGATTTTAGTGTAGAGTTTGATACAACTTCCACACCATACGGGGCTCAGCAAGGGTGACTGCTTGCACAGAAAGCAGCCAAGAACAGAGCAATTTTCCTTATCCAGAGAACCATAACAAGGAGGGGGGAGCTGGTGAATTACAAGCCAGCCTTGTCACCCTTAGTAGCAATATTTAAGTGCATTGTGGCTTTGTAATAGAGATTTCACTTATGTCACTGGTCATATAAAACCAATTCTCTCTGCACAAAGCAATTTTTATTGAGAACATAGCCTCCCACCCACAAAGCAAACAGTGAAAACAACACATCTTTCTCTGCAGGCTTTTCTTCTGGACTGTTTTGAGTGATCATGTAGAAAAATATGCTTATTATTAATCACATGTTGTTTCTACTACCTTCCCACTGAGCTCTTCAAAATGACCTCTTGCAAATCTCTCAGGGTTCAATTGCCTGCAAATACCTGCATGATGCAAGACTCCACAAGTGCACCAAGCTGGTGTCAGTGTGTACAGTACATGAGGTATCTCAGCTTGGCTCCTCACAGTCCAGCTGTTTCCATGACCCACGTTTTTGTCCCAGAAAGGGTGCTCTAGGCAGCATGAAAACTATACCAAAAGCCTCAGACGACAACATTAGGAAATCATTGTGTAACAGCACTGGGCAGAAACCCTGTAATAATGATTTTTAGCAAAGAAAAGAGAACTTACTCTTAAGAGAATTAATTTCTTAATTGCACATCAGGAGGGACCATATAAATAAAACTGTTTATTGTATTTTCTGGTTCAATTTATAGTGCATAATTGGCACTTAGTGGCAGGCAGGAAGCCTCCACTGTCCCCTCCTGGTCTCCTATGGTTCTCTGTAAGGGACAAGTTCACATGAGGACAACCTTACTCTAATACTGAAGTAATATGCTGTGTAGTTTCATCCACTTCGAGATGCAACTCTTCAGCTGCAGCCCCAGATCACCACTTTAAACACTATAAGTGTGTTCTAAATGGATGCTTAGTGGCTTTATAAAAGCAAAGACATGCCCACTCAGTCAGTGAACACCTTTGCTGCCTACGCAGCTGTGTTTCAAAGAGCCAGAAGAATGAAAAAGTCACCTCTTCTACCAAACAAGTAACACAGAGACTGTACGTAGATGGGCAGGAGGGATGGAATTACCAACAAGATACAATCCTTGCTGGACAGAGCCCCCCAGGGCTGACAGCTCTCTCTGCTGCTCCAGAGGAATCACATCTTCCAGCTTCAGCAGGCGTTTACCACCAGAAGGTGCCAGCTGGTGCCAGTCACCTTTTTTGTTCCCTAGGAGAACACGATCTTAAACATGCTATTTATTCAGCCCAGGATTTCACACTGCCTACCTTTGGCTCCCTTCCCCAAGGGATCAAGGCAGTGTCGTGCATGCCCAGCCCAGTTCGGGCGTGCCACTGCTCCTGGTGAAGGAAGGCCATGGGAGCATTGCCACACGGAGCAGGCCATGGCAGGGAAGGAGGTGGCAGTGCTGTTGCTCCTGGCCCTGCTGGGCTGGACGTCCGGGGGGAAGGTGTTGGTCTGGCCGGCTGACAACAGCCACTGGATGAACATGAAGAACATACTACAGGAGCTTGTGGTCCGGGGCCACGAGGTGACCGTGCTGCTGCCTTCGTGCTTCCTCATCGTCAATCCTACGCAGCCCTCACCCTTCCAGTTTGAGGTGATTGAGGTGCCAGTCACCAAAAAGGAGATGATTGACTTAATGGATAAAATTCTTTATTTTTTTTTTTATGAGGAGAGAGAGCTTCCTCTCTTGAAAGGTGTTTACAAGATAGCTCAAAAGATGTTGCAGATGCAGAACATAACCAAAATCACTTGTGACGGAGTTGTGAAGAATGAGGCCCTGATGGAAAGACTGAGGGCATCCGCCTTTGATGTCCTTTTGATAGACCCACTGTTTCCCAGTGGGGAGCTGGTTGCTGAGAAGCTGGGTGTCCCCTTTGTGTATACCTTCCGGTTCTCCATGGGCAACACGGTGGAGCGGCTGTGTGGAGCACTCCCAGCGCCTCCTTCCTACGTACCAACCACCCTAACCAGCCTAACAGATAGGATGAACTTCTGGCAAAGGCTAAAAAACATCCTCAGCTACGCTCTGCAGGATTTCATATTTCATTGTGTTCTCTGGAACAGCTGGGATCAATACTACAGTGAAGTTTTAGGTAAGGCTGCTCTCTTTCCAGAAATTACATCTGCTGTACTCACAAGAGTAAATGCCCAGAGATGAGAGGTTAAGGCACAAATCAGGAGCAAGACAGCCCCAAATTCACTCTCCTTCCTTCAAAATTACTGCATCAAGTCAAACAGTCCAGGCAAGTACAAACATTGCCTGTTAATCCTGACCTGCTACATAAAGCTGAGTTGTACAGGTACTTCCAGAACATGTAAAAGAGCACTTGAAACAGGGCTCATTAGTCATATTCATAGATGCATCATGACAAACGCTAAGAACAGTAAAATACTATATACCTACCAAACACTAGTACTTTTTCTCCCATAGCACACTTCTTACTTGCTACCTTGTCTCAAAATTAGAGGCAATATCCTCCTCTGGATCTTTAAAAGCCTGGGAGATCAGATGAGCCCCAATTCACAGCGATAAAAGGCCCTCTGCAGAGACATGGTTCTTTGCTTTTCTTAAAGTGTCTAAAATCCTATTAGATTATAGTTACATTTATTTGTAAGTGGTTTTTAATTTTTTTAAAAAATAATAATTGTATAATTGTATTCCCATTTTTCTCTGGGTGATTATAGTAATGCTTAAAAGGAAACAGGCCAAACATATGAATTGCTGGCGGGGAGATAAAATGGGTATTTCAATATGAGACTTTAAAGTGGTTTTATTTATATTTTACTAGTAAGGTGTAACTGTTGAGAGAGCTAAGTTGTTAAGGTATCCTACTCTTAGAGTACCTAGCTGTGTGTTTGTGTTGCTTATCATGTTATGATGACAGAGAGTAGAAAATCTTGTGCTGGCTGAAGCACATGGTTTTCTTGTGCTACCAAGCTTACTGATGAGCCGTGCTTACAGAAGCCTCTGTTGTGTAAGCTTGTGGTGTCTTTTCTTTTTATTGTGAACTGTGGGGTTTAGCATTTAAGGCTCCATGTGCAATACCTGTTTTGTTAGCTTGCATGGGCTGCATGATGGATTTGTGCTGAAAAGAGTTTTGATAACACAGGGATGTTTTAATTACTGATGAGCCGTGCTTACAGAGTGTCAGGGCCTTTTCTGCCTCTTACCCCACCAGTGAGGGGGCTGGGGATACTCCCAAGAAATTGGAAGGGGATACAGCTGGGACAGCTAACCCCGACTCACCCAAGGGATACCCCAGCCCATGACGATTTTTTGCTCAGCAAAATAAAAGATACGGGGGAAAAGCTTGTCAGGGCTGCTGTTTCTCAGGGACTCACTGGGCATTGGCTAGTAGTGAGCAACTGTTCCTTTTGCATCACTTGCTTTTCTTGCTCTTTTTTTTTTCTTCATTCCTTGTTTTTTTTTTTTCCCCTTAAGTTGTCTCAGTCTCAATCCATGAGTTTCCTAACTTTTGTCCTTCCTCTTCTCCACTTCTGTGGGACATTTAGAGGCCTAGCTGCCTATCAAAACTAAACCACAACACAGGGAAAAGGCTTCTATCTTCACATGCTGCAAAATGCACTTTGTGTGCAGATAGGAGCTGTTGTAATTTTGAGATCAGCTGTGGCTCTGCAGGACACTCCAGAATGGGATTTGCTGCTTGCCCAGTCCTCCCATGAGTGTTGTTTTGTGTGACGACATTTCCTCTCGACAAGTTTGCCAATCTTGTCACATTTGCCAATCTAATCACCAGACAGATGTCACTTTTAATTGGTTAGCTCTACGCTGTTTGCGCAGGGAAACAGTGAACTACTTGCAGATCAGACCAGAGCTGTAGGTGGAACGCTGAGATGTTGGGGCCAAAGTTCCTCTGGCTGCTCTGGGCATGCTGCTGCAGCACCAGTTTTGGTGGGAAGGTGGTGGTCTGGCCCACCGATGCCAGTCACTGGATCAATGTGAAAGTGCTTCTGCAAGAGCTTGTTCTCCGGGGTCATGAAGTGACTGTGCTGGCGCCCTCAAGCAATCTGCTCATCAACTACCAGGACACCTCCTCCCCTTTCACTTTTGAGGTCCTGCAAGTCCCCTTTAGCCAGGAGACCCTGGATGCCGCCACGGAGGACTTCCTCAATTTCTGGATGAATGAAGCTGGTAATCTCTTCCCCTGGGAGATCATGTGGACGATGCTAGAGCAACTGGAGGTCTTTACCAATATGTCAAAGCAGACCTGTGACACCTTGGTGATGAACTCTCATCTGATAGCAAAGCTGAAGCAGGCCAAGTTTGATGTTCTGATCGCTGACCCCCTGTATTTTGGTGGGGAGCTTGTAGCAGAAATCCTAGAGATCCCTTTTGTCTACAGCTTCCGCTTCTCCAACGGGAATGTGGTAGAGCGGCTGTGCGGTGGGCTCCCGTCCCCACCCTCCTATGTGCCTGCTAGCACAATGGGGCTGACACACCAGATGGCCTTTAAGGAAAGACTACAGAATTTCCTCTTTTACATTTGCACTGATTTATTTTCCATGAAGTTTTGGCGAGATGAATGGGATGGGTACTACAGTAATGTCTTAGGTAAGGCAGCTGTTGAGTGGTTTCTTTTCTTGCATAGGTTGTGCCTTTGGAATGCTTTGGGACCACCATGTTGTTGTCTCAAAATACTCCTTCTCAAAGGCCAGCAGAGATGGCAATCCTGAAGTATCTTGCAACTGCATAGCGCAGGATGCTGAGTCTGAGTTCAATTCTCAGCAGTGAATTCTGTGAATTCATTCACAGAATTGAATGTGAATTCACATTGAGTGAATGTTACCTTTCCCTTTCATCCACCATTCAGAGTTTGAAATAGTCTTCTTAAACTATTCATAAATAAACACATACCTGAAAACTTTGTTCCAACATAGTACAACTCAGGCATGATTCAATATTTAATAAAGAAACCTTTTAGTTCAATGGACTTTGAATCTTGTCCAGGGTATCTAAGTTTAGGCAGATAATGAGTGAACAGCAAACACAAGGGCATCTCTTCTGTTGCTGATCAGTCTTTTCCTGTATTTGCAAAGAATGCCTTTATGCTCTGAAAACGAGTCCCTCTTCCCTGGATCGATTTTTTAATACCACATAAAGACTTAATTACACTTTTATATCGCTCTACTTGTAATGCAAACTTGATTTTCACTTCAGCAATTTTGTAACTGACTCATTGCTCTTTAATTTAAATATAAAGGAAAAATTACTGGTGCAGATTATTATACTGATCAAATAGCATAAGAAGATGCCCTACAGATAATTTTTATCTTGCTGTATATTTAGCTTGATTCCTGCTTGCATTAGACTGGCTTTGGAGAACTATCAATTCTTCTAACCCTTTTACTGCCCCGTTTCACTTTGTGGAGATAATACTTCAAAGACAACTTGCAACACGTACCTAAGAATATATGTTTTTCCAAATGGTAAACTATAAATAGATGGTAAACTATATTGCCCAATTTTTCCCAATATGTGTAAGAAGCAGGCAACCCAGTCCTCAAGAAAACTAGAGATATCTGTGCCTGTCTTTTATTGTTGTCTGAGCAGCCACTAAATGAGTCACCATTTGAAAAATGCTACAGAACTTTGTTTAAAAACTTTCCTCCTCCCTGAGAGGTGATCATCACTGTAATTCATACATTTTGTATTTGGAACTAAATTTTCTGTGATTGCTCTTTTCCCCAAGTGTTCTCTATGTTTTTACTACAAGCACAGGTAATAATTCAGCACTACAAGAATTGCACTTACGTATTAGATACTAAATGCTTCTTGCTTGTATTTCTCTAAAGTAATCGTGAAGGTTCAGAATCCTTTTAAGGATTGTACCGCCTTGCTCATGGCCACCTGCTAAAGCTGAACACAGCACAGGGCAAGGATAGATCCAGATTTGTGACTGTTTTCATTTTATGCATGGTTTGATAAACTACACTGATTGGGAGTGCCAAAAGACAAAGGTACAGCTCCTGTTTCACAATGTAGAGCAAACAAGGTCACTCCCGTTGTAAACCTCTCGTACCTTGTCCACAGGAAAGCCCACAACCCTGTGTGAGACGATGGGGAAAGCAGAGATTTGGTTAATCAGAACATACTGGGATTTTGAATTTCCACGCCCTTTCCTGCCCAACTTTGAGTTTGTTGGAGGACTTCATTGCCAGCCTGCAAAACCATTACCAAAGGTATCCCAACTTCATTCTGCCATTGGCTGTTTTGTTACAAAGACTGTTTCTTTCCCTGATAACCATGCAAGCCATGTCCTGAGAAAGCTCATTCTTAAAGAAGATGCTCTGGTGCTGCTGGGGAGCAAGGAACTATTTAGCATCCATATATACTTGTCCAAACTAAGGGCTGGTTTTTAACCTGTTGTCTTAAAAGAGGATAGCTGATGTTAGCATGGGGTAATAGCGTGTCTGTTTTAGGAAAAATAGGTGCTATCTCAGGGTACTTAAATGTAATATTTCATTCTAAGACACAGACTTGCAGCCCATGATAACATTGAAATACTTGATGCCAGAGGGCACTGTGGCAAGACAAATTCTTTAGGTAAAACAGGATCAAAACTTGCAGAAATAGATGACTGAAAAACACTTTTTCTATGTTACCTTAGTTTAAGACAACGGGAGTAAAACACTGAGCATCTGCAGCCTATGCTCTGCCGTGAATTGCAATATTCAGGTGGAATTTGAAACTCCTAAATACTGAAGATGACAACATGACAAGCTCAAGGTGTAGATTATCATTCCTGTAGGAGCCTTGGAAGATATAGGCCATCTTCAGTGCAAGTTGTCTATTAAAAGAAACCTTCTCACTCTCTTCCCACTCCCCTGTAGCATAGGTTGAGCTTAGGGAAAATGGATTCTCTTTTGCATGTTACTGCTCCAGTTCACATGACACTAACTAATAAAAGGAACAGAAAACCTAGTGGTCTGTTTTGTAGAAAATGTTTTGAGCCACGTGGTGCATTGTAAGAAATGAGAACTGTCTGACAGTGATGGCACCAACTTGGTGAATCTGTGATCAGGATGCTGAAACACCCTCTCAGGTTTCAGCAGCGCTATATAATGCAAAGTACTAGTTCCAGGAAAATCCAGAACGATGACCATGCTAGGGAGAGTTTCACAGAGTGTGGCCTGCTTCTGATAATGCCAGGGTTCATTCCTGCTGCTGAAATGCATCCTGAAACTTGCTTTCAAAAAGACAAAGAATCTGTCACCTGTCTCTACTTGTCCTGCTCACTGTTGGGGAGAAACTGTTTTCCACAGGGCCCGGTCTGTCTTTGTCAAGCCCTTCTGTCAGGAGGTGCTCACACCACCATCATTTCCTAAATAAGCTGGAAAGGTAATGCTCTCTATTCACAGAAATCTGTGCAATCTGCATTGTCTAATCACCCCTGGTATGTTTTCTGCCTCTCCTAGGAAATGGAAGAATTTGTTCAGAGCTCAGGGGAACATGGTATCATTGTATTCACTCTTGGGTCGATGGTCCACAACCTAAGAGATGAAAAAAGTAACATGATCGCCAAAGCCCTCAGCCAGCTTCCACAAAAGGTGAATTTCTTTTCAAGCCTAAAACAATTTGCCCTGTGGCCTTGCTTTTTTCACTCCCATTGCTCTCAGTGAGCCTTTTATATTTGGAGTGGCCTGTTCTTTACCTGCATCCCTGATGGATGTGATACAGACTGGACTCTCTCAGAGAGACAGACTGCTGAGTTACTTCGTGGGGAGTTCTGCTGTTTCACCTCCTCTGAACCAAATGACACAGAAGTGTGTCTACAGGGCAAAAAAACCACTCCATGCATTTTTTATAATTAGCACATAATAATCCATCAGAGTTCAACTGGAGCCAAAGCTATTTGCATTACTAGGAAAAGTCATGTGGGTTTGAGATAAAGCTCTAAATTACATGTAATTACTGAAATGCACATCACACGTACCATGTTTATCTTCTTTTGTTCAAGGTCCTCTGGCGGTACAAAGGGAAAAAACCAGAAACCCTGGGCCCCAACACAAGGATTTATGACTGGATACCACAAAATGACCTGCTTGGTGAGACTGATTCTATTTGGGATGGATTGCACCCTTGGAAAAACTGTTTCCTTTGTTTTTCCACTAGAATGGTTAATTCAGGCAACAGAACCATGTAACACTTGTGGGTACACTTCGTTTCACAGCCTAAAGTGCAGAACTTTGCTCTTGGGAGCCTTAGTTTCCTAAAAGGCTCTGACTTAGAGAGCTTGGTGGCAGTTGTTGAGAAGGGCTCAAAAGCACCTGTAGGCAGGAGTAAATACCAAAGTAGAGATGTACTCTGGAGTTGGATTTGGCATCTACAGTTCATCTCCAGGGTTCATTCTTCAAAATGCTTGACCTAAGCAAGGCTGAAGCACAGGGCTATTCTGAACCTGATATCATGTGAAAACTACAACTGCACAATAGGAGAAGGGCTGAAGTAACTGTGGGGTAGTCTGGAGGGACATGTTGATTCACATGTTGTGTTAAAATATGTGTGACTGTGTGAAAGCTAAGCATGCAAGCTCTGCTGCTGATCCAGAGGTCAGGGTTGATCCCTTCTCTAGCAGTGCACTGGCCCCTCTCGCTGGTGGGGTGGTCTATGTGAATGCAGTCTGCCACAGCTGCTGCAACATGCACCTCTTCTTCCCTGTTCCAGGCCATCCCTTGACTAAGGCCTTTATTACACATGGTGGGACCAATGGGCTGTATGAAGCTATCTACCACGGGATCCCAATGGTTGGGATTCCCATGTTTGCTGACCAGCACGACAACACTGCTCACATGGTAGCAAAAGGAGCTGCAGTTCAGGTGGATTTCAACACAATGACCACGCAGGACCTGGTTGATGCACTGAACACAGTCATTTACAATTCCACGTGAGTTTTGTTCTTGCCTTACAGTAGGCTGAGGTTATTAAAATCCTGGGCTGCGGATGTGAGAAATCCTGCTGGCTCTTCTGGGAATGGAAAATGCAGAGTAGCTGAAGTTTGGATTTCAGATGAAAACCACCTTTCCTTTCTGAGAATCAGCATTTCTCAAAAAGAAGAGATGAGTAATTTGGTTTTCCTTATACCACATTTTCTAAGTGCTTTGAGAAAAATAGATCTTGGAAAGTTCAGAGGAGCTTTAGAGAGTTCTCTGCTAGTGTAAATTCTCTGGAGGGTCTGAATGACAGTTCTAGTTTTATTAGGTCTTAGCTGCCTTTAGTCCTAACAGTTCTTTCTCCTCCCAGCACTGATGGAGGTATCTAGTATCTGAGGGAGTCAGCCATGGTGGTGGTGATCTGTAACAACGTGGATGGCAGCTGGTACATGTGGCCTCCCCAGCCTTCCCCTTAGTTTTACTACTGAGCCATGACACCAAAGGGTCTGGGATCCCCTTGGGTCACAGTTGGGATCAGCTTTCCTTGCTGTGTCCCAATTCCTTGGGCAGCCCCAGCCCCCTCGCTGGTGGGGTGGTGTGAGAGCCAGAAAAGGCCTTGACTCAGTATAAGCTCAGCAGTAAGGAAAACATTTCTATTTTATCAACACATTGCTTCCAGCACAAATCCAAAAAATAGCCCACATCAACTACTATGAAGAAAGTTAACTCTAGCCCAGTGCAAATCAACACACTCTAATATATTGGAGCAGAAATGCTGCAAATGTTTCCATATTGGTTTTTTGGAAGGCATATCTGGAATAATTTTGAATAACTATCTTTTGCAAAATCTTGGCTTTATTACTATTCTTAACCCAATTTTATGCACACAGGAATAAACTGGACCAGTTTCAAATATATTTAAGTAAGATTGATGAAAGTAAAGGCAGGGCTGTCTTCCTTCCTCAAGAGGACTGCCAGGTGCTAAATGGTTTGTTTCAGGCATTAAGTGAAAAATCTCTTCATTCTTTTTTTTTTATTATTATTTTTTCCCCAGCTATAAGGAAAATGCTCTAAAGTTATCCAAGATACAGCACGACCAGCCTGTTAAGCCTCTGGACAGAGCTGTATTCTGGATTGAATTTGTCATGCGTCACAAAGGAGCAAAGCACTTGAGACCAGCTGCTCACCATCTTACTTGGTACCAGTACCACTCCCTGGATGTTCTGGCATTCTTGTTCACATGTACAGCCACTATTGTCTTCATTCTTTTCAAGTGCTGCCTATGTTGCTGTAGAAGATGTGGCAGAATTTCAAAGAGGAAGAAAGAATAGACACCTTGTTCCCAGCAGCACTTTTCTTCTCCTAGGCTGATTAGGCAAGGCATTTATGCACGTTCTTTGTTTATTGGGATATGCTTTAAGCTGGGCATATCAAGAATGCACCACAACAAAGCTGTTGTGGGGCAGAGCTGCTTGCTTAGCCAGCCAATTCTTTCTGGTCTAAATAAAATTGAATTATAGTTGCTTTATCCCTTGGGACCATGTTAGCTGACCCTTGCTATGCTAATTGTTGCTGTAAGTTTTCAAATATTTTGGAGTATTGCATAAATTCAGCTTTGCCCTGTGTGGTACTGTGGGTCTCCAACTAGGCTCCTTATCCTAACTCTGCCCTCTCCTCTAGTGTCATGCAGACTTGATCACTAATTCACAACCAAAATGCCTCCTCTCCTGTCAGAAAAGCTCTCTCCAGACTGGACAGTGAATCCAAGATTATGGGCTCCTAAAAAGCACCCATCTGAAGGGCCACAATCATGAAAACTGGGAGCCCCAAGTGGCAAATGCCCTGACTGCTTGGGGGCTGAGGGGAGACTAGAATCCCAAGAGCATTAAAAAAAAAACAAAAACTTTCCTGGGAACCATTTCTCTTTCCCATTCAGTCTGGAATTCCTACTGCACAGGCCATCATTCTAACTGCAACACTGCAGGGGTGTGAAAACCACCTCTGTCAGGAACTTACCCATCTTAACCCCCAAACACCTCTGAGCCATGCTACTTGATAAATGCAGGAAAACATCTAGAGAGAGAACTTGCACAGAGATAACATTCCATGTGGGAACAGCACAACAGCCACTTGCCTTGCCTGAAAAGTTGGAGAGAAAATAGTGCTGCAGAGAGGTAGTAAACTCAGTACTTCTTCAGATGTTAAAAGATGCCTGTAAAATGCTGCTAGTCCAGGCCTCCTGTCCTAGGTAAGGTTATTTCACTGCTGTGCCAGCTTACTCAAGAAAAACACCTGCTAGAATTTTAATTGATATTTTTAAATACTCTGGAATTGTTTTCAAACAGAACATGATTATTTGTTTACATAATAAAATTCCTTACACCACGTCAACTTTTTTTTATTAGCATTGTCATGTTTCAACATCTGCTTAAACTTCTTCATACTACAACATATGTACAAAAACTCAACCATTTCCAAACTACAGAGGGGTTACATGAAGACTACTGCATCTCATGGCAATTTCTGGCGTACTGTTTCTGTTGTCATGCTGGGATCATAACCAGGAATATGTACAGTGAATAGAAAGGGGCATGACATTAAGGCCCCAGATCAGAAAGGCGTTGCTGTAACTGTTCAGTGAGCCAGGTGGGTGCCTAGCACAGCTCCACCAAGCTGGATCACTATGAGCCCCTGTCATGCAGTTGCTGAGATGTCAGTTTGGATGGCAAAAGGCCAGCACGCCTCCCAGTACACTGCAAAGCTATTGGCCAGACAGGATAGATGGGAAAAACTGGACAAAGTTGCTGCACAGTCGCTCTAAGGAGATGCTTCATTTCTGTCACCTACTCGAAGAAATTTGGTTTATCTAGTACTGAATCTTAAAAGTAAACAAGCCCCACTCCCCCCCAAAAAAGCTCAAACAAAACCAACACCCCCTCTTCGTTTTAGAGTTTGTATGTAATGCAGAGAAAGATATCAAAGTATGAGGGTGTTCTATGATGCATTTCTCCAATTAGACACAGAATGCATTCTAAATCTGACACACTGATCTAATCCTCTAGCTAGCAGGCAATACCTCTCTGCCCAATAAACTGTGTTGAGGAACCCAAACACATATTCAGCCTCTTTAAAGAATGCAAACATACTCGTACGTTGGTCTAACTTTTTGTTTAACACATGTAGATGTTTACTGTTATTGCAGATTAAAATAAACAGAGCACAAATTTTTACCAGATCAAAACACCACATTTCCATAAATGCCACACAGTGGCCAGTCCTATATTGCCTTTTATAAAATAGCTGCAGCACCCAGCAGGATAGAGCTGGAGGTGTTTAATGCACAATCTGGATTTGTTACATGAGAAGACACTGAAGAAAGTTTATGAAGAAGTCCACCAAGGCAGCGCTACTCTTACAAGTTTTGGAAAGTTGGAAATTGTTGGATAAACTGAAGACCGTTAACTACAAGTTTTACTTCTTTTTTTCCCCCCTTCACAGTTTTAACATTGGCATTTAAAACATTTGCGAAAATATTTGGTTAAAATATTTGCTATTTAAGAGAAGTAACAAGTGATCACTACAAAGAACACATGTGCAGACTTGTGGAGCTTGCAGGACTAACACATTCCTGAGACGGGCACATTGTGGCTGAGGACAGCTTCTCAACAGCTTGAAGATCATATGATTAAGTTGAACACATAGGGCCTTAATAACTCTGATGAGCTGCAGGAGTTATTGGCTACTTCACTAAGGAAACAGAAATGCAATTACCATTTATTTCAGCAGTCCTTTTCTTAAGTTCAGGCTTCAGATCAATTTCACTTACCACAAAGAGCATTTGAACTATTTCTGAACATAGATGTTTCCCTAGAACTGCCGGCACCTAGCAAAGCTGTCAAGCTTAGAAAAACCAAGAAATCCAACACAGAGTTTTAAACATTTCAATAGTTACCAATTTATTTTTATATAAAAAAAAAATGGTAGCAATGTAGAATACAGCAATATTTTCTGGTTCCACACACGCAGGTTGTGAACATTCCAAGCAATGTGTACATTTTGGAAAGAGACTAGACAAGAGAATTGACCAAAATGTTACTGAACACAGGAAGATTTTTAAAAAAGGCTAAAAATCAGGTATCAATAGTGTCTTCTTAATATTGCTTTCATTACTGAAGACTGAAAAAAAACCACTTGACTTCACAGATAGGGTTAAAAAATGGGGGGGAAAGAGGGGGAAAAAAAGGCTGCTACAACACTGCCATACCGTCAAAAAAAGAAAAAGAAATCATACTTCAATATTTGCATACTTGATAGCAGCATTCTCCCATCGAACCATATGAAACTACAGGAAGAAAACATCAAAGCAAAAAAAAAAAAAAAAAAAAAAAAGAAAAAGGCAGTTATCCATCAGTATTCAAAAACCTAGAATGAAGTCACTAAGTAGATGAACACTTATTGAAAATTAATCAATATCTACATTCTTAGCTGCTTCCAACTCTGTTCCAATAGAAACATGAAGTTGAGTGTCAGCTTTGTGTATTTTATTTTTGGCCTATTTGAGTTTTTCCAGTTCATAGTTCACTGCATGCTTGGAATAGAGAGGGTCATTATAAATCCTTCTACACAATGAACTTTAAGTAGACAGCTGAAAATAAAAGGTACTACTTGTAAACACACAAAAAAATACAAGCTTTTTTTGTTTCAAGTGAGCACTGGTTCCAGATAGATTATCTTCGGTATCTACCTCTTTCACCTCTGTCTCTGTCCCGGTCACAAATCCTCTCTCTCTCCCTTTCCCGATCACGGCCTCTGTCACGCTCTCTGTCTCTCCGATTATCTCGAGGCCGGTCGCGCTCCCGCTCTCGGTCCCTCTCCCGGGGCCGGCTTCTCCGACCGCTGACAACGGCTTGTGTGCGGCGAAGGAAGTCGTCTACTCTCATGTCATAGTCGTGCTGTGATGAAAGGACAGCTCTGCTGTTTTCTTTCCCAGATTAGAATTCCCTCCCTTATCCATAGGGCTGTCTGTAACTCTTCAGAAAGCCCGGTATTTAAAAAGAGACAAACCCAACCAAACAAATGTCCGGCATCCATGCACAGAATCTGGGGTTCAAATGCCAGACACCAGCAAGACACCTGAAAGCTAAGGAGCCTTTCAAGCCAGCTAACAGGAATTTAATAAACTACGCTGTTTTCTGATGTGCCTGTAAGAAGTTTTTAAACAAACTTCTTCTGACAAATTAATTTGTTCTCCATGAGCCCGAGTAAATTTACAGGCATGTCCTTATTCAACCCGGGCTTCAGCATGAAAATGTTCAGAGGTGGACAGGCTGGAAGCCAATTTAAGTATATACTTCAGTTTAAGAGTCTGAGAACTTTTCATTTCTTCCTCACCAGGGAAAGGCTTTTCACATTTGCTGGAAGTGTGCAGTCAATCTAAACAACTCTAATGCACGTCACAAACGTGTAGTTTATCACAGCCAACAAAGCCCCGGCTAGGCTACCCCTGGACCCCAGATTCCTACTCCAGCCTACAGACTTGCATCCCCTCTGTGTGGACACTTACTACTCGTTTGTCTCTGTATCTTGCTTCATGGGGTACAGGATGATGTCCTGAGTATGGAGGGTGAGCTTGAGGTGGAGGTGCATGGTGCTGATAGTAAGGGTGGTGTGGCGGTTGCTCCATACCTGGATATGGTGGCTACAAGAAAGTTACAGGAAGTTTGTTGAAGCAAAGGAGTGCACACAAGGAGTGCAACGTTCAGATGGAAAACACAGCATCTAAATAAATCTGATCACAGCCTCCTAACTGAACAGCACGCTACTTTCCATTAGGCTGGATGCTTTACTACCTCTCTACCATTGCTTGGAGAAGTCTGGTAAACACCCTCCCCACAGCCCCAATATCCCTTCCTTCCTTATTTATCTGCCTTAACATGACACTGTACACAAAACTTCTGATACTTAAATATGGTAGTTTTGGTTTTGGGTTTTTTAAACCTTTGCATATAAAATGTGAATTCTGTCCAAACCAGTGAGCTCTTACAGAAACAAGGCATACTCACTCCTTACGAATATGTTTCTGCTCTAAATTAAAAAAACCTGACTTTGCAAGACAAATTATTTGACAAAATGCTAGCAGGTTTTTTTGTTTTTAACAAGACATATTTTGGCTGATTTCTTCCATTTCTTCAATCAGTAAGATCTTCCTTTGCCACAGTGCCAAAGTATCTTTGCTTGCATTTCTGTTACAAAGAAAGTAAATGGAAGCACTGGATCCCAGGATAACTATTTAGGAGGACTGCATGCAGAAGAGGGGAGGAGAAAAAAAAAAGGGAGTTTCTGGAGGCTTAACTGTGTCTGAAAAACTCTTTTCCTCCCCATCTGACAACCCTGTTTACTTCCTTCAGCTGTAAAGAGTTGTGTTTCAGCTGAGAAAAATGAGAGGCTATAGGAACATCTCTGCATCTGCCACTGCTTTTTGCTCATTGCCAGTACAAACAAGAGCCAAAAGAGTCATTACAGTTATGCAGAACCAGGCCAGCGTTACTAAACATAATCAAAATAACCTCCCTGTTACTACTTCTCCTGACATGAAGGCAAAACCACAGCTTGTACAAGTGAACTACCTACATAGTTTTAGATATGTACACTTATGTATCTGCTCATCTGACTGGGAAAAAAACTGCATGTCAGTGGAGGCTGTAATACAGGAAGACTAATTTTAATTAAGCTGTGCAGCACATTTTGCTCGTTTCCTGCATGCTTCACAGCCATAGCCAAAAGCAAGCCACTGCACAACGCTAGAACCCAGCAGCCCATTCCATGAGCCTCTTCAACAAGTCCACCTGTTTGATGCATTTGCTGTTCGAGCGCCAATTACCATGAACATTTAGCAGAACACAGCATGTGATCACACCCCTTCCATCTAGGATAAAGGAGGGTTCTGCTGTTTCCTCAGAGCTTACTAAGAATGCCAGACTACAGTTGAGAGTAAATTTCAAAATACCTGCTATCAGTATTTTTCCCCTAAAATTTTACACTGTTAGAGCAAAAATACTTTTTAGAAAAAGCGAAGAGTTGAGAGCACACTGAATATGCCAGGCTCCATTAGGGGGAAACAAAAAGAAGCTGTATGCTAAGGAGAAAAGTCTAATTCAACAAGACACAAACCATTCCTTGCCATGGTGGTGGTGGTCCCATGTTGTGGAACTCCCTCACGTAATCATTGTAGGACTAAAATAAAAGACAGTAATATTACAATTTGTGTTGAGTGTTCTTTGGAAATGCAGAAAGCTGAATATAAAGTTCCCCAAAAACTTGCATGCAACAACTTACCCCATTTAAAAATACATCTCGTCGAACTCCTGAAAATCGTCTGTTGGGAATAAAAATTTGTAGAACTAAATCCAACTTATCCATGCAGACAAGTTACCAGGGCATAAAATGAATAACAGGAACACACCTTACCTGTCTACTTCGGGATATCTGGGATCCTTTATATACCCTGTTCGAACATCAAGCAGTATTAATTCAATTCACCATCTCATCTTAACAATCTTAAAAAATATATTCATTAGCAAGTGTCCATTCATTTTGTGTCAGCTACAACACTGTCTACCTGCCATTACCCTCACTTTAAAAATAACTCTTGAAAACTTATAGCTTCTAACAGATAATGCAGACAATATAATGTAATAATAAAGTGACATTGATAAACCCATAAGAACTTGCACACAGTACCAACAAATATGCAAGAGGGAAACTGTGTGAATGAAGACTTGAAATTTAATCAAATTAATCAGGAATGCACATGAATTTGAAGAGTACTGTTTGCAGGCTGTTAGCATGTGGCTGTTTCTACTTCTTAACTGTGTATTCAGTAGAATGTGTTCATCTGGGCAACCTTCAAGCTCATTTTGATATGTTTTAGATACAGTGCCACACAGGAAATTAAAAACAAACTAAACAGTATCTGGTAAGGCCCCACAAGGCAAAGAATTCTTACAGCTTCAGTAAATCCCTTTGAAGAGCTCAGCAGAATGGTACAAAACACCAGCCATGCTTGCGCCAAAACAAAGCAGTGCTTCTGAGCTTCATTATTTTTAAAAAATCTTGTTCAGTTTTTTAAACAATTGCCTTAGAAAGATTTAGAGCAGCAAGAACACTTTTTGCATGAGAGAATGTAGGTTTTGGAAACAAGCTGGACAGATAAAGGCATATTCATAACAGGTTTAGAAATCTATGACTGAAATAGTGGAATGCGCTTTTCTAAGAGATGTGAAACAATCTGGTACACTAAAAATGACACTTTCTTAACAGCTGCTTTCTGAAGAAAAAAAACCCAAGAAACTGCAGTACTGCTGGAAACATTTCTTTCCAGGGAACAACGAATTTCCCTTAATCATTAGATCCTCTTGTACAATGCAGTGCAACATTCCTCTCCCTAACCCATTTCAAGCTTGTAAAAAAAATTCTCTCTGAAAACATAACTGAATGTCTACCATCATCTCCACACAAAGGCTGCTAGTCAGGCAGTCTCAGCTGACATTCCCAGGTGGAAATTTCTTAAACATTTTCATTTGATGATTAGCATCTTGATCTATTCTTGTGCCCACATTAACACAGCATTTGTGAGGATCATTCACAACAACGTACACAATTCAAGGCTCTTGGAAAGGGCTCAGCCTAGGTTAACTCAGCTCTCAAACCAGTGAAACAGCGTCACTGACTTCTGCGAGAGGTGGGTTAAAGCAGCAGGCAGCACTTGGAACAAGTCACATTTTTATATCTCAGCTATACCAGTATTTTATTTTTGAATTAACAAGGATATGCTAAAAGAGAAGAAAACACTTGTGAATTGGTGCACACAAATCTTCATAGTAAGATATTAACCTGGTCTTTGGTGAAACTCAGGGGGATAGTCAATCCTTGGTTTCTTTCTGCTGTTATGAATATCATAATCTTCTGGTCGACGCCTACACAAATTAGATATCAAAGATTAAACAAGGTTGCTTGGAGCATTCGTCACAGCAGAATAACTCACAGGAATAGTCTGAGCTGCCCAGGATATCAATAATAATAATTCTCAACTCTATTTGCTTCAGCTTTAAATCTGAACTGAAAGAATCAGAAATAGCTCAATTACATACACTCCACTGTTACCTTCTGTCTACAGGGATTCTGGTAGTTAAGGAAGGAACTCTACCCAACTGTACCTTCATACTAAACAAAAGGGAACAAATTTGTCTAAACCAAACTCAAACTTAGGCATTAGCATTACACTTTCCACATTACATTTCCAAACAAGCTATTGGACAACAAAAAATTTCACAGAACATTGCAGTCAGAGGTATGAAGACTACTGCATCTGATAGCTATAGGGTAAGGAATTATTTAAAAGATCTATTTCCATAACATTTATAAATAAAACTCTGCATGCTTTGTGAAATTGCAACTTTAACTGTGACTTATCCTAGTTGAATAGGCCAATTATATTATTTTTAACAATTTCTGTTCTAAGCAAATTACTAGTAATGCACTGGTGCATTTTACAATTTAATAATGCTGAAGCTTCCTAACAATTAAAAGAATTAGGGCTCATTTCTATAAAAACAGCTCTTTGACGGAAGAGATGTTAAGAACTCTGCTCGTCCTTATAAAGTTACATTCTGGGTGCTGTTAGGCTCAAAAAAGAGCTGACAACTGGCTGCTTATTTTGCTCCAAGGTACATAATCATCACTGTACTGGGAGACTCCAGTGCTAATGTAACAGTGCTTCTAAACACAAAGCAGCTACAAAACCATTCCCTTCCCACGTCCCTCCCCCTCCCCAACAGTATAATTCCTCATGACCAGGCATTAACACTTTTTAAAATTGCTTAATTACTGTGCAACTTGCTGGCTGAGTAACAACCTTATATATAGCTTTTAGTTTTATAAATAGTGACTTCTCCCTCCCTTCCCCAACTTCAGTCTTTAAAGCCCACCATACCCAGTTATTAAGCTTTTTAAAATGGAAGCAGATTCTCTAGTATGAGCAAAAAGCCCAAAAACCAAAGCAAATTCAAAGAAAATAAAAGCTGGTGTAAAGAATAAACATACCGCTTTCTTGTAGTTTTGAGAGTGCATTTACGACCGGTATAAAATATGATAGAAACAGTTCATATAGTAGTCCAACTACTGACTTTAAGCTGTAAGCCACACACATAAATGGAGGCCCTGGCAGGCTTGAGAAGGTGTGGTGGTGTTATATGTATAGTATGCAGTCCATTGCAAAACCTTCACTTGTATAAACTTTATTGCACTGGAAACCTCTTAGCTTAACTCCAAAAGCCATCTTGGTGTTCAGTCCTTTAAAGCCAAAAATAGGGGGGCGCTGCCAGGTTTCCTCCTACCTACTCGTTACAGTGTCCTTTTTTTTTTTAAGCTCAAGGAAATGGGGACTCTTGTTGGGGCTCTGTACCTACCACAGGACGTTTCCAGAAAAAGGAAACTTAACCAAAGGTTTCAGCCCAAACCATACATCAGTCTCTATGCAAAGTGGCTACCACGGGGAAAGGTGTTTGGCAGAAGGGCTAGTATCAGTTCTTTGCAAAGACTTCTCCAATTCTGTAACAAGTTATACCCCCTTTTTTTCTGGAAAATGATGTTAAGTTCATATAGCAGTGATCAATAACCATGTCGATCCTCTAAAAATACTTTAAGTCCACAGGTACTGCCAGCATCTGGAAAGGTTGTATATACAGACACAGCAACAGCCATTCTTTTTGGTTTGTTGCCGGGTCTCCAAGGGCCACTCGATCCCTTTTGGAAAGAACCTACTGTTTTCAGAAGCTCAGCAAGATGTGTGAATTCAGTGGTTACATGTTAGAGAATATCTGGCAATAGGGTTAACACATCACGGTGACACAATTTGAAACAGTCCCAATAATGCTCCTCTTGAATATCAAAATAACTTAAATATTTTATCCTCAAAATGAGGCGGCATCTTCTGCAAAATTCTAAGTGATCCTTATAAAAGTCCCATATTTGATAAGGCTTATCCAGAGACACACCTGAAAGAAAAGGCTTTTACAAGATATTAACACATTTTTTGGCATATAAATATTTCCTCCTCTCCATCTAGCCTGCTCATAATCAAGCCAAGCTTACCTACAGCTAGCATTACACGTTGCATTAGCTCAATAAATGATCTAGTCTAAACTAGAGACAGAACTTTAAGAGCTTTTTTTCTGCAAAAGCAAAGATCCCCATTTTCCTCTTGAAAAATGACAGACCGGGGAACCATGTGAAATCCTCAATGAAGCCACAAACTTGTCCATGCAGCTTGATTTGAGGATTTTCTCTCTTCTTTATCGCAGGGAAAGCTTTGACGAATCACATTCCTCCATCACGTTATTCTGACACATGTGCCTATTATCAGTCCAAAGAACGTTTCTAACCTTCCCACGTCCCGAACGGGGTCTCGACGGGATGGGCGTCCTCTTGATCGGGGTTGTGAGTGCATTCTTCTCTTGTGCCTCATTTTATGAATGACTTGATACAAGTCAATACTTTCATCAGGAGGGAAGAGAAGACAAAGTTGGGTTCCACATTCCGGCTCAATCTCCTAGAATTAGTTAGAAGTTCAGTAGTGGTTCATAAACTGAAGAAATGAAACTCTCCCCAAATACACTGACAACACACATTTAAGGAAAAAAAAAAAAGGACACTTTAAAGAGATTTCAGCATCACTAGAGACAGCAAAATGCACTTACGTTACCTTTCACTCTTTAGGCACTACTTAGAAATTTTCATAAAACAGTCCAACACTTTGGGTAACCATATCTTCCCATGAGACACACAGGCCACATCACTGTTTTGCTATAAAATCAGAGAACTGTTTTTCATCACAAAGAAAATGATCACCTATTACAGAAAGAAAAGTGACACACGTAGGAAAAAAAAATCCATCCCAGCTTCACATACAAAGCCATGGCCTGATGAAGTTGACTACTACCACTCAGTATGAGTTCTTCATTGTATGGCAGACAGGACCATGAAAATACCAACTCAATGTCTGACCGCAGTCAAAACAATGAGTTTGTGTGTTCAGGGCTAATTAGGAAAGGAACACGGAATAAGAAAGTCATTGTATCACACTGGAAGTTCATGTTCCACCCACACCTTAAATGCTGGGTGCAGTTGTGCCCCTGCATCTCTGAAAACAGGGGGACAATAGAAATGGAAAAGATTCAAATCAGAGCACCAAGAATAACTGAATGCGTGCAACAATTCCTACGTGCAATGACTGAGCAGGTTGGATCTCCCCAGCCTAGATTAAAAGATAAATATGCAGTATAAGGGAAACAAGACAGAGACAACGGGATGGTCGAACACCACGAGTTGTCTGGAGGAGAAAGGAACAGACAGCAACTTGTTGACTTTCTCTTCCAGTACAAGAACTTGGGCCATCAAATAAATCTAGAAAGAGCCAGGTGCAAAACAATCCCAAAAAGTGCTTCTTCAAACAGGCGACTGCAGGCCTGCAGAACACCTTCCCAAATGATGTCCTAATGGCAGAATTTCAGTGTACGCATCCTCAGAAGAGAGATCCATTCTGAGTCGTGCAAATATAAATGGATAAATGACAACCACTTCAGGAAATAACCAGACTTGAAAAGCAGAGAGAGCAAGCATCAGACCAGATGCTTGTCCAGAACCTAAGAGTACAGTAATTTGATGAAAAAAGCTGAAACCCATGTCCAGATTGCAGGTCTATTGTGGACAAAACATCAAAAAAATTACTTCCTTGCCCATTTAACAGGAGCTAAGTTAACTGAAATCCTTTTTTTTCTTTACGTTCACACTAAGCTAAAAACAAGACCAAAACGGTTGTTTTTCTCCTGCTACACAAAAAAGCAAACATATCTGTGGGCAAAACAATGCAGCATGGAGTTGACATTTTCCATACAGTGTAGAGATTACCTCCCACCTTGTCTTAAGAAAGCACAACCTGTTATTTTACCCACAGCCTGGGTGTGTAATGACAGCAGCAACATACCTGCAACTCTGGTATGTCTGACAAGACAAAGAGCCAGCCCCACTTAAAATTTGCTTAGCATATATTCTATAATGGGAGTCTATGCCTTAAGCAATACAGTATGTATTAAAAAAATGCAATGCAGAGCACAGCTGGAAATACCAGAACGTTTTCTTAAAACCTGACCCTATAAGGTTTGCACACCATACAATGCAAGGCACATTACATTTCAAATTCAACATATCACAGTTTTGAAGCAAACACTGTTTATCATGAAGATGACAACAGAATTGGCACTGTACTGGTTCCTTTTCTTTCTTCCACAATGGCATTAGAAAGGAGCAGAGTGCCTTAGCCACAGCACTCTACTGCAGGTAACTGCTCTAAAAACATTCCTAATCTCCTGCACATTCAAAGCTGGAAGCAAGCACTAGAGGATGTCAGTTATTAAAAAAAGTAAGAATTAACAAACCTGTCCATCGCGTCCAATCTTTACTGGCTTATGTTCATTCCAAGGATTGGTCAGATGAGCAGACTTAGTGAACGGCAATTCCCGCCTAAATATGCAAGTGGCACCATTTATAGTTCTGCCTCCGTTTTTTTTATTAAGAAAATAATTAAAAATGTATACAGCAGGAGATTACATATAAAATAATCCTGTCATTCTTTGTACTGTCAGGTCTTTGAACATATTCTTATGCTCATATTAGGAACTGAAGACTCACTTTGACTTATTCAAGTAGTAACTAATACAATCCGTACTACGACAGGCTCTCCTTTTAAAGAAAGTATTTTGGTCTTTGTGCAATATTGAGATTGTGCTTGTTCATTATCTCACCATCTGAATCCAGTCTCTACATGCGGTAGCTCTTGGCACCTACTGAAATAAATCCCTGAGCACTGATCTAGCTATGAAACAAGAAGTGCTCTGAACAGGAGGTGGGAGTCAGTAGCTTCAAGAGGACCTTTCCACCACAGATTTTTCTCTAATTCAAAGTCTCACTTCTCCTGTATTTAGTCTTTCTGGCAGTCCACAGTACTTGTACAACCACATAATGTGTTTCATGGGACTGCTGTGACTTTTTTTTCCTTGATCGAGATTTAAACTCTGTTCTGTAAGAACATGATTTTACATTTAACTCAGTTAAATCAATGAACATAATGCTCACCACCTACACATTATGCAATATTTGCACGATTTCATGTGTTGTTTTAGAACAGTAGTATTTTCTTTGTTCAGTGAGATCAAGACAGATTTGTCGTTACATGATTTTTTTTTTCTTTTTCATCCACAGCTGCCTATTCAAGTGAGCAGCGAGGATAGATCTCTGGTTGAATCAAGTTTCAGAAGGGAGCTGCTGGCACTTGAGTAACATGCAGAAATGTTATTATAATGCCTTGTTACTAACAGCAACATAAATGCACAAATATTTACCTGCAAATCCAGTCAATTTTAAAGACACCTCCCAACATTTTTGCATTCATTCCTGCAGGCAGCACCCAATGTATAGGTGATCCTCCATGATGGGACTCTGAAGATAATCTTGCAAACCCTAAAGGATTTTGTATGAATTGTAACAAAGATACAAGAGAAAGGCTATTGCACATAAAACTCACTTTGACTCACCTTGATAATAGCTCATTTTTCCTTACCTTGGAATTTACCACTCTCTCTTACAGAAAATATCAAAATAACACTCCTTGCTGATCTAAATGCAGCATTAAGCTTCTTTTCATTCACTGGAAGCGTTGACCATACTCCCTAAAACAGAAGAATGCCAACCCCATCACCAAAACATTAGAGTTGATCTCAGATGATTTAGCTAACATAAATATATAATGTAGATGAAGAAAACAAGACCAAAATAGTGTAATGGAACAGAAGATAATAGAAAGAAAAAGGTATTGCTAAATTAATTTCCTTCAAGAAATATTTTAGCCTGCCTTGTGCAAAGACTTTTAAAACACTGGCCTTTCAATCTTTTTTTGAACACTGAAGATGCACTTAGACCATCTATAAGACTTCCACTGTAATTACAGCGATGGGCAGACAACTTAAAAATAGTTAGGGTGAAAGTTTTCACGTATGTTTCAAGTGACCTACGGAATTCATGTATTATATAACACAGAGAAATTATTAAACCCTAAAAGAATATATACAAAAAGATGGGCAGGTAGACTTGAATACAGGATTGCAGACTGTTGAGGACAGTTTTCAGACTTTAAAACTGTTTCAGTGAAATGCCAGCAACATGAAAGACACCAGAGTAACACTTCAAACTGGCAAAACAAATCACTTTGTTTAGCCTTCCACATCTCCTCCTACTACTAAGTAGTATCTTTTCCCTTTCACCAGCCATTATGCAGCCACACACAATAAAACCCAACCTGTTTTAAGGCACCAACAGAGCTAAGATATAGAATAACAGTTTATTGAATTACTCCTCCATCCATATTCTTCTGAGGCAAACAAGCTTCAGCTTCAGAATGGGATCTACACACCAAAGTCAACATTCCTTCCCTTGCGTTTTTTTAGTGAAGGTAAGTATTCATGCCCTCTTCTGAACTCAGATCAATGTTTGTCTGATTCTGGTAATTCATTATAGCCACCAGAGAACTATTTGGGGTTTTTGCTAGCTTTCAGTCAGATTACATGGCTTTTGGCTGCTTGTAAAGCCCTGCTGGGACCTGAACAAAAGCACCACAAAAGCGAGTTTCATGGAAGTCCAACGTCAAAGCACTGATGCCTCTAAACTGAGAGACAAAGCATCCACTCCAATAACTTCAGGAACAAGGATACTACTCCAGCTCCATACATGGATGGAGCACAAAAAAGAATAGACTCCTTTACAGAGCTAAAGCAAACACCAGTCAGAACGGTGCTCATTTCACCTTCCAAGCGAAGGGGGTGCAAACCTAACATGCCCAGGACTTTGAGATTTGTTTAATCATTTTAATGCTATTTTCATCCTAATTTAAAAAATCTTCATTAACAGAATCACCTACTCTGTGTATATTGTGTAACAGCAAAGTATTTTTGCTATAACCTGTTCCAAAGAACTCGTGCCAATACAAAACCACCAGAGCTCTGCAATGGACACCTAAGTGCAATTCCTTAACAGCTGAAATCCAGTGCTCTGGAATCCCTCCCAGAGAACTTACTCATACCAGCACTGCCAGGCATACATTTCCACACAACCTTCTGAACCTTCTCAGACTACAGCAATATGAGCAGAGGTGCTGATGGAGGGGAGAAAAAACCACTCCTGATGGAGGTTGGCTTAGGATGTTATCAAACAGACCCTAAGGCCCTTGTAACCCTATTCTTGCCAAAATAAATGGCCAATGGTCTAGGACCTTTTCTGGGTTATGGTGGAAGCAGAAGAACCAAGGCACAGTAGCTTTTGTTGCTGCATCTACTGAGATTAGTGATAAAGAAAATAAAGCATCCAACCACACACTCTTCTAAACTAAGGTGGGTGCATCTGAAATCAAAAGGATCAGTTTGAAGAAAATTCAACATACCTTTGCCTTAGCAAGTGATACATTTTCATGGTTATTACTCTTGATAAGAAAGAATCTTGCATCTTGGAGAATGTATTTGAGTTTACTTGTTTGGTCTGAAAAGAAAACAAAGTATCAAATAAGCTGAACTGTAAATACTTACCAAACATGTTGCTTTGAATACAGATAGTTGTTTGCTTCCTTCAACATACACAGTATCCCACCCATTTCTTATCTACATATTACCACAGTCAACCACCCAACTTGAAGTCAAAGCTGCAGAGCACAAAATGCCAGGGGAAACCAAACCAAAACTAAAACTTAGATATCCAAGTAAAGAAAAAAGTAAAATAAAATCAGCATGATTCAGTGATGTTCCGATATGTAGGACGTATTTCCTTGCTTAAGGATCTTCGCATAAATGATGGGTAACACTTGTAACAAGCACAAACTGTTCAACAGAGAATGGTGAATGTTGTTCCTCTTTGCAGTTTTAAGCATTTCCTTTTTAAATTTGCTGCCTCTGCAAAGAGCAAAGTGACTGAATTTTTTGCATATCACTCTCAAAACATGCAAAAGTAGCTCAAGATTCAATTATCATGCTCAGAACAATGACGTGCTCAAATTGATTTATATCAGAACATCACCACTTACAGGTAATTTAATCAACAGAGATAATGGCTTGCTATGGGGCATGCATTAAAAATTCAAATTTAAATGATACCTTTTTGGACAGCACGAACGGAAGATGATAATTTCTCATGCTTCTTTTCTGAACCTGTGTTTAGCCAAAGTACATTTGTTCAGATTGAGCCTTAATAGAGATAATATACAATTTCTACAGCCTTGTCCCATACAATTTTCATTCATGACAAATTATGCTTTCTGGCGCGCACCCACACACACAAAAAATACTATTCAATGTGCACGAGTGTTTCGTTTTGGTTTGTTTTTTGATTTCGGTTTTGGGTTGTTTGATTTGGGTTTGTTTTTTTAAAATAGTATTTGAACAATTTCTTACTCAGAAAACTAGTCACTGAATCATCATCTTCCAAGATAAAAAAAAAAAAAAGTGAAATTTCCACTTAAGCAACAGAGTAGCATTAAAGTAACAAGAAAGCCTACTTCCCCCCAAAGGTATCCACACACAACATGCCAGAAGTCAATTACAAATTATACAAAGCTACATACCCCATAAATCTCTACAGCCAGTTACATTTATTTTAGATTACACATTAAGATTTGATGCAAGTCAAATGATAAGCAACGAAAGGGAAGAATACCTGCATATGATTCTGATGCAGAACTTCCACTTCTGTCAAAAACAATTGGAGAGATACCTCTAGCTCTCTTCCTCTCCTTCTTTTTCTCATCTAAAAGAAACAATAAAAAATAAAAGCCATACTTTAAACAGAGGCAAAGCTGAGATTAAAAAGTAATGAGACAGGAAAATAGCATCAGTAAAAGTGAAGTTACCATTTGGCTTGCACATTAAAATTGTGGTTGCTGCCACAAAACTATCATGCACAAAAGAGGCAAATGCTAGTTACTCAAGCTTTTCATTCACAAAAAGGAAGATGAATGGCAAAAATGTAATAAATCTGTGCAATGTTTAGAGACAGAATTTATTATTATTATATTTTTAGTAAGGGTGGGTTAGCACTTCTTTCCAGCCTTCACCCAAATGTGCAACATCTAGTACAAACTGTGTAGCAAAAGTGATAGGAGCTCATTTGCTCAGAACTTAAAAAAATGGTCAGAGACAGGAAAACAAAACACTGTGGCACACAGGCAATTATTTCCACTCTTAAGAAAGTGTTTTGTTATACCACAGAGCTTTTTAGAACAGTTATTACAGCTTCACTTGTCTTTAGGTTACACCTCGCTGTCTCTAATTCCAAACAGCAGAGCTGAGCTAAAAAAGGCAGCATATTAAGCAGGATGACCACCTATGGAGGCTTCAGACAAGGAAGATACACAATAGGAATCTTAACAGGATTGCAAGCTGCTTTCCTAGAAAAAACAAACAACGAACAGCCAAACCCAAAAGTATTTACGTCATTAGCACTTCCATCTGAAAGTTAGGACCAGCTACAATATACAAATACAAAACAACTGTTTCTAGTTTCTGCTCAAAACATTTATTTCATTCTAAACTTGCCCTAATAGCTAATAATTTCAAATTAGGTTTGAATTTCCTATGATGAACACAGCCACTATTTAAGACCCAGCTACCCTTCCCCAGGGATATGGTGGTTTTACCACACCAGTCTACCTGGTCACTCATCTAGATGGATGCCAAACAGCTCAACACTAAATTTAAATGACTTGTGTGGAAAACAAAGCCATCAGATACCCAAGAAAATACTAATTTTAGTGTTTCAAAGCATTGAATAGCAATGCCAATGCAGTCAAGAACACAGTGAATCCTCAATCCAGTTACCTGGATATTCACAATTTTGTTTTACCACTTTCCAGTACATCTTTTCCTTGCCTAAGGTATTTCGTAATTAACATCTTCCTGACTTCTGCTACCACAGCTTACTCTTGACACGTTCAGGAAGTGGTTATTTTTAAAATTAAGCCAAACTTTCAGTGACCAGTTATTTCACATTAGCATGCAAGATGCTGCCTACCTGATGCATCTGAACCAGACCCAGATCTGACTGACCCATCTGTGAAAGAGGCAGATTCAGAATCAGAATCACTGGCTTCACTCCGTGTGTCATAGTCATTTCCTTCCTTCTGATCCCTCTCATCCTGTTCATACTCTTCCTCATCTTCCTCCCCATCTTCTTCCACCTCTTCGTCCTCTTCCCCTTCATCATCTTCCTCTTCTTCCATTCCTTCCTCCTCGTTCTCTGTGTTGCCTTGTTCAGAGGAACCACTACTGCCAGTCTCGTGATCTGAACAATATTCCTCAGAGTTCACCTCTTCTTTAGAAGAATGGCTAGATCTGCTTGGTCTTCTATCCACATCATGCCTGATTCTCTGATGTTTAAAGAAAAAGTGAATCAGCAGTCATATAACATTGTCAGGATGCACACACAGTCCTAAGAGAACGTGCCTTACAAAAGTCTCATAAAACTGCTTTATTTATAAGGCAGCAAGAATACTTAATACCTCTGAACCATCCGGCGTAGAAGACTTTGCCCTTCTGTCACTATCCCTCTTCCTCATGTAAGATTTTTCTGGTTGTCCTTTATAAGGTTCCCTGGAGCTGCTTGACATTCGCATCTTTCGATCACCGTCTGGGCGCTTGTTTCTGTCAGATCTCTGATACTCCTCAGTCTTGTATTCTGCCACTGGCTTTCCTTTCGTACTCACTATTCTCTTGTTATTGCTAACTGATGAACTGGGAGGCTTTGGCATCATCTGCCTCGAGGAGTGCACAGAAGGTTTTTGCCTCTTGCTTTCAGCATTTTCCATCCTGTCAGTTTTTCTTTTTGATCCTTAAATAGAAAGAAATATCGAGTTGAGTGTTATTTCCGACATCAAAACAAAAACTGTACAGAGGCTCCTACTTCCTCTATTTTAGGTTATTACCCTGCTGCAGTCATAGGGAGCATCCTCCAGCTGTAGGCTGTGCAGCAACACTCAAAACTGCTTCTTAGGAACAGCTCATGTTCTAAAACATGCACTTTACTTCACAGGAGGTATGTATTTCTTAGACTTTATACATGGAAATGCTAAATTAAATGCTTATGGGGTTGGCCTAAAGCCAAATCAAGAACTGAGCCAGAATCAGACTTTGCAACCCCTTTGCTCCACTTCTATCTCACTTCATTGAGCCAAAAAGGACAGTCATTTTCTACCAGCAAATGAATTCAGAACAAGCCAGACTCAGCAACTGCTCTTGAAACAAAAGGAAATGGATTTGACTGTTTGCTTGGAGGGTCAGGTGAAAAAGCCCATGTCCATGAAATAAAGACTTTTTGGAACTCATTCACTCTTTGAATCAAGTTACAAAATCCACTACTTCAAAGACTAACTGTAATAAGACAGACATTTTTGTTGTTCCTGCACGACATCACTACCAAAGTCACATACCCTTTTTCTCACTTTTGTCTTGCTCACTGTCGGGGTTATACAACTCATCATCCTGGTCAGGAGCATCAGTCAAAATGTCGTCCAGAACATTCAGTTCACCGTCTGAAAATACACAAAAGAAGTCAAAACCAACCATAAAAAGTCTGGATATGTAAACTACAGAACTGATATTTACAAACCTAAACATTTCCTTTAGGGCTACAGATCTGCAACAAAGCAAAAATTGACATCCTCTTGATTTATTTCCACACTTTCATTCGGAAGGATCAAGCAGAGCAAATAAAAGAATTAAAATATGTCACAAGATGCATTTAGACCTCTGACAAGGTCCAAGTTGGATCCTCATGTCACAAAAGCTTTGCAGGAGAGTTGACCTACAAATGAAAGCTGAACATAAAAGCCTGTAGAAAATTTTAGAAAGAGAGAGACCAGGAGATAGTCTGAATGCCATTAGTAAAGAGGAGGGACCCTTATCCCTGCAAAATTCTGAAACTTGCATGTTGAATTATCTCTCTTCCACTATTTTTGTTGTCATTGCTGTGTTAGAAGGGTGGCCTTTGTCGTTCACTTACAAACAGAAAAAACCCAATGGGGAAAGCAGTACTTACTTGCTGCATCATTAACTCTGAGCTGTTCTGAAAAAACACCCCACAACTTGATCAAAACGGTAAGTGTTAAAGAAAATTCATGCCAGACTCAGTAAATGACCACAACTCCTCACAAAACTTAAAATCTGTCACCGTTTCTGGCTGGTTCACTTTGCCTGAAACCAAAGGGGATATATGGTGATTCTGTTAGAAGGAGTCACAAGTTCTAGGGTAGCAGATCTGTATTCCAAGCACTTTAAAAAGTAAGAGTGAACGAAGCCTAAGCATAAAAAGGGAAAAATTAAAAAGGTATTAGTTTTGGAATCTCCCCAAAATTCTTAGTGCTTTCCACTTCGTGACTGATTGCATTTTCTGTGCTCAGGAAAAAGAAACCAGAGCGAACCCCAAGGATTCAGCTAGTTTACAATATCCACAGCAGATGCAGCTAAGGACTCCTGTACTGCATGAAACTGGGCTAATGCAGCAAATTAAGTCCTCCAGAGCTTGGCAGCTTGTCTATCTCAAAATATTGAGCTGAGCCACAACAGAAAAAAAACCCAAACATAATCCACATTATATATATAAAAAATTAGTATTATAATTGTCTCTCTACTATATACTACCAAATCTAAGTCAGCATGTGCACTAACTTTGCTGCTGGCACTTCTCCACATTTTCAGTGGTAAGGGAATGCAGAAGTGATCCCTGGACTGCTCAGCTGGTGTCTCTAATGCAAAGGAAATGGTGCAGAGAGAAGTGGATCAAACAAACCTTTCCCTGGCAGTTCACAGTTAGCAGGCATTTAAATGCAACACAAAAATGCATCACAGTTCTTTTGTAACTAGCCCTTTTGTTTATAGACCCCTATACATCCACAGCAAATATTCTTGCTGTGACTGATAAATATATGAGAGCCAGATTCAGGGCTGTGCCACTGCCAAACATGGGATGCAATTTCCTGGCTTGCACTCTGCTTGCCCACAGGAAGCTTGGCAAGTCTGGAGCACAAGGTTTTTTTACTGGACACTAATAAAAAAGAGGTGCACTGGGATTAGAAAATTAAACATATCACCCATCTCAGATCACACATATTGAACCTTAGATTTGTTTCCCTCTTGGTGAGACAACAGCATACTTGAGTAAACTACATTTAACCTGCCCACTGCAGCAGCATTCAAAGGTGCTAAAAGACTCCTGTACCAGCTCATACAGAAGTAAATGAGAAGGAAAATTTAACAGAAAACTCAAATCTGACATTCACTCTCTCCTAAATCCCTTCCAAGTTAGATGGGCCTCATTTGTAGCTAGAACTTTAAAAAGGGTGCAGGAGACAGGAGCAGGATGAGTTACCCTATTCCCTTCCATGGGCACATCGACCTGATTTGTTTGGCAGCCTGCTTCCTATCTCCCTTGCACTGGATACACTGCTTGAATGACTGGCACAAGACAATTCCTCTCACTGAGCTGCCACTGTCAGTGTTCAACCTGCAGAGCTAAATTATCTCAGAGAGGTATCAGGAAAAACACAAGAGCAGAAACAGAAAAATGGCAGAGGACAGGTACTTTACCACTGAAGAGGGAGGGACCAAGTGAGTTCTTTCTGTGACAGATACTCCCAACAGGGCTCCCCTGACACTTGTCTTTTGTGGGATCCTCCCATGAACAAATTTAACTCACCCAAAATAGTAGAAAGGTAGCCTGGGAGGGCATTTCCTCCGCTGACCAGGAGAATTAGAACTATTGGAAGGGTCCAAGCAAAAATCCAAGTTGGCACACAAAAGAAATAAGACCCTGCGATTTCAAACCAAACAGGTCTGCAAGCCTTATTTCTGCTTTATTTAAGTGGTAAAACAGCATTCTCTTCCAATGGAAGCACTTACAGCAGCAATCAGTTCAGCTGCAAATGTGCATCAACACTTGCTATTCATTCAAAATAACCCCCTTCATATGAGAAATAACTAAAAACTAATTAAAGTAAAAATATAACTTGACCACTGGCAGTGATTAACCAACACAAAAAAAAAATAAATTCAAGCCCCACCAGACAAATAATTATATGAACAGAAATTTATAGATGACAACGGCAAGCATTTCAAATTCACAGCTCATCCACAGTGGGTGATCAGATCTGTTTCAACACAATCTGATCATATCCTAGTCTACCAGTCTTACAATAATACCACTGAGGGTCAAGCACCACTAATAATTTTATTTAGCAGCTCTAGCAAAATCTACTGGGAATCTTCCATGTCATATAGTTTCACAATAAATACTAGACAGTAAATCTTTATCACTCCGACAAAGCCATTTTGTGGGCACATATCCCGCAGAAGGCTTTGACACGAAGCATTATTCTCAGGAGAAATCCAAAGGAACGCAATCCAAGCCACGATACCTCAGTGATACTTTGCCCTTTTTATAACTCTGCAACTCTGCGCTAACCACCAAACGGCAATCTGCTACACCTAACTTTGGTTTTGCTTCCTAAAGAGGCTATTTGGTGAGGAGTGATTAATACAACCCCACCGATAACATGCGGATCACTGCAGCTTCCGTGAATAGCGGTAGTTAGTTATAAGACCTGTGATTCTATTATTCGACACTAATTACCCCAGATAATTATTATTCCTGAGTAATGACTCCGAAATCGTCCGATTCCTCTAGCTCAAATTTCTTTACCCACAGTGCCCAGAAATCACAGCTGACTGCAAAAAGCCGAGCAACAATCGTCAAAATGAGATTCCAACACCAGTCAATTTCTGCTTACTAAAGTAACTACACCCCACCACAGAAAATCGTGCAAAAACCCCCCCAAACNGGCCTAACGCTTGCCCCTCTCTACCGCCACGTACCCTTCTCCTCCCGGCTATCCGTCGCCATCCCGCCGCCGCGACGAGCGCCTAAGATGGAGGCTCCCTCTTCCTGCACGTAGCGCTTCCCTCTTCCCACAGGGCGCCGCTTTGTTTACGCTCCCCGCGTCAGAGCGCGCCGCGGGCGGGCGGGGGCGGCGCATGCGCCGTGCGGGGCGCTGAGGGCGCAGCTGCCATGTCAGTGCCTGGCAGCGTTCCGGGCTGTGCTCCCCTGGGCGGGCAGAGGGCTGTGGGGAAGGGAGGAGGTTTCTCTGCGCTCAGGAGAGCGGGAGGCTCGTATTTCTCTGCGTCCCCGTGCTGTTGTGACAGCTGTCTGTGGTGTTGGAGCCCTTTCTGAGAGGCTTCAGTGGGGCAAAGTTAACAGTACTTACTTAACCCCTGGCGTTTGGCGTTGCTGTTCCCTAGTTTTCTCTTGTCTTTTACCTTTGTTTTCCCTTCTCATTGTGGTTTTTTTTTCTTTCTCCTGGCAACCAGGCCAGTTCAAAGAAGGGTTACCAAGCTGATGAGGAGGCTGGAGCATCTATCCTATGAGGAAAGGCTGAAAGAATTGGGATTGCTCAGCCTAGGGAAGACTTTAGGGTAACCTAATTGTAGTCTTCCAGTACTTGAACGGGGNAGTTTCACAATAAATACTAGACAGTAAATCTTTATCACTCCGACAAAGCCATTTTGTGGGCACATATCCCGCAGAAGGCTTTGACACGAAGCATTATTCTCAGGAGAAATCCAAAGGAACGCAATCCAAGCCACGATACCTCAGTGATACTTTGCCCTTTTTATAACTCTGCAACTCTGCGCTAACCACCAAACGGCAATCTGCTACACCTAACTTTGGTTTTGCTTCCTAAAGAGGCTATTTGGTGAGGAGTGATTAATACAACCCCACCGATAACATGCGGATCACTGCAGCTTCCGTGAATAGCGGTAGTTAGTTATAAGACCTGTGATTCTATTATTCGACACTAATTACCCCAGATAATTATTATTCCTGAGTAATGACTCCGAAATCGTCCGATTCCTCTAGCTCAAATTTCTTTACCCACAGTGCCCAGAAATCACAGCTGACTGCAAAAAGCCGAGCAACAATCGTCAAAATGAGATTCCAACACCAGTCAATTTCTGCTTACTAAAGTAACTACACCCCACCACAGAAAATCGTGCAAAAACCCCCCCAAACCAAAACGGCCTAGCGATCCCAGCAGAAACAAAAAGCCGCAGTAAAAATAGCAAATACTTTCCGCGAAAAAAACAACCTGGAGTAACTCCATGTCGATAACGTAAAACTTAGGGCCCACGAACTTCTCCCTCTTCCAGACGCTCGAGTCACCTTGCCCCGAGCCCGCTACCGCCGGGACACCGAGGTACGAGGGGCCCTATTACCTCCAGCTCCCCAGCAATACACAGGGAACGCTTCCGCAAAAAAATCCTCCTCGAAGGGTCACTCCTNGGCGCTGAGGGCGCAGCTGCCATGTCAGTGCCTGGCAGCGTTCCGGGCTGTGCTCCCCTGGGCGGGCAGAGGGCTGTGGGGAAGGGAGGAGGTTTCTCTGCGCTCAGGAGTGCGGGAGGCTCGTATTTCTCTGCGTCCCCGTGCTGTTGTGACAGCTGTCTGTGGTGTTGGAGCCCTTTCTGAGAGGCTTCAGTGGGGCAAAGTTAACAGTACTTACTTAACCCCTGGCGTTTGGCGTTGCTGTTCCCTAGTTTTCTCTTGTCTTTTACCTTTGTTTTCCCTTCTCATTGTGGTTTTTTTTTCTTTCTCCTGGCAACCAGGCCAGTTCAAAGAAGGGTTACCAAGCTGATGAGGAGGCTGGAGCATCTATCCTATGAGGAAAGGCTATAAGAATTGGGATTGCTCCGCATAGGGAAGACTTTAGGGTAACCTAATTGTAGTCTTCCAGTACTTGAACGGGGTCTACAAGAAAGATGGTGAGAGGCTTCTTACAAGGATAGGTAGGGTGAGGACAAGGGGGAATAGCTTCAAAATGAAAGAGAGTAGGTTTAGATTATCTATCAGGAATAATTTTTTATGGTGAGAGTGGTGAGGCACTGGTGCAGGCTGCCCAGAGAAGCTGTGTGTGCCCCATCCCTGGAAGCGTTCAAGGGCAGGTTAGATGGAGCCCTGAGCAACCTGATCTACTGGAAGGTATCCCTGCCCCTAGTAGAGGGGGTGGAACTGGTTGACCTTTATGGTCACTTCCAACCCAAACTATTCTGCGATTATGTGAAATATCAAACCTGCTTTATCCATCCACATTGTTTTTTTTTAAAAATAAATTTCAGTTTAGAGCATCACTCTTTTCTACTGTAATGTAGGTGAAAATTTTATCACCTCATCTTAGTTGCCCTTTCGGGCAGCTTATGAAGAAGCTTGGGCACTAAGTTGCATTTGCTAGTTTTTTGGTATGTACAATACAACCAGGGGATCAGGCCACACCATGGGTTTAGGAAAAGCAGGTCCTTCTTGACTAACCTGATCTTCTTTTAGTGACCAGCCCCTTGGTTGAGGGAAAGGTTGTGGATTTGTACTTCAGTAAAGCCTTTGGTGCTGTGTCCCACAGCATTCTCCTGGAGAAGCTGGCAGCTTATGGCTCACCCAAAAGAACAGGAGGCTCAGGGGAGACCTTGTTGCCCTCTACAATGACATGAAAGAAGGTTGTTGTGCACTGGGGGTTGGCCCCTTCTCCAGGCAAGTTTCAGCAGGATGAAATGGCCGTATGCTGTGCCAGGGGAGGTTCAGGATGGATATAAGGAAGAATTTTTTTACAGGAAGGTTAGTTAAGCCTTGCAATGGGCCGCCCAGGGAGATGGTACAGTCACCATCCCTAGAGGCATTCAAAAAATGACTGGACATGGCACTTACTGCTACAGTGTCAGTGTAGCTGACATGGTGGTAATTGGTCAAAGGAGGGGGAGGTCTTTTCCAACCCTAATGATTTCATGGTTCTATGACTAGGGCTGTGTGTAATTTGCAATTATAAAGTAAGGCTTGTTTTGTCCAATATGGTAATTTATATATTTATATCTTATTAGCTGATATGCTACTGTTATAAAAGCTGTACCTGCTTTTTTTTTCTTCTTTAACTGGAGTAGAGGCATAGCAAGGTGAGTAATGCTGTAGACTGTGAGATAATTTCTGTTTTAAGGCTGCAGGTATTCACTGGAGTAGCTTGATAGGTGCAGCTTGTCAACTAATTGCCTTAAATTCCTCCCTCCAAAACAATGCAGTTCCAGGAATCTTCACTCCTGATATTCGGTGTGTTTGCCTGTGCTTCCAGAGTGGACAGGTTGTGCCTGATCAGCACAGCAGCTGTTGGCTAGCTTAAGGCAGCACATTTCCTTTCCAGTGATGGGGCTGGAGTGCAAAAGGCACTCTGTAGCACTGCTTTGTGTCGTCTGTCTCATTTCAAAGCTGTGCAAGCAAAGTCTGAACAGAGGATGAAAGCATGCCCTGAAGAACGGAAGTATTTCTGCAGAGAGAGATGATGAAAGATGGAATTATGTGATGAGGTGAAAATTATGAGGTGATTGTGAAGTTTTACAGAACTAAATAAAGGTACCTATTCTTCAACTTTGTATTGGCTTCTTGATTTGATGAAAGGTGATTACTACTGTAGTGCTACAACTAGCACTCATTCAACATTTATCCCATTCTCTGGACAGTTAAATAGGCAGGACTTGACACTAGTAGTTTTACTGGCACTTCTGATTCTGTAGCCAAACACTGAAGCAATTCTTGTGTGTCTGTTGTGATCACATCAATCTTCACTTGGGTAAGGTGCTTGTGGAGTGACATTTCATTGTCTGTTATGCACACAACAAGTTTATTTAACATGTTATTTATAAACAATACCTGCATTTTCTAATTTTACTGGAAATTACTGTGTGGTGTTAACTTGCTGTTTTGTTACCTATGGAAAACAGGTGTGTTTGCGTAAAATGCACTAGATGGTGCTGTCAGCACGAGTTTAATGGGCATTTCTGTGGGGCTGCTGCTGGTGTCAGTTTTTTTTACTTCTCATTGAATCTGCAGGTGCACCGTGATAGCTTTGGAGAATACTGTACTTTAAAGCCTACCATGGACCTTTTGGTGGGTTTCATGCCTCTCACGTGGGACAAAGTTCAAATATTGGCAGCAGGAGTTCAGCCCCTTTACTGTAGTATGTTGTTAGTGGGTGTCTGCAAGTGAGCATAGCTGCTGATGCTTTTTTTAATGGGTGTAATGGCTCTTATATAAACCCATCTCCAGAGGTCCCTTTCAGCCTTAAACATTTGTATGTTATTCTATTGGTGGGCTCTTGTTCAAGAATTATAGGGTAAGAGAGGCTCCTTAGTGCAGCAAGCAGCTGGTAGCTGTGACTTCCTGTGTAGATTACTATATAGCAAATAGCTGTGGAAGGGAGGGAAAAATGATGCTAAACTTGGTAGTGAGTTCCCTTTTAGATCTTGCTGTGTCAGAGATTTGATAGATACAGTTATTTAAAGGGACAGCTAATTGCTTTGCCCTAACCTCTTTTAAAAGAATGTTGAAGAATTCCCTTGGTGTCTGCCGAATGCCTTTCAAAACCAGATCACTACAGCTGCTTGGAAATTCTCCCTTTGAAATGATCTTTATAACATCTTAGTATTAGCCAATTTGTCCTTCTTTTTTGTGCAAGTAACTGGTAATGGACATTCTCTGAAGATTGTCTACTAAGGTGGGCCACTGCTGAGAAGTGACTCGGGTAACTGAGAATATCTGTGTTCCACATAGGAGACAAACTTGGGGTTGCTTTTATGTCCAGGCCTTTTGCTATCTGTCAAGGGGCTGAGTGGGAATGGTTGCTGATTGCTTGAGGTATATTTTTGGAAATTATTTTTTCATAGGCCTATTGCAGCCTGTATAACTTAGAACTGTAGAGAACCAAGGTGAGGTGGGACTATCACTTTTGTAAAGTAGATCAGTGTGTCTAAGATTAAAATGCACATGTCCACTGGTTTGGAATTTGTGTTCCAGACCAGAGGATAGGCCTTGTTACTGCTCCTGCTCTTATCAAAAGGCAGACTTTTGTGATGCAGGTTAGCAGGGAGCCATCCATGTAGCAGCAGCCTGGTATTTAAGTCTCTACTGATACATCCATACATTGTGTTGGTGTTACCATGTGTATGATTCCCATAAAGCCTGATACCTTCTAGAATGTATGAGCACTAATGCTTGTCATCTCCCTATCACCCCAAGACAGTAAGGTGCATGTTATAATAAAAATTTCCTCTGCTTTTCTCTTATTCATTTTTGCCTAAAAACCTTTCAAAAGCCACCCTGTGATGCCTCTAAGTCTTTTGGCTATGTCAGCCCATGGAAGATGTTTACAGTTAAAAGAAAGTTGTGATTTTTCAAGAAAGCTTCAGACAGTGCTGACAAACACTTGGTGTAGATTTTTATGACGTATTATTTGATTTAATTCCTGATTTGCCCTTGAAGTAAGCTGCAGGAGGTGCTGGTGGAGAAGGATAACTTCTGTGTGCTTCTTGTGCCTGTGCCTTGGTGCACTGGCAGCTTCCTGTTTACAAGGTGACTGCTGTATTCTGGACCCAGTGTGTGTCAAGGTCACGTACTTCAAGCCAGGGAGTTTATTGGATCACAGAGTAACTGCTGTGTAAACAGGAAACTCCCAATAAGGATTACTCAAAAAATTATTTTTAATTAGTAAGTTAATAAGTTGGAGCGGGGAGGGGGGAAAGGGAAACTTAAGTTCTTGGAAGCCAACAAGATTTTTTCCTGTCTCCTACAAGATATGAGTTTGACTGCTTTTTCCATAATTTTTTCTGTTTGTGTTTGTTGCCTGTTTTTTTCCCTGGTCAGGCTTCTTCCTCCTTCCCCTCTCCCCTCAGGTGGTGTGATTCTCATGCTGGTAGTGTTGAAGGTGATATCTATTTGTTTTCACTGGGTTTCAAGGAGGGTGAGCATTTTATGAATAGATAAATAAAACCTGAGAAATGCTTTTGGAAGTGCACGTTGTGAGACAGATTGACCCTGAAGGGTTAAGTAGTTACTTCAGTGACAAGAAAGTTAGGACAAAGCTGCGTTTGTTGAATGGTCCCATTGATTTTGATTTTGTGGGGAGACCTGAAGAATCTGCATTTCATAATTATCACTGCAATTTTCTCTTCTTTGAGCACTTCTGCTTTAGAGACCAGACAGTTTCTCTGTCCTTTGCCTTTTCAGATCCCATGAAGTGAGGTTAAATGATACAGCTGAAGTGGTCTGTGTTTCTGCTGCAGGTTATGGTGACCTTCTCTTCTATCTTGCCTACTCCTTGCTTTCAGTTCTTCTGCCTCTAGTTCTCATAGTCATCACTGACCTGATTTAAATTGCTTATCTGAAATAAAAGTTTCATTTTTCTTTCATGACTTTCCAGAACAGTTTCTGGATGACTTTCCAGAACATGAGTTGAAATAGCTTTTCAAGAGGCAGGGTGAACAGGGAGAAAAGGCAACTGTCCCCTTTTGGCAGCCTTGAGTAGTGCTTAGATGGGCTCAGTCCAGCTGCAACCCTGTTTAGCTTCGTGGGTTTTCTAGGTCAGTCCCCTACTGAATCAGGAGGTGGCAGCATCTTGTGTTTGGTGCACATTTTAATTCCAGGTCAATGTGAGCTATTTTATTTTCTTTGCTGCAGTAACGGGGTCTACAGTAGTTATGGCTGGAGGAAAGGAAATGCAGGGTCCCCTTGGGATCACTGTCATGAAAATGCTGCTTGGAATCCCAGACGTTGTGTGGAGGTGTCAGGATTTGTTTGGGTGATATTTCAAGTGGTAAATTTTTGCTCCTTGCAGTGTCTGCTTCCCTGGGAAAAGAGAGGCCGTAAGGTTGCAATTAAGGTCATCCCTGAGATGTGTTTCTCAGATCTGTTTTTGACATTTGCATGTTCTGCGTTCAGCTGGGCCTTTACAGAACTATGGCAGCTGTCTGAGCCTTACAGTAGCCACAGGATCCTAACCAAACCCCTGAAGTTAAGCCTGGCCTTACGGTCCCCACTAAATCCTTTTGCAGTTTACTCTTTACTGGCAGTGAGCCCTATACTTGGAGCTCAGCTTACATGCTCTCCTGCACCGAAGGGGTGGGGTGTGTATTTGGTAATCTCGACTCCCCTCTGCTGTGATTTATAGTTGCGGAAAGTACAGCTCTCTTCTTAGCTGTCACCTCACTGGAAGTGTATGAACAATTACTGTGTGGTACAAACTGTCTAGCCCAATTAGACACGGGTTTAAAGAACAAGCTTGACAAGACTAGGTGTCTACGTGGTACTATTGTAGACCCTATCATTAGCTAGATAGCCCTACCTTAACTTATCCTGAAATAGATGAATAGCACCCTGATGCAAACCAAGGAATTCTTTGGGTAACAAAAATAGTGTCCAGGGCTCTCCACACACCTTCACACCCATGGGCAGTAGCACAGTTTAAAGCTATACAAAATGGACAGAGAGCTTTCAACAACATCATGGAGAGGACACTCTCCAGGTCAGGTTTCCCTGTCTTGTGCCAGTGTGTTTTTCTCTGTTCTGTCTTGAGGAAGAAATGTGGAGGGTTTTAGTTTCTGATACTACAGATTTTTAAGAAAGAATTTAAGAAAGGCAGCGCGATGTGCTGTTTTGGTACCAGACTGTAAAGGTCACCTTTCCAACCTCTCACTGTCATAGCCAAGCACAGCAAGGCTTCAGTGTGCTGACAGTTCTGAACATCTTCTGCTGTGTTTCTCTTTGCAGAGAGAAGAGGGTTCAGGGTTGAAGGTCTGATTAAAGACTGAATGTAATCATTGGGATAATGTTTCTGGGAAATAATCTTTCGAGAAAGAAGGAAACTTGTATTTGGTGATTTTTGTAGGGGGTTTTCTGTTAATAAGTAGTTCTTTGGGAATCCTAAGCAAATTAAAACCCAGTTACCTGTATGTCTTTAGCAGAGTTTCTGGTGTCTAACAAGATGTGACCATAAATGGTGTTCTCAATAGGGGCAGTAGCATCTTTTCCTACTCTGCTCCCCACCCCTCCCTCCACCTTTTAAAATGTCAAAGTCCATTGAGTTTGTCGAGAGATACTGCCTGCAGTAATGGTCTGTCTTTGAGAAATCAGGTTCAGAGTAGCAGTTGCTCGGAGGTTCAGACTATTAGAAGCAACATCCAAGGGGAATTGAAGGGCAGGAAGCAACTAAGAAAAAAATGCAATCTATCTCATAATTGTAGAAATGATTCTTTGGCATGCATATCTGGTTTTGGGTAGAGGTTATGTATGTTTCCTTCTCTTGACCCCAAAACCATGAAACTACATCAATAGGACCAAATGTTATGTTTGTTCATTTCATTTTTAAAAAAATAGGACAGTGTATAAATAGACATTAGCAATTTCAGGAAGAGATACTGTCTCGTTCTGCAAATGCAAGCATGTGGATGGTCGAGACATACATTTTACACATTTTACTGTGGCAGGAAATTCATTTGCTCCCAATATTGTTCCCTTTTGCATCTGCAATCTTTATGGTCAGACTCTTGGTTGTGACTAAATGTCTTGGTTCAAATTGCAAAAGGTGTGCTGCTTTGCAAAGTGGCTTTGCTGTGTTTGATTGCAGATGGCTGCAGTGTGCATCACTGTCAGGAGATAAGCTGGTAATAGCCATTTGTGTTTGTGATGGCTTTTGCTTCTGTGATGGCTACAGTTTTTCCTATTATTTGTACTCATGAGGCAGGTTGCCCTGTTCTTAACCTCTCATTCCAGCACCAAAGGAGATGTTAAGGCTGTGACTGTGTCTTGTCATTACAGTGCAGGTTTTGGCTTGTCTCTTGCTTTTGTGCTCTCATTGTCTTCCAGCTGAATCACTGCTGTTATCTGGTATCACACCCTATTTTTAAGCCACAATGCTTTTCTGTTTCTGGGGCTGCTGGAATAATCATGCTTCATAGGATTGGATTTTAGACTTGCTCATTCTGTGTCCTGTTTCAATTATCTTAAGTTTCGGGATTTTTTTCCGTGTGAGTTTGATTGTTTATCAAATTGTTTGATTGTTCATCTGTGTTACCCGCATTGGATACTTAGAATCATGAGTCAGATAGCAAAACTACGGGGTTTCATAGGTCAACAGTAGAGATATAATAGAAGCTAGGGCTCAAAGGGTATTGCTGGGTCTTCTGATTCCTCTTCCAACTCACAAATGATCAACGATCAACTGCAGTTTAAGTGCTCTTGGCTGTTTGTTTATTTACAGAAGCTTTAGAATATCTGTAACTGAAGCTTAGAAGGACAGGTTGGACAATTATTAAGTGCTCAGACACCATAGGAGTAGGTATTCTATTGCCTTTAAATTTTAGAAGTAGGATTCATACTTTGGTGCTTTGTCTCGCTGTAAATGTTAAAGAAATGAAAGTAAATTACCAGGAAGTGTCTTGTCAGTAGACAAGTGGTCAGGGGTGAAATGTTGGAAGGAAATGATTAGACTCTGAATCAGTGATCAGAAGCAGTATTGACAAGATTGCATGTGTTTGAAGCCTTGATCTCACGTAGTAGGTTTCAATGTAGCACCGAAAAAGTTGAAGGTCAAAGAATTGTACATCTTTCTCAGGAAATTGTCCATCAGTTGGATTCAAGAAATGTTTCTTATTTGAGGTGGCACTTCTCAGCCTGTACATATGTTCCTCTGAAATTTTAAATTATGTCCTAAAGGGCTTCTGCACTTCTGGAGTCTTTCAGTGTCCTGCAGTTATTCATATGTCTCCCACACCTTCCCCCAAGAAACCCCCACCATTTAAAATTAAGATACAGTGTGACCCCTCTCCTTGTATGGTGCTTTGGCTGGATAATGTATGTGAGCTAACCCTTAATGACTGAGTCCTGCTGCTGGAAGGTGAGGTGCCAGTTGCATACCAAGGCTTTCTGTGGGGCTTGATAAGTCTTGATGAAACACAGTGATTGTCAGGGAGACAGCACATGTGCCAGAGGTAGCAGGAGGGGCCTTAGGCAACTCCTGTGCCTTCACAGGTTTGCCTCAGTGAGGACTTATTGTAGGAGCAGGTAATGAAATGCAATAGGTTTGAGATGATGGCAACAGTTGTTCAGTCCAGAAAAGCTTACGAACTTAACTTGACCTTTCAGAGCTTTTCTGGGAGCATCTACTCACCAAACGTCTCCATACAGCTCTGTGTTGATACATATGGAATGTGGCTTATCCTTTTCTTCTCAGCCTTGGTTCTTTATCTGTTATTGGACTAATCTGCTTCTGCAGCTCATTGCAGCTGTACTCTGAACTTTCATTTGTTCTGTCTCCTTTCTGCTCCTCCTCTGCCACCTGGCTTTCTCTGCAAGGCACCGACAAGTCCTGCTGCAAAGCAGGGCAACTGAGTACAGATTACCTTCTCTGACCCAGGTGTAGAAATTCTTCCATGCTGAGATGTTTTTTCAGACACAGCTTGCTCGACAATTATTCAGATGAGTCATAGTACATGGGTCTAATTTAATCTCTGGGGTGGTTTTGAATTTGTCAGCGCCGTTGGCTCACTCATTTGCTTTTTTTCTGATATAAGATTTAATGTTTCATTTTGGGCCTATTTGTAGGGTTTTGTATTTTGACTTTTGTATTTTTTTTTCCGTCCCCAGAAGTACTTTGCATTTTTCTGAAAAGAGTTAACACAACCCTGAGGATTTTCTGTTCCACATCTAAAGTGAAAGCAGATGCAGAAACATGTAGTGTCACTGTGCTGGCTTTATCTAGCTTATCTTTGTCCTGGTAGTTTAGAACCCGTTCTACCAGCTGGCTTCTGATGTATTGAATAACCTGCATGGGGTTTTTTGTTGTTGTTTTCTGGTCCTGAAATCCCTAGCTATCACAATAAATTTTCAATTCACCTGTAGGGTTTTTTTTGATAACCCCAAGTTCTAAATTTTCTTCAATCTGACCTGCATGACTCCTCATTCCTTGGTTTGTAAGGCGTAACTCTTTTGGGATTCTGAAGGGAGCTGATCCTGGTTAGCAATTAATAATCAGCTGATGGCTTAGGTCCATCCAGCAAGATGAGGGAGAGAATCAGAAGAGCAAATGCAAGAAAAACTCTTGGGTCAAGATGAAGACAGTTTAAATGAAGGACAGTGTGTATGTGTGTGCACATCAAGTGACACAAAGGCAGTAACTCGCCACTTTCCACAAGAAGTGGGATGGCCAGCCAGTCTCTAAGCTACACTTACTTTGGAAAATATAACCCCTAAATTTTTTTGCCAAACATGGTGTTATGTGATGAGGTATCCCTTTAATCAGTTTGGGTCAGCTGTCCTGTCAGTGACTCCTCACAATATTCTGCCTACCTTTTAGCCTACTTGCTTAGCAAGGAGTGGAAAAGTAAAGTGGGAAACAGAGAAGGTCTTGTTGCTGTGCAAGCACTGTTCAGCAATAGCTGAAATATTAGTGTGATATCAATACTATTTTTGATCACAAATCCAAAACACAGGACCATATGAGCTGCTGTGAAGAAAATTCATCCCAGTCACACAAAGTATATTCTCCTGTGGTAGTAGTCTCTGCAATGAGTTGAACAGTTTTAATTGCATCCTGTTTTATTTTATAACCTACTAACTGCTGCTTTGAAGTTCTTTTTAAGTTTGTATAATGTAGCAACATGTTAGTAATTCTTCCAAGTATTGAAGTAGAAATCATAATTATGTGTGTGATAGGTTAATTATCTTAATTATGGTTTCCTTGGGTATTATAGTTGCTTCAAATGTGGATATATTAGATAAGAACTTGACAATCCAAAGAACAGCTAAAAAATTGCTTTGGGAACAATTTTTTTTGCTCTGGCACCAAAAATATTTGGTGGTTTGAGGTTTTTTTCCCCTTCAATGTCATTCTGACAATGCTAGATTACTTAAGTTTTAAAGCTTCTATTTTTTAAAAAAAACCCTAAACCTAAACTGACTTTTTTTCAAGCTGTTCTATAGGGTAAAATAATTTTTAAAAATTCAATTTCTGAGTTACTTCAAATGAACCAATTCCATTTATTCTGCTTGTGGCTATGATTTTGAGAGGTGGCAACAGGATATTTTGTTCAACCACAGTAAACATCTAATCTCAGGTCTGACAAGGTGGCTGTGACACTGAGCAAGCCAGGAACCTTCAGATTTTGTTCCTTATCATTGTTGTCTCCTCATCTTGGAGGGCTGTATGACAGCTGTCCCTCTTTGGAAAAGACCTTCCTGGATTTTGTGAACCCCTTGGGTCTTAGCTGCCCTTTCGCCGTGGAAAAGTGTGTGGGTTCTATTTTGTGGCACAGCCACCTTACAGTGCTTATGGGATTGTTTGTGAATGGGACAGGTTTCAATTCCCATGTTAGGAAGCAGATCACATCACATCTGGGTGGTTTAATTTGGTCAGTCAATTAGAAACTCTTAAATGGATGAAATCAGTTTGTGTATGGAAATATGGGCAGTATCAAGGCAACCCAAACAACATGAAATCTGACTTTCTCGAAAGAAGGAAGGGAACACTGCAAGGTCATGAAACCTAATGCCTAGGATGTAATCTCTGCTTGATTGGTAAGTGGCAAAAGGGATGCCAGAGCCCTGGGAGCCTACATGTGATGGGGGATGCTATGGAGCTGGGGAGAAGGTGACCATGCCTCTTGTGACAGAAAGAGCAACTTGGAGGAGGGATTGTGTAGTGTTTGCTGCAATCCAGAAACCCATCAGAGTGACCAGAATCAAACCTGCCGAAGAGGACAAGTCTCTTCAGAGAGACCTGCCTATACATATTTTGGATTTTTTTTTTTTTAAATTTTGTATAGGCACTTTGTTTTTCCTGCATAAAAAGTTAATTTTAGCTTGTAGTAAAATTTTCCTTTTTAAGTTGAAAAGTTTTTTAAATTTCTGCAGAGCCTGCCGCTCTGGAGATGTCTTGACAGATGCAGCTAGGAAGGTCAGCCTAGCAGGTGAGAGCTACTACAGATGGCTGTGTGCAGGGAGGCTGCTTGGCAGCTCCAGCTGGCCTGGGCTGCACAGACACTGCCTTTTTGACTACCTGCTGGCAAGGAATGGTGTGTTGTGATGGCTTTCCCATCTGCTATTGTCTGGGAGAGTAGGATGTGACTTTCTTCTGAGTGAGAAACTAGGCACTATTAGCAGATTAACAGTCTAGAGGCTTTTTGCTGTTTTCTAGCATCAGAGGCTTTAGCCATTAAGCAACAGCTCCATGGCTGTCCTAGCTCCTGCTGTCTGCCCGTCTGGATTGCCAGCACCGCTCACAAAGCTGACTTTGGTCAGCTTTGCTTGCTGCTTTCTCAAGATACCTGCTGTTGCAGCAAGGCCAAGCAGCTTGGGTTTCTATGGATCTTTGTCTGACTGGCTTTTGGTTGGTGTTGCTGGTTGTGTCATTGATCACCTCACCCCTAAGAGTTCCCTTGTTATCGAGGAGCCCGGAGTTCAAACACCAGCCTTTCATCAGTACAGGCATAAACATCATCTCCCTTTCATATGGTGGCATGGAACTACTGAGGGTAAGTACAGAGGAAATGTGGTGGCAGAAGACTTTTTTTCTCCATTAGAAACCAGGCTTTGATATTTTTTTCTGGATCTGATACCAGTCTGATCCAAAATCAGATCTGCTATTTCACTTGTATTTCAAAAGAGAAATGGGAAATAGAACTTCTATTCTAGAAGTGAATATAATCTGATGATCAGGTTGTCTGCTGTGGGAGATACTGTAAGGATGTGCTTATTGCATGTTCTTTCTCTTTTACTCCACAGCTTTGCAATGTGGTCCTGTAAGTGCAAGGTGGGCCAGAACAATTGTGATCCCAGTTGAATTAATGCAGTAGGTTATGTCTTAGAGGCCAATGTCAATTGTGCAGAAGGTTATGTCTTTGGGAGATCCTTGTTTTTATGACCCATTTGCTGATTGCTTTGATATGTACTAAGTGAGGACTTCTGCAACCTTGCCACAATTGAGACAAATTCCCTCCAGTTACCTACAAGTGACAGTGATGTCAGCCTAGAACTGCCCTGTTATTTGAAGCTGGATAGTCAAGTGCTTTATACTTTTCATAAATATTACACTGCTGTTTGTCACATTCATATCTTGCAGCAAGGTAGTAATTGGATAATGTGTGAAAACCCGCTGTAAATTCATTGCTTTTAAATTCACTAAACGCCTGTAGCATTTGCATTGTTAGATAATTTTACAAGTGCTGGAACTTAAACCTGGCCCTGCAGGTGGTTAAGTCATGTCTCTAGTGTGATATCTCTGCCTGTGTGTCATGCTGTCTTAAGGAGTGAAAATTAGAGACAAGTACTTCCTTTTTTTTTGTTTGAGAAAGGCTGAGGCTTGTTCTGGCTATAGGTGCTTAGAAATGTTGTCAGAGATATCAGAAAATAGAGTGATTAAAACTATCATACTCCAGGGTCCCCTGCTGTTTTGGAGGCATGTTTGGTTGCTTCTCATCTTGCTAGGGAAACTGCTGAGCTTTTCAGGCCTTAGGTTTGACGATTCATTCCTTCTTGATGCTTACCTAAGAACATGACAGAGATTTTGATGCCTGTCTGACTTCTGCTCTTGTGTTTATTGTCATGTGCTGATGGTCTCTGATTTGCTAGCTACCTTTTGTGTGGGGAAGTAGCATCTTGACAACCAGCTCAAGTTTTAATGTTGTAAATGCTGTCACACGTCTTTAGGTTGGGGAGCTTCTGTTCTCCCCTTCCTCACCCTCCACTCTGTGGAAATTATTTTTGAATGTTTGGTTGAAATTACCTGACCTTAGCAAATACTAATATAAGAATATAAATTCCATTCTGCTGAACACAGAAGATAAACTACTTCTAAAGAATGACTCCAAGGTACAGACCTCACCAGGCTGGTGTGAAGAATTTCCTTAACTTTTTGTTTTGAATGCATCTTCTGTCAGTACTCTTATAATAGTCTGGTAATGTGTTGGTCCTAATGACTTTCTACCCAATATGCTGAAAGAGAATTTATCAGCCAGTTTGTCTTGACCAAACCGTTCACTGAATCTTTCTGTGATTCTTTGTTATATTGGCATTTTAGAACCAGAGTTTGCTATTTTGCCATCTGCCTTTGGAGATGTCACCAGCTTTTTGAAGGACATCTTAATAGACTCCCTTCCTCTGCTCTGTGTTGTCTCTTTTCCCCTGTTGTTTCTCAAGCCTTTTTTGTCACAAGAGGATAAACTTGTCCCAGGCTTCCAGTATGGTGACCTGAAACAGCCTTCATATTTCTTATAGATGTTTAATCCATTTAGTTGTCAAGGCCTGATGGGAGTCACTAAGAATAGGTCCAGCACGCCCACGCGGCTGTCACTTGGAGCACCGGATGTGTGGCAGACATCCTGCAGGTTACATTGGATGAACTGCATTCTCTGGAAGAAGTCTGACCAGCTAAACTCAGTATGGCAGTGATATGTAGACAGACAGTGATACTGGGGCATGGCAGCGGAGCAGCAATTAGATATGTCTAAACACCAACAGCTTTAGAAGCCTTAGTTTATTGATAAGATGTATCTGAATTGCCTAGCTGTCTGCAGTATAAAACTCTACACTCCAGACAGAACATCTCCCTGTTCCAGGTGTTCAGTACTAGTACACAGGAGTCCTGGAAAGAGACTGGCAGCCAGAGCCACTTCCAGTCAGAGACCAATTCAGCTGTCAGGGCTATATGGTCTAACAATAAGCACTGGTGTTTTCCCAGCTGGAGCCAAGTGGCTACTTGTTCATTGTGGATTTTCATTGTTTGGCTTCTCTTTCTTGAAAGAGAATGAAGAGCTGAAGAGAAATAACCACTGTTTTTTATTAAATATGTATAGGTATAATATATATCATGGCTTAGTAACATGCCATTGCAAGCAGCAAAGTGATTCTGGTTTTCCTTTCCATATAGGAGTGGTTCAAGTTTTAGGTGGTCAGAATCCAGGTCCTAGTGAAGCGTCTTTCATATTTTGATACACCATTTCACTTTCAGCAGACTTTTTCTTAACCCCTGCCTTAGATGTTTGTTCAGGCACTACGAGTTAGTCTTCTCCATCCCAGAAGTGCAACAAATGTAGCTCATAATCAAGCTGTCATTTTAAAACCTGCAGTCTACAGAGGAAAATAGTACAGTTGAAGTGCAGAAGTGGAGGTAGGGGGAAGGTTGAGGAAGACTTGTTTTCAAGATGGAAAGATGGAGACCTTCATCTGAAATGCAGAGCAGTGCAGCATATGCTATTCCAGTAATGAATAATGGTTAGAATACAGCGAGCTGCTTTACTTAACAGTTAGGAATGTCTAATGAAGACCTAGTAGTATAAATGATACAAATGAGTCTTCACTCCTCACACAATTAAGTTTTCCATGTTATTGGCAAACATTACACTTACAGCAGAATAGCACAAGCTTAGATTTCTTCAAACTGATTATATTTAGATTTTTGTCTTGCCTGGGTAGAGTGTGTGGGAGAATTTTTCTTGTCAGGTTTTATCTCACATCTTGTGGCTAGTGACAGACTGCTTCTTGCTGTTACAGCAGCAGCTCCACCTCTCTCCAACATCAATTAGGAGAGGTTACATACAAATTAAGTAAACTAGTCCTGGGGCTATTTGTGAGGATGACCACAATGATACAGGGCATGAAGGGGAGGCAGAGGGGGAAAAAGCATTCATGGTTACTTATGCGCCCCTTTAATATTTTTTTCTGATGTGTTTTCTGTCAGGATAGGGGAAGGAAATAATACCTAACTACAAATAGTGCTGTGAAGGTGCCGCACCCCAGGAAGGATGGATAGGGACGCCGGAAAAGGGGGTGACCTCTGAATTGCTTTTGTTCAACTTGGTACAACTCAGCTGAGTCATGTTGACTGCATGGTTGTTTCTTTCCCATCACAGCACGAAGCAACATTATGTTGGCTTAACATGTTGCAAATCAGATGGAAATATGTTCGAGTCACCCTGCAGTTGGCAGCTGACTAGTGAATGCAGTTCAGCAGGTAACTGGTTGCTAGTTATTGTGCAGTAACTTGGCTGATAGCAGGCATCTCTCCTCAGCCTCAACTTCTTGCAGGACCACCTCACAAAACTTGTGCCTTGTGATCCTAATTGCCAGCATAGTGGGTTACATATGTGGCTTTGGAAGGCAAGCTTGTGTCTGCAAACATAGGACTCTCGAAGACGTAGAGCTTGCCGTTTCTTTCAAAAATCCTTGGAGCTGTTTGGTTGGATAATTAGAAATGTTTACTTACTGTTGCCTACCAGGTACAAACTTTTGGTTTTGGTGCAAAATTAAGTCCAAATGACTTCAGCAATGTCTCCCACAGGTTATTCTCAGTGTAAGAATCCTGGATTACTTACGGTATAAATAGCACTTTCTGACCTGGTCTGTCAATTGATTTTCCTCCACTAGCGCTGAACTTGCAGGGAGAATACTTGAAGTGTGTTATACTGCCAGTGTAATGGAGATTTCTGGCGCTGGAAAGAACAGTGGTAAGAGCAGTGTCCCCCTAGGGTTTGATTCAGTTGTCATCATATTGGCTTCTAACACTATCTGAGACACCTTGGGGTATATGAAATGTGCTCCTGGCTCTGGCACACAGCACTTGGTCAGAGCAGCAGTTGGAGCCTGTGTGACACAGAGATGTCAGCACAGGCACAGAGCTGCCAGCTGTAGGCTCCTTTGGTCTTGAAGAAAGAGGCAGATTAACCAGTCCAGCAGCACCTGACTGCTAGGCTAAGGGGATGGGGAACTGATGCTTGTGGATGTCAGCTGCTAGTGGTTTTGCCCACGTGTGTCAGTTTTTGAAGCACAGCTTATAGTAAGAGAGCTTCTCCCTCCCTCTGCATCTGGATATGTTGGAAGTTTGTTCTCCTTTATGTATTAGCACTCATTCTGATCTTCTTGGTGGCAAAACCAACTTCAGTTATAGATATCTTTGTACAGCATAGCAACTTTGAAAAGTTGTAATTTTTTGTTGAAGCCTTCTCTTTCTTGACAGCCCGGGTTTTGCTGATTCATGGGAATGTGATGGATGGCTGAACATCTTGAATACATGCTCATCATCTCCAGCATAAGATTTAGGGTTGCCAAGTACTTTACAAGGGTTTGGCCTGGGAAATTTCAGGAGTATTTGAGCTAAAATACTGTTTACAGTGGATGAGCACTAGTCTGTGCAAAGTCAGCTGCCAAGCTCTTGTGGAGTCACCATCATTGCAAAAGCATTTGTTTTGTGGACTATGTCAGTGTGAGCAAGACTCCTTCCCAAATTAAAATTTTGCAAACTTCTAGACTTTTGCATTCTGCTAGTGCTAACAGCTGTGTTGAATGAGCTTTGGATCAAGCACAGAGGGCATTTGCATGGCTTCAAGTTGTAACAATATTGGCTGTCTTTACTGTGGAAGGAAAAAGATTTCCTGTTATTCATTAGCAGCTTAGCTAATATTAGCAACTAAGTCATATAGTCATGAAAGCTTTTGGCTAGAACTGTGTCTTGCAACACTTGTTCATACAAAGCATTTTTTTCTAGCACTGGGTGCAAGACCAATTTTTAATGAATATTATGCACCGGTCCTGACAAATCCTTTATGTTCACCATGAGACTCTGAGTGTAAAAGCAGAGAGGGCTTCACAGATGTTGCTATTGATCAACTGATTGGGAGGCCACATGCTGGCCTGAGCTCACCTCCCAGTGGAATTGCCTTGCTCTGTGTACCATCCTACAGGGAAGGCACCCTTTTAGAAAGGCAGTGAAAAGTCACCCTTCGTGCGTGTTTTCATCACCTGAGCTGCACCAGTTAGTCTGGTAAAGGTCAGAGCACTTCTCTCTGTGGCTCAGCAATAAAAATAGCTGGATGAGCAAAGACAGCTGATATACGGAGTGGTTTCTTTCCGTCCTGTGGCTTCAAGCTATCAGCTATGTGGTGAAAGATAATTTACACGATTAGAAGCCATGCAGTCAGTTTTCTTAAAACATCATGTATCCATTTCTGTTCCCTTCCAAATGGTTCTTTTCCTCCGCTCCTTTCACTCAAGTCCAGAAAATGTGGGGAAAAAAAGGTTTAGTCAGGATGGAGTTGACTACTTAAGGATGAGCCACCATTCAGGAGTACCAGTGAGATGCTCCCCTCCATCTTGCTGACTTCTCCCTGAACAGAAACAGAACAAGAGCTGGCTTATCACTGCCCAAACTTCTCCCCTTTTTAGTCACTGTGGGCTGGGGCATGCTGCCCTGGTTCCCTGAACAGATGCTGCCTGTCAGTGTTTGCATAGCAGAGATGATTGGATGAGATGGAGGTTTCTCCCACTTAGGTCCAAGAGCCTCATTTCTCCCCAAGTAAGGGAGGTACAGTCTATTTGTAGTCTGCAGACACAGCCTGAAAAACACAGCTGTCACCAGCACTATTTGATTCCATGCCCCCACCCAAATGCTTTGTGAGCCCAGCTCCCTGCATCAGCACTCTCTTTTTTTAGCAACCCAAACCAAAGCGTGGCCCACCCAGTTTCAGCAGGCAGGAAGGATAAAACATCCTGAGAACCCTGCCTGGCTGCAGGGATATCACGTGTGTGTGTGATCATGTGAGATCATGATGTGCTCAGCACAAAGATGTTGCTGTGTTTTTATTGCAGCCCTGTTACAACTAAACATTCCAGGTGTATGTTTCCTGCTTTAGTGTAAGTTTAGTGCTCTACTGGCACCAGGGTGGAGGCCGTCCTCTTATATCTAAAAGAATGGGAACAAAAGGAATCCTAAATAATGCTGTGTTCCAGTTAGTAAAAATCTTGAAGTGAAGACTCTTGGTGTTTGCAATGGGAGGTTACTGGTTGTAGAAAGATTCTCCCACCACTGTGTGCACTCTCTTTGGTAATGAGAGTTACAGGGTACTCAAAGCATGGTCTGTACCTTTTGTTTCTTGCAGGTGATAAAGCTCCAGGCTTACTAGAGAAGTCATCTGTGGTTGCTGCTAGTCTTTGCTGCTGGGACACTTAGAGAGAGGGAGGGAATTTGGACCATTCTGCCAGAATAAACCTTCTCTGAGTGCTGGAGCTGGAGGCACAGGCAGTTGTATACGGCCAGGGCAACACTGTTCCTGATGGGCACGGTCTGGTGCACCTCTGCACAGCATGGACTGGAGCAATGAAATGCAACTGGTCATGGGTTGTGTCCCTCATGTGTTGGTGGTTACTTTTATGGTGTCTTTGCTCCATATTCCCTGAGTCTGATGTCTCTGTAGTGGGACTGTGATATGGCCTTCAGTGTGGTAGGAAGGTTTCTCAATCCATGAGACTGCAGGATCCACTGAGCTGTTCCTTTTTGCTGTCCAGGAGTTCTAATATTTGTATTTCTTTATTTAGTAAAGGCTATAGCCTTTAATTTTCCTTTCTCCTTTCTGGGTGGATGAGAATAATACAAATTTCTGATTTTTTCCCCTCTCTGTTTAGATGAGTTTAGTTCTTTGTAATTTGTAGCAGCCTCGGCCTACACAGGGAAGTGCTTCAAGGTTTAATTTCCAGTATTTTTGATTCTCATCTTACTGATGAGAATCTCACCACTACTTTCTCTTTCCTGATTTAGGAACTAGAGCAGTGCTCAAGATCATATCCACTTCAATTTCCTTGTATCTCCGTCTTCATAAAGACTAATGACAACCTGGAAATATTTTTGTCCTTTCACGAAGAGATTGTTAATCTCATTGTTTACGATAGAAATAATTTAATTATCTCTTCTTCTTAATACTACCTTTTCAAAACAATTATGTTAAACAGAACACACAAATATCAAATTACTTTGCCCTTTGGAGTTGTCTTTCATCCCTTAGAGATGTAGGTAAATCCAAAAACAAATTCTAAGGAGAGCTATTTTGTTAATCGCCGTTTTCTTCTCCCCTTTTTTCTTTTGCCTTTAACTAGAACTGCAACTTAATCTCCAAGCATGTGTTACTGCTGCCTGTACGTGAATAGTCATCCCTGAAGTAATGGGAAGAAATCTTCAGCTAGTGAGATTTAGCACAGCTCTGTAGTGGGTAACACTGAAGATGATTTGAGTCATCCATAGACCTCCACCAGCCTATGAGTTTCTATTCTTGCTCTAAGTCCTACCCAGGCAATTCATTTCAGCAGCAGCTGATTGTTCTTGCTTCTCTGTTTCAATGACTGCCCAAGGAGAGGTTAAATACTATGGACTGTGGGCATATCACATCTCAGCAGCATTTGCAGAAGAAAATGAGAGCTGTCCTGGCAGACATGATGGGGAGGAGTCACAAAGGTTGCTGAAGCAATTCTTGTGACACATTAGTAGAGCAGGATCGTGTTAATGGATTAGTGTTTAAGACAATTCTTCAGGATTCTGCAAGTCAGGGCAGTTCTGGATAATGTTCATTTCTCAATTACGGAAGAGATTGACAAGGCAGTAGGAGGCTCCAAACAGAAAAATTTCTACACAGTAATTTAATAAGGAGGAGAGGTTTTTTAGGATTATCCCAAGTGAGAGACTGATTAAATGCTGCTTGATTCAGAGCCTTAGGTGAAACTGTACGGTTTGCTCTTTGGGGCACAAAGGAAACAAAACAAAATGGAAAAAAAAGTGAAGGTTCACAAACAAAAAATTACTTCAGTATCTACTGGCTTTGGATCTCTCTCCATCTGTTTGCAATACATGTGAGTTCAGTTAAGTTCATACTACATAAGTAGAAAAGGACAGCTGAAGATTTAAGTTTGGTTTGTGCTATAAGCTCTGCTGTAAGTAATATCCAGCTTGTACCCAAACTGTTGGCGCTGGTTGCTGCTGAGCAGAATCCTGGCTATTCTGTAGCTTGTGCTGATACAGTTTCTAGCAAAGCAACCTTTCCTGTTAGTGTTTTGCTAGGGACAAGTCAAAGCAGTGTTCTAAAAGGAGGAAGTTATCAAATGCCTTTTCAAAGGCTGAAACAGCACTTACCTTTGTTTCCTTATGGCTTGCTTACTGTGTTCTTTATGCAACGATAGAGAATGAAGTCATAGGATGTGGGATTATTTAGGTGACACTAAATGTATCAGAGCATTTGTGGATGAGACAGAGCTCTTTACGGGAAAATTCCAAGCTCTGTGCAAGCCCTGCAGGAAACTTTGGGGCTTAAAATAAAGCTGTGAACCTGCTTTGTAATCAGGCATGCGTGTACCCCTTCATGGATTTCCTTCTTTTTCTGTAACAACCAAACCAGGGTTAAGTGACAGGCCTCGCTACCATAGGGTGTTCCTGCTCAAACATCACTATTTCTTTTTAAGTCTAGCTTTGTGTTAAATTTCTTGCAGCTTCAGTTCCTGCAGTTACTGTGCTTGAAGGCTACTTAGATTCTCATGTTCAGAGGGACTTGACATCAGCAAGATGATCTGGTTTAGACATATCAGGTAGACCAAGATTCAGACTAGAGCAGATTCCCAAGTTGAATGGAAAGCTTCAAGTTCCAAGCATATTTTGAATTGAATTAAACAGACTATTAATAAAATAAACTTGGCAGCAAGTCTTCTGGCAGTGGTAATCAATCATGACCTGATGACAGCCTACAGTGGTGCTACCAAGTGAAAAAGCAAAATGTGGGTGAAGGTCCTATGTATTGAAAATTTCTCTTGTCTCCTGAAGTTTTGCAACGAAAGATATTCCCTCAATAAAATGAGAAAGGAAAGGTTTAGTAGTTATTTTTTGTGTGGGTCTGATAAAGGATATTCCCTTTTGTGAAAGTACACTCAAACTAAGGGACAGGCCAAGTTGTAAAGTGTGTTGCATGCAAACTCTTCTTTTTTTCCTCATACACAAGTTTGGATACACCTTTCCTGAATACTTTAAAATAACTACTTTAAAATACAGTTTTGTTTAATGTTTAAAATATTGCTAATATGCTACTGTGCAACTAACATACTTGTGTGCAACCATGAGGAAAGCATAAGCTATGGAATGGTAACAAGAGAGCTGTGTTGCAAACTTTTTTGTGTCATTAATTATACAGGTCTTACCTTTTCCATTCCAATTTTCCCATCCTGTAGGCAGCCTTTCTTTCTTTCCCAAATGTGGCTGCCACAACTGTGGCACAGTTGCCGTGTCCTGTGCTGAGGACTGAACTCTCTAAACTCATGGCTACAAAGCTGTGGTGAGGTGTGTGCCTCAAGAGTTGTGATTGTGACAACTTTTTCTTGAAGGAAAAGGAATTTGTCAGGAGGGAGCCTCTGTAAATGCAAATATTCTTTCAGGAGTTTTCTCTTTTAATGTTAATTTAGAATTCTTATGAATAAGGGGGATTTTATTTCCTTGGCAGGTGTCCTGGTAACTGGACAGCTTTGGAGGGGAAAAGATGAAAAACATGCTTGGCTCATCAATCACTGATGTATTAATGTCATCTCATTGTCCCCATGTGAAAGAAAAAGGTAACTTGCTGCTTTTACATCAGGTAAGTGCCTGTTGTATACCATGCCTCACCTGCCAAACTTTGGGAGTATCTAAGAAAATGACAATGTATGTCTGAAATTAATTTCAAAAAAGAGTGGCAAATTTTTGTCATGGGCAAGTCGTGAGGTGCTTTACTTTAAGCTCTCTCCGATCAGAAACTGTGTCCAGCTAAACTGGGGGGCCACAGCCCCTTTCTGGAGTCTGATGTGTCATCAGGTGCAGGCCATAGAGAGGGAAATCTGTAGCCAGGAATGCCTGTTGCTCCAGAGCACCAGCCTGGAGCCTAATGCACTCTCACATGCTGAGAACATAATGCCTATAGCTTCTTGGCAGTCAGGCTAAATGATCCTTGTAGGACTCTTCCAACTGAACTGTTCTGGTGAGAAGTGTGCCATGGTTCCTCAGCTGTCAAAAAGAAAAGACAGCAGCATGTCCTTCCTGTGGCTGCTGGTCCAGGTAGGTGGGTCAGAGCACATTTTGCCCAGAACACAGATGGGGGAAACATTGATTCAGAGGTATCAGTTGTTCCATCAAAAGATTAACAGTACTTTGTTATTGTTATGAAGGAATGCCTGGCAGCTAAATGAACTAGATCCTTTTTGGAGTAAACAGTGGAGGGTGCCTAGAGAATATGAAATAGAGCAGTCAGATTATGGTCCTTCCTGAGAGTTTTCTAAACTTCCAATGATCTGAGTCTGGAAATTCTTGCATCACAAAGCTGAATCATCATTTAAGAGCTCTGTGTGGCATTTTCTTCCAGAAAACTGGTTATCTCATTTGAATGTGCAAAATATTTGACATTTTACATACCTTCCAGCAAAGAGTCTCGTACCTGAGCTCTTCATTATATGTCAGTATTTTCTTGTGCTTATTTTAAATTGGCCATTCTTGTTTGAAGCCCCCTACTTATTGTATGAGGTGAAACAGTGGACAGTGGTCTCCTGTTCCCTTGCACTACCCCACACCATACTCTCTAGACCCCTATTCCTTTCTATACCTTTGTGAGGTTGCACAATCCTGTTTATTTGGGCATCCCATGCATAAAGCTGCTTTGTTCCTTTGGTGAGCTGTACTGCTTCTTTCAGGACCTTTCACTATTCCCCTGTATAAGCTTTGAGGTGGGCAAATGGATCAGAATTTAATGCAATATTCAGGGTGCAGGCATAATATGGATTAATATTGGGATAAAACTTTGTTTACTTTTCTCTTTAGAAGTAGTTTCTAGCATTCCTTTTGGGTTTGTTGTTGTTGTTGTTGTTAATTGCTCCTGAACTGATATTCTCAGGAGATTGAGGAGTATTCTCAGGAGCTGATATACTGAGGAGATTCTGCCTCAGTCTTTTTCTGAAAGGAATAAAACCTCAACTCCTGACCTAGGGAGTAGGGTTAAGACTGGCCCTTTTTTAAAGTGTGGCACTTTATACTTTTTAATTCCAAAGTGCATGTGTTGTTTCATTACATAGTATCTCAATATTAGAAGACGTTTCTGCAGCATGTTGCAGTGTTTCTCTGTACTGTGATAACTAGACAGTTGTTGTATGATTATCATCTCAGTATGTCTTTTTTCCAGACCATTTATGAATATAGCAGAGATTCCTATGCGATAGTGAGCTGGCTTCAGAAAAAGCATTATCACTGATTTATTTTCTTTGCTTGTTGCAAATAGGTTTGTTGCTTTTTAGATACCATTACGTTTAGCTTTAGTCTTCCTCAAGGGGCTTTTTTTTTTTTTTTTCCCCTTTTGCTGTCACGATACATTTNNCCCCTTTCCTGGCAGGATGCATTTGCTCTGAGACTAACATGATATCTTGAACTAGTCTCTCTTTCCCCAGAGAACATGCACTTTAAGGTTTCTCTTTTGGGAGAGGGGTTTATAATTTTATATGATTTCTATCTTTGACATTTAGCATGTCAGTAATTGACCTGCTTTTTGGTGTCTGTAGAAATGCTGAATCTGATGGTGATATAGTTCAGACAGAAAGATGATAAACATTGTTTATACTGGTCAGGACTGAATCAAGAGTTGCTTCCAATTTTGCTTCCTAGCTACCTGTTCCTTAAAAGGATATTTACAGCATCCAGAAATCCACTATTATCACTATGTGATCAATGTAAAATGTTTCCCATTTTACTTCAGAGTAATTAAAATAATTGGAATGATAGTTCTGGGATTTCCACATTCCATTGCATTCCTGCCACCATGTTTCCTTTATACGTGCAGTGTCCAAGTCCTTTTTCAGGGTAAGCAATCTGGGTCTGCCCTCAATGACTTATAGAACTCTGTGGGACATGGAAACCTTTGTTTTGTCTTTCTGTCACTGTATCCTGTTCATATCAGGAACTTTTAAAAACTTTTTTTTACTATGTTACTTTCATGTAACTTCTCTTGCATTCCTTACTTGAGGTTGCAGCGTTTCCTGTGTTCACCAGTCTGCTTTTTACTCGTCAGTTTGAAACTTCTGTATAGTCTTCCTGACGTGAAGTGCAGATCCTGTTTCCCTCTTGCTTTAAGCAGAAATTTTTTTATCCTTTTCTGGGTTTAATCCACTCTTGAAGCTCCCTAGTCCCTGGTGAACCTGAGCCTCACTGCCTTACTCCATTGCTATAGCCAATCATTGAAACTTTGCCTCCTCACCAGCTGGATTCTGGTGGGGGTCTTGATCTTTGGCATTTTATATTCAACCTCCAGAATCTTTCTTCTTTCTTTTATATCTTACCCAAATGGGCTACAACCTCTGCCTCCCTCCCAGCATTTCCTAACTTTTCCAGGCTTTTAAAAAAAGTGTTGCAGTGTAGCACCAAAGGGCACCTAAGAAGACTGTCTCTGGAATCAGGAGACAAACCTGTTTGCTACCTGGCAATGGAACCACTTGTGGCTATTGCCTGTCCCTTTTTCTCATATGAGCTTTTTGCTTCAGGCAGTTATTACCAGTAAAAGAAGAAACTCAGACACCTTGTACAAAGAGGGGACCATTGACCAGGATTATCACATATTTAGCAGTTGCCATGAAATTGTGCCTGGAGAAGCTGTTCAGTGCCCTAAAAAAGCATCCTCAGTTTAACATCCTTCTTTAAGCAGCAAAAGGTTTTTTGCCTGCAGGTGAGACTATGCAAGGATTGCCATGAGGGCTGTGTTGTGCATCCTTCCACCTATGGCACAATCAAGTCACAAGGCAGAGCTCCATGTCTGAGGATTGTGGGGTGCCTGGAATGAATGTCTTTGCATCACCTACACGCAGGTCAGGTGATCATGTGACACTTGATACTTTACCCTGGAAATTGTCACCCTCTAGCTAGGCTTCTGGCTGCATTCCCTTGCACATCTGGACTGACTCAGGTGTTCCTATATGGGATGGCAATGCAGCTTCCAGTTAAAGAATCTAGAAGCAATTACATTAAATGTGTCACTAACAACTGTATTTGTCATCTTTTGTAACAAATTATGCTGAGACATTGAATCCAAATCAAGAGACACTGAGGTTTATCTTTAGCTTATGCTTCATTTGAAAGAAGCTGGCATTCTCCAAAAGGCAGTCTTCCTCTTAACTTGGCTATGGACTTGATGTAAGGTGGAAGGAAGAGCTCCAGCCATGTAAGGTGTATTTGCATCAGCGTGTTACTAAGCTGGTGATCCCTGAGCTGCTGAGGGGTCAAACGGAGGTCATTAAGGAGGAGGAAAGGAGTCCCTAGAGGTTAGAAAGTTTATTGCAGTAAAGCACAGAAAATGTGTGCCACTCGTTTCTTTCTGTGAGGTTTGCCTTCCTTATTGCCCTTCTGAAACAAATCTGTGTGTCAGGCTATGTGGTCACATACACCTTCTAGTAACTTCAGTGGTACTGAGAAAACTTAAAATTGAAAGCTCAGAAATGTTACCTTAAGTTAGAGTTTGAGCTTGTGTTGGTTGATTGCCAGCTAACTCGCTGTCACCAGCACAAGTAGAACTTCTTATTTAGACAGCCTGAAAATATTTATATGACAAATGTTTATGACATAGAAGAATTTTTCCAGGACAGAAATGTGTGTGTAGCTAGGTGACCACAATTAAAATTATCATCCAAGGAGTTAAAGAAGAATGAAAAAATCTAATTTAGCTGTTGTTATGAAGGCAAATTCTTTTCTGGCCAAATGACCAATTTCAAGGAAGTTCAGGGGACTTAAGCACATACCATTGATTCTGCATCAGTTTGTCAGCTCCATACCTAGCCTAGGACTGAACATTTTCTCTTGAACATGGAAATGTTCTGCATTGGTCCTTCCCACCATTTCTGATTTGTTCTTAATTATACCAAAGAAGGAAATAAACTCTGCGTCCTTGCAAAATTTTCATGGCTCTTCTGATTTGGGGTGTTGCAGGGTGTAGCTAATGCTCTGAAAAGGCTTCGGGATTCCTGGATGAAAGGTGTGATGAAAGAAGTGTATTGTTATTGTTTTAGGGGAGGAATCATGCTACTGGGTAAGCCTCTGTCACTGAGACTTGCTGGACTTGTTTGTTCTGACTTGCCTATGACTCCTTTCTTTCTTAATTCAGGAGATAAAGCCTCAAGTCTATGCTGAGATGCTGCACAGTGTGTTGTGGTGTTCAGGACGGTGGATCTCCCAGAGAGAAGAGCTTCTTGCTGACCTCTCAGTGGTACTCAGAGGTGAGTGCCACGAGATTCTGGCTTGCTTCTTGGTATCTTGGGCAGCATGGCTTCATCGTGTGTAGATTTATAGGGCAGTTTGAGCTTCGACCAAGGGTGTGGGGAGAATGGCGCTAATTCTGAGCTTGCTTCTGATTTGATCTGCCTTTCATGCATCAGTAATACATCTGATAGTTCAACCTTTCTCCTCACTCAAAATGCATTAGTTTTCTGAGAATTCTCCAGCTCATCTACAGCACAGTATGGCAAACCAAGGAGATTTGAGAGCAGGTGGAGAGTCATCTCACGCTGCCCTGACTGACCTACCATTTGTGCTAGCGCAGTTAGAGTGTGTTGCAGGCACAATTGCTGAACCAGAGGACAAACAGAGTACAGTTGGTAAATGTAACTTCTTGTGCTTTTGATTATTTTCATGGACTTCATATGCAGCCAGTGAAGTGTTAATCTGTGCAGAATCAGCTTGGAAACACACCAAATCTGGCACCTGACCATTTCGCCCGCCCTGCGTTGGAATGAAAATCAAACTGAAAATTCACAGAGAATACAACTGCTTCTGTGGTGTCTTGCTTTTGGAGTAGATTTCAGGAAATCAAATGACAAAAGGAGGCAGACAGAGCTATTTTTGAGGGCTGAAAAGCAAAGGTCTGCTGCTATAGACTGCAACTGCCAAACTAACAGAACAAGATACTTGTCTATGACCAACAAAGCTGGAAGGGGAAATCTGAGAGGTAAAGATGATGTAGAAGTTAGAGAAATTTATTGTCAACGCGTTGCAGTCAGTGGCCATGTACTTAACATTTTCTTTACACTGGCCTCTCAGAGTTCACGCAGATTCTAAGTCTTTATGTAGTGAGTAGTCCTCCTACGTCTACTAAAACATGAGAGTCTTCCTCAAGACGTTGGCTGTGGCAGTCAACTGTAGACAGAGAAATAAGTGATAAAGGATATCTCAGTCCTTGGCATTAGAGTCACATCCACCAGACTGTAGTGGTATGGGAGGCTACCTCTATCTCAACCATTAAAGAGCTCAAAACCTCCAAACAATCGTGTGCAAAATGAATGAGACGGTAAGGGCCAGCAAACCTTTTGTGCTGATTGCACAGGTGATTGGATAACCAGGGAAGCCTGTATGAGCAGGCATCATGGATATAGTTGCTGGGAAGCTCTGAGTTAAGACACCCCAAAGACTGAATGCTGCCCTTGAATCTTGGAGCAAATGACAAGAGCTGTGTTTGGAGCGGTTGTCTTTACCCAGCTGAAGTGTGCTCTGGGGAAGCAGCAAGACCTTGGTAAAATTGGATGGTTAAGGGGAGGAGCTCACTTAGTAAGTGGCAAATACATTACTGATGCTTTATCTGACTGCAGGAGGGGTGGCAGGCAGCACCTACTGTTTTTGTGGGCTGTTCAAGGGTGTGGGGAGATCAAGCTGATTCAGTATGACGCATAGAAAAACGCACACTTCATTTCCCTCAGCAGATCCCTTCAATGTTTGGAAGTCTTTCATTGTATCAGAATGCTTTAGGAGATATCAAACATTGAGTAATTGAAGCTGCTATGTAACTGACCTCATCCAAACAAGGGTCTGACAGTACTTAGGGAGGCACTATCTTCTTCTGCTTCATTTCTCAAAGTAGCTGAGGTTGTTGTCCCATTCTTTTAGAAGTGCGTGTCCTGAGTATGCCACAAGAGCACAGGAGAACTGCTAGGTTGGTGTGGTTGTTTGTGGTAAAGGTGGGAGTGAAATTAGCAAGTCTTGCTTTGTGGCTGTGTGCTTTTTCTATAGGCCTCCTGGACTAAACCAGATGTACCTCATTTGCTGCCATTCCCAACCAGCCTGCCAAGGTAGATAGCTCTAGGGACCTAGCCTGGATTTTCAAATCACACTCACCAGGCCAGCAGATTAGTCTGTTCAATTGTCTTGTGAAAGGTCCTGTTCCTAGGAAGAGTATTATAGGCATCTACCCAAATCCATCAACTGGGAAAACTGGTCATGGCTATAAATGTGGAGAGACCCTCCTCATCAGATGTGCCACCCAAACTCTGCCACTGGCTCTTCTGAGAATACTGGATTATCAGTTGGCAGGGGTATAATAATAAAAAATGTAATAATAAATGTATTATAGGAAGAGAGCAGCAGATCGCATAGAAGAAGTTGAATTTTTTTTTTCTATGTGGAACATGACAAAACACTTTCAGTAAAGAGATGGTCCAATAAAACATGGTTTGGATTAATCTAAAAGTAAACCTAGTTTGGGATGCTATGAGGTCTTAGCTGAAGAAGTAAAAAATATCAAGGGCAGATCTGTAAAGCAGGACAGGGTAGCTGTTCCCTGCTTATCCAGCAGTTCAGTGATTAGGGCCACATGATAAAGTTACACTTTCTTTTCTTGTCTGAACAGATGCTTTCTGGTCAGTTTTCTGGTATTGCTCTTGCTGAGGCTTTTGATAACACACAGTAACTCAGCCAGAAGAGATGGATAATCTCAATACAGTGAATCAAATCCTGTCAGGCAGAGGTGGGAGCTGAACTTGCATCATTTGCATCATGAATGAATATAGTAACATTTTAGGGAGTTTGGCACAGGATGAGAAAGGAAAACTGGCTTGTCACCTGTGTATTGTGCTTGTTTTTCACTTTTGGGCAAATGTTCCAAATTTAAAGGTAAAGAATTCATTTGGGGCTGATCAGAAGTCCAACCTGAAACCCTATGTGTTTTCTCATTGGTTTCACAAGGAAGACCAATTTTAGCTCTGTAAAATGTCAGTATAACACTCCTTCATAATATGCCAATAACCATTAATGTAGCTTTATTTCTTGCTGTATTTCACTTATTAAAGAATCTTGTATCGAGGTTTGATTTAATATATCTCTTTCTAAACACACCTTTAGTGCATTTAAAATACTTAATTATATGAAAACATAGATATTTTCAAAATAATTCATTTGGACTTTTTTTTTCAGTACAGAATAGCTTTTTAGTGATCAGAGTCTTTGTCTCAGAGCCAAGGTGTGTAAACTAGGAGATTTAATATTTTGCTCTTCCCAACCCAAGTTAGCTGTGATATGAACTGGAGAGGTGCTGCTGTCTCCAGGGATTATCTTGGGCCCCTTGGGAATGACGCATATTTTAGATGAGAACACGGATTGCTGGAGGAGGTTTAATGTTCGCCGATAGTATTGCCAAGATAAGCAGGTCTGTACTGAACTAAAGGATCTAAACTTCTCACTAATTCACTGCAGACTGAAAGCTGCCAGATACAGACCATGAAAAGGTGGTTTTAAGAGCAGAGAGGGCTTGGCCTTTGAGATCTCCCAGTGGAGTCTGGGTCTGATCCCTTGCTCCCGTGGAATTTGAGTTATCTCATTCATGCTAGAGGGTGAATGCAGTGGTGTTACCTGAATTCCCCTGTCAGCCTTGCTAAGAGTTAATTTGCAGCTTACTGGAGTTTGGGCAATAAAACAGTCAAAGCCTGTGATATAAGGAAACAAGAAATGTGAGGCTGTACAAAACACCAGACTCTAGAAGGCACCACACAAACAGCTGTGGTATTCAGGGTCTTCTGAGGAGAATGCCTGTCTATTAAGCAGGGTCTCTTTGCCGCAGGAAGAAAGAATGGATGCATCCATTGCGGGAGGTTTTCATCAGCACTGCAGTGGATCAGTGTTTCTCTGGCCACTGGGTGTTTCTGGGTGGAGCAGAATTTGCTTGGTTACTAGAGTGCAGAGAAGACCATGTCTAATTCCTAAACAGGGGGATCCACCTGCCACTAAATTATGTAACTATGGAGCTGGATGTCCCAAGCACAGGAATGCCCATCAAGGTGGTTATCCTGGTAGAGCACAACAGTCCTGCCCTCTGTGGCACCATAGCAAAAAAGGCTAGGGGAGTGAAGAGCTGGTTGGAGGTGTAATGTGTACATAACGAAAATATTTAGTGGATATAACCTGATAGTTACTGATAGTTCTTGCAGTAACTATCCTCGTCTCTGTCTCAGCAGAGCTAGGCATGCCTAGTTGTGAGACACAATAGAAAACAAAACACCAACAAAACATGGGGGCTGCTGAGCTGGGTCCTGCACAGACATTACAGTTGAAGGATACTGGTAACTATATACTGTGGGAGTTGATGAATCTCCGTGCTTCCATTGCAAAAGTTTGGGGTTTTTTTTTCTCCTGTTCTGTTGCACTTAGCAAGATGGAAGTCAAAAACATCCTGCTAAAGGGAGGAAACTCTTTTGGTTTTGAAGAGATAGTTCCACTTTAATTTGTATATCCTATATACAATTTAATTATCTGTGTGTGGATGTTGGTTGACACCTTGGAGGTGCTAGTGGATGAGAAGCTCAGCATGACCCGGCAATGTGCACTCACAGCCCAGAAAACCAACTCTTACCTGGGCTGCATCAAAAGAACTGCAGCCAGCAGTTTGAGGGAGGTGATTCTACTCTGCTCTTGCAGAGTACTGGAGTACTCATCCAGCTCTGGATAAGCCCAACATAAGAAGGACACGGACCTTTTGGAGCAAGGCCAGAGAAAGGTTGTGAAGATAATCAGAGGGCTGGAACAGCTCTCCTGTAAAGACAGACTGAGAAGATTGTGGCTGTTCAACTTGGAGAAGAGAGGGCTCCTGGGAAATACTATGAAGAAATTCTTCATGGTGAAGGTGGTGAGGCACTTGAACAGGTTGCCCAGAAAAGTTGTGGATGTCCTATCCCTGGCTGGAAGTGCTCATGGCCGCATTGGGTGGGGCTCTGAGCAACTTGTCAAGTGCAAGGTGTCCCTGCCTATGACAAGGGTGTTGGAACTAGATGATTTTTAAGAGTCAAACCATTCTATGCTTCTATTATATGAATGCTTTAAACCCCCTTTTTAAAGAATGTTAAGTGAAATCAGTATCAGAAGTGGCGTAGGGTTTTATTCCTTCTCTCCCATCTTTCCGTTTCCCTCAGCACTACAGCACTTCCTAAGGTTTCTGTTTCCCTTTGCAAGTCTGTGTGACCTGTGGAGAATGAGCAGTTCTGAAATGCTGGAGGAGAAGGGGGTCTGTGCTGCCAGTGTTTGTGGCTGTAGCTGGTATTTGCTACGAAAAGGAAATGGAGACAGATGGCTGGAAGGTCAGTGCTGCCTGTGAGAGCTTGGGTCTCACAGGCAATGAGATGCTCAGTTTTTTTAATTTTAAGTTTTGTAGCTTTGGCATACGGCCATGTTTTGAGAAAATCTATCTGGATACAGTTCACAAAATGCAGCAGTTGTGATCCAAGAGTACAGTTGCCTCAATATCTGCAGAGTCAGCCATACACTGCCAGGGCTGTGCTGTGTTCTCTGTGCCGAGAACAGTGGAGGGACTGTGCTCCAATTGCCATTCAGGTGGAAATCCATTGGATTGGGGACAGCTGCAGGACAGGGAACCAGTCTGACTGAGATGGATGTGAGGAGCTCAGGATGGAAGCAAAAGCTCTCCAGTGAGGAGAGCAAAGTGAGGTGCAAAAGCTGCCTCTTTCAAGCATGAGATGTGGCTACTAAGGAGGGGCAGAGGCATGTTGCCATAGTGGGAAGTTCTGATTAGCCAAGAGGTTTGCCCTTAAGGGTAATAACTGGCTGCCCATGGGGTATGTTGCAATTCCCTGCGACTGGGAAAGGCTGTGAGATGGGTATGGGAGTGTTCCATGGAAGGCTGCAGGTATTGAAGAAACTGAGGCAGAACAGTTCCACTGGTTTTAGGTTTTTATCTGAATCTCTCTTTCTGCTAAACCCTCAGAGCTCATGAATAGCGTATACAGTGATGGTGAGAAGTCAAGGCCTCAGTGGATCCAGTTGAGTTCTAGTGGGTATTATTTATGTGCTTATTGCAACTTGCCATTTGCAAAGAGGTACTCTTGGCCAGTCTGGGTTTTCAGACTCCTATCAACTGCCCTACAGCCTTGATATCAGGAAACTGAGCCAGTCTGGTGAGAAATCTTGGGCTGTGCATTGCAAGAGCAGAACTTGCCCCAGTAAAGTAGGAACAACAGAAGGAAAGGTACTGGGTTTCTCCATAGCATGTGACTCTGAAGCAGAAGACTTGATCTTGGTCACCTGTCCTGTATATTTTGGAAATACTAAGCTGCTGCTTGTAACTACCTGCAGTTGTGATGCTGGCTGAAGCTTCTCTATTTTAACATTTTCTTTCCAGTATGCCACCTGTTTGAATAGGTGAAAAAATTGCCCATTTGTCTAGTATCTCATTGGCCAAAACCAAAGGAGATTTTATATGAAGACATTAAACTTTAAGTTCCTTCCAAACTTCCCTGTCTCTCACTGAATACACCCTTCCTGTCTGCAGATCTCTCATCACCTTCCTCTGTAGTGGTATCTGTTTGTTTGTTTTTCTTTTTNATTCCTTGCTTGTGACTTTCTTTGGTTTTCTTCCCATCAGAGCAGAGGGTATAACACCATCCCCCTCTCTCACTACTTCACTGCCTTTTGCTGTCTTGGATTTGTGCACCAGACCCTTACCTTTACTGCTCATCTGCCCACTCAGCTCGTTTCCTAAGATGGAGCCTCTGCAGGTAACCTGTTCTGCTTTCACTGTGATTTCTTCTTTTCCACCTTGTAGTCAGAAAACCTGCAAGCACTTATTCTCTCTGCCTGGCTTTCTTCCTCTTTCTGCCTTCACCTTCTTAGATTTTGCTCAGAGGTGACTGTGCCATAGGCCTGAAAAGGAGAAAACAGCATTTAGTATGTCTGGCTCACTGCAGTACAAGCACAGATCAGGGGTGTAAAGCAGCATGGTGAGTAGCCAGCCAGTCCTCCTCCTAAGGGCTGGCTGCTGCCATTTGTCACTCCAGGATATCTGAGAGATTATCTCAGGTGTTTTTCTGACACCTTGTACTAATGCAGACCATGTTGCGGAGACTCGGTATGTGACATGAAAATTATCACATGGTGTGCTGTGGAATTCCAGGGGATCTTTAATAATTGTGCTTAAGGTTTTGCATCATCCTGCAATAAAGCTACTGGGGGCTGTGCAAAAATGCAGTTTTCCTAATGTTCTGTTTCTTAATGCTGCACTGGAGGACATAAGTGGAGGACAAAGTCTTCTGTGCCTTTTTCCATGTGTGAGTCAAGTTCTCAATGATTTCACAGGTCTGCTCTTGCCTCTCAGAGAGTTACTACTGCATCTTGTTGCCATGTCACATTTACACACAAGTACCTCTTTCTCTATAGATTGTCTGGCAGGAGACAGGATGTGGTCGCTTTCAATGTGTGTGTGGCTTTGGAGCAGTAAACCCCAAACCCTGTAGGGACTCAATAAATGTTACTACTCATAGCAATTAAATATAACCAAAGCTATGTATTATATGGCATCTCTGGATGCCTAGAGTCTCCTTGGGGCAGAGGTTATTTCATCACTCATGAATTATTACGCTTATGTTCAGTTTAAGTGCCTGTGTGGGCAGTTGGCTGCACCTGAAATCTGTGTAATATTTCTTGAAGTGAAATTGTCTCTAGTAGAGATACCTGCACAACTTTTTCTTGGGGTGTAGGTGAGGCAACAGAAGCAAGTTAGAACACAGGAAATTCTGACTAAATATAAAGGAAGAGCTTTTGCCATGAGGATGGGCAGTGACTGGACCAGAGATCTTGAGAGACTGAGTTATCTTTCTCCTTGGAGTTACTAAAAACTTGACTGGAGCAACCTATTTTAATGGGGCTTAGTTTAAACAATCACACCCTCAGAGCCCAGAGGTGCTTCCCAACCTACCCCATTCTGTGGGGTTTTTCAGCTGAGCTAAGCTGTGCCAGATATGATTAGACTCTGGATGAACTGTTGTGTTTGTACTAGAGCTGAATTTCTCCATGTTGTTTTCTTCAATACAGGCAGAGATCCAGATGGACAGAGCAGTGAGGCGCATAGAGCCATGGAAGATAGCAGTCATTGTTGTGTCAGTGATAGTAGGCTTAGCCCTCATCATTGGCTTGATTACATTTCTTCTGTGCCACGGTAAGTGCCCCGCTATCTTATTGTTACAAGCTTTCAGGAATCTGTTGTGTTTCACTTGCTACTGTGGCCCTGTCAGATGATTTAGGCATGCAAATCGTCCCTGGTATAAAACTCACATGAGAAATTTCTAAATGCTATTTGAGAACTAGATTGATCTGAAAACCTCTAAGAATACTTGAAATGTGCTTTACTTGAAGCGAGGCTTTCAGTTTTAACCCTCCTTTTGTCTCTTGCCCTGGTGTTTCCATGGGTATCCAGTGTCTCCACTGACTGACCAAAGGATAACAGTCTTCTGCATAAGCCAGAGATGTGTCTAGTACTCAGGCTATGCATAGTAAGCTTAGTCCTGAATGGGGTTTTGTCAGAGGCTCAACCTGGCCTCTTTAGATGAGAATATTCCAGAAAGAGAGAGGGCAGAGCCTTAGGCTTTTCAGAGCTCAGGACTCGGTTCTGGTTTCCAAGAGCCCCGTTTCAGTAGCAGATCATAGAATCAATAAAGTTGGAAAAGATCTTTAAGATCACCAAGTCCAACCATCTTGGCTTATGACTGGAAGACAATTAATTCCATTCCCTGTCACTTGCCTCATGAATGAAGTTGAGTAATTCCATTCCCAGTCTCTGAGATACCAGTGTGATTTTTTTGAAATGCTTTCCTGCTGGAATGGAATGGATCATGTGGCCATCTCAGTTCACCAAGAGTCGATGAGGCTGTGGCCTGCACTGGGACACCAGAAGGAGCAGTGGCAACCTACAGCTCAGCTTTGCTTTTTGCCAGCTCTGTGTTACAGGGCCCCTCTCTGCCATACACCTGGGAATCAGATTTTAAAATTAACCCTACCACTGAATGGATGCAAACAGCTCTGCCCCACGTGCCTCTCAGAGGGGCAGGGATGTGCCAGAGTGCAGCTGGGGAGGAGTGAGTGTGTCTGAGTCAAAAGGGCTCCTTTGTCCCGTGCTGTGCTCACCTCAGGCCAACAAGAAGATGGACCACACAGAAATGTTGTAGTGGGTATAATTTGGAGCTCCTTGGGATGGTTCTCAAAGAAGAAATGAGCCCCTACATGGTCCATGGAGCAAGGATGGTCCAGAACCCCCTTATCCCAAAGTGCTGCTAAAGATGTAATTTCACAGTTGACAGGATCACTGCCAGGGCCAGGGACCCTTGCTTGTGCAGGGGTCTTCTGTGAGATACTGTGCATCTTTGAATTGTACTAAAGATAATCAGCTACCTTTCCTTCTTTTTCTCCTCTGTAGATCAAGACAGATATTACAATGCATCTTTCCTAATCACCAATGTTGACTACAATCCTCAGTACGAAAGGCAAACTACAGATGAGTTCAGGAACCTAAGTGAAGATATTGAAACCATGGTAAACTAAAAGCTTCTCTGTTTACACCTGACCTATGGTGAAGAGTTCTGCAAATATGTGACTGGAAATAGAGGTGATTGTGCCTCATCCCTACATGGCTGGCCTTGCCTTTCACACCTTGCTGTTGTGGGTTAAAGGTGCACAGCTGTCTTTGCACATGCAGAGGGTAAGCTCAGGTGCTGTCTGTTCCAGAAGCCCTGTGGTGGAACTGGCAACCACAGAACAGAATGGACAGTGAAATCAGCCAACTCAGCTGTTTATTTTGAATCTACATCCTCTGATGGAAATTTGGGGGTAGCTTTGGTGTAGAGGTGGATATCTGAAGGCAATTTCATGTGTTTCAGAAGCTCATGAGACTGTTATATTGTAAAAGCATGTACTTTTTGCAGGTGTATTTTAACACACACTTTTCTTTTAACAGATATCTGAAGTATTCAGGGGGTCCTTTCTAAGTAAAAGATACATCAGGTCTCACGTGGTCAGTCTAAGGTAAGTAATATGAAGGCCAGGAATTAGCAGGGATATGTTAAATACCTTTTCTTCCTACTTGTTGACCACATGGAGCATTCCTGGTTGCTTATGCTTTGGTTACACCAGCAGGGTGACTGAGCCTTGTCTGGTTGTTGCTGTCCTCCAGTGCTCACAACACTGAGGACTCAGTTACCCTTAGAGGTCAGCAAGGAAGAGAAGTTTGGCCTTACACTTCTGCAGAACCTGTACACCAGTGGTTTGTGGCTGTGATACAGTAACTGGATTATTGGGTGGTCTCCATCTTCCCTTTACTAGTTAACAGCCTGAGAGGTGCAGAATAAGCTCTTTTTCACACTTACTTCTTCCTGTGTAAGCTCGAGCTGGTGTTTACCCATCTGCAGGATGTACGGTAGGAGATGATTATTCTCCTTCCTCTGTGAAAAGGCCTGAAGCAACAAATGATTCCACTGTGAGATACAGGGATATAGATGAGGGATCATAGACATGGCTATAGTAGAGGGTCCTGTGTGAGAGATTTTTCTGTTTCCCATGCAGTATTTATGTATCACTCTCAGTGGTAAGAGCCTTGCTTCCCTCTCTTCCATGTTACTTTTGGAGTTGTACTTCTATAAGGCTCAATTCTGCTGTGGAATATTTTCCTTAGATAGCAAAAAATGCCAGATTTCCCACAAATGTCCTTCACAGCGCTTCTGGGATTTTTTGCCTTTACCTGTCTCTAGATGGAATGAGTAATTTCTTAAACTGTTCTACATAATTTTCTGATTCTGGTTTCTTCCACAAACCTCCCACAGTGTATGTCAAGAGAAATTGCAGAGCTCGGGAGCTAGAGTCCAAGTGACTTCTTTACACCTTTTAGGCTGATGTCTTCCAAACATGTTTTCACTACAGATACATGGTACAGCTAGGCACTGGGGCAGCTTAGCTGCATCTCTGCTCTCTTTCCCTCAAAGCTTCAGTTGGTTTTCCTTTAGATGGTTAGTTTAAGACATTGGGCCCAATATTTTATAGTGTCAGTAAGTGACCTCAAACTATTGAGAATGTTGTATCTAAACATGAAGGATCTAACTGGCAAATAAATGGACAAGCGACTTAAATGGAAAGAAATGCTAAAAGACCTTTTTAACTTCAGTTGTAACTGGATCTTTTGAATGGCTGTTAGGAATGGCCTGTTGGATATCTGCTGAAGGGTTTTAATTTGCTGTAGTGTTCCCTCTGTCATTTGTCCTACTGATAAGGACCTGTGTGGAGGCCAAAGAGAGTGATCTTTGCTTCTCAGCTCTACTGCTTATAACTGTTCACAGAAAATTCCCTCTGATCACTGTCATAGCAAGAAGCTTTTGCTGTCTGCTGACATGTCATCATCTTCCTTTACTTGAGCACAGCCATGCTGTTTGCTCTGGACATCTGTGCAGACCAGACCTGTTCTCATATAAAGAAGGCAGGCAGTACAAAGCAGAAGCAGGAGCATCAGTAGGCAAAGAGAACGACACCATTTGTTTTTGTTGGTTTGTAGCCCAGATCCTCTTGGAGTGCTTGCATCTGTTGTTCTGGTATTTAAATTTCCCTCTGCTGACAGTGAAGCAACGACCTGGGGTCAAGTCAACCGTGTGTTACTCAGAAGGCTGAAAGCAACCTCGACGTACCTGAATGTTGACCAGTCTACCATTAGACTCACAGGCAAGTGCCTTAGGTTTGTGTTTTCAGCTTGGAATTTGTTCCTTACACTTTGCAGTTCTTAGTGTAATGCGTTTCACCTTTGTATGCAACTATGGGCTGTTCTTGTTTTCCTTTTTTGCCTCCTCAAAATTGTCTGTTTGACTGACAGCCTGGGAAGTTGGAAGACAGAGCATGGAAAGAACTAAAACATATTGGCACTGATTTATGAGTGTGAGCTCTTCTCCATGCATCAGAGGCTTTCCCTCTGCGATCTAGTTTTGTTGAATGAGATAGTTCCCCTCAATTCATCAAAAAAGACTCAACTCTGTGACTATGGATTCACAAACAACTTTAAGACATACAGTAAATTGAACAAGAACCTTTACAACCAGGCACTAAAATGCAGAGTCCTCAAGCTATTAAACAATTCAAAACTGAAGTGGTTCCCTGCTCTACCCTCTGCCATTTCCTTTGTTATTTGACAGATTGCTGTAGCAAGTGTCCATAACAAGATCCTGAGGATCCCTGGGCAGTAATCCTCTCCCACGAATCTCTTATGGATTGCCATCTGACTCTGACAGAGGGGTTTTTGTAGGAAAGAAATTAGAAATGTTGCAATTTACCTGCAGACAATCCCAGCCCTGAGGATTTGTGAAGACTCATCTGACCACCTTGCCACACTAAACCTGAAGAAAGGCCTGTAGGCATTTGCTGGTGGCTGTGCACGTTGTACACGTAGATCTAACCTGGATCCTCTTGCAGTCATCTGCTGCTTCTGTTAGCTCTGAGCTAAGGCAAGAAACGTGCATCCCGTGGCCTTTCAGTGAGGAACAGAGGCTTAACTGAACTCCTCCGACAGAGCAAATTACTACTTCTTGTACTGGCACTTCAGGCAGCAGTGCAAGCCATTTAATTTGTGTTTCCTGGGTAAAGGGAGGGAGTCTGGGCTAGATCATGTAGCATATGAGATAAATTTACTGTGGTCTTTGCTTTTCATTCCAGAGTTGAACAAGGAAAAGGGAGATAACCTTTTAAACAACTGTAAGTATAAATGCTTTATAGTAAAGGTCCAGGGACATAGAGGTTCTGTGCTTACAAAATCCTTATACTTTTATGACACAAGTTGAAAATAGAATTTTTTTGCAGATGTTAGAGCAGGAGACAGTGCATGAGCCAGAGAAGACTTCAGCTCATTTCCTTGCAGTCTTGCTGGCTCTAGATATCTATAGAATCAAGCATTCTGGCTTGGTGGTGGGAAGCACTTGCTTTAATGTTGGTTGTTGGAAGTAGGGGCATGTAGTGAGCTGCTGTTAGCAAGTTTGCAGAGGGACTACAGTTTTGCTGTGGGCCATGATTCTTGCTGGAATCCTTAAAAAACCATTTTCCCTCCTTCCCCCTCCTTCCTGAGGAAAGGTTTGGCAACAGATGTCTCTCAGATTTGAGCTAAACTTTAAGGAAAGGCCAGAGGGTGGGAGAGGGAGAAGAGCGGTCCACGCTCAGAGCAAGGCAGTGGCACCACCCCGGAGAGTGGAATGGCAGGTTCTCAGTCCTCCTGTTGTGCTCCCCCTTGAGGTCTTAGAGCTTCTCTGGGAACTGGGAGACAGCCTAAGTACCCTCCCAGGGCACTCCATCAGTCCACTGCATGCTCTTGAAGACTGCATGTTAGCTTTCCATCTTCAAATGGCCTCTGAGAATTAACTGGTTTGAATATAACTTTTTTCAGCTGATTGTTGGCACAGTGACTGTAAGTAATTTGTTGGGAAGAGGACACTATTTTTTTTGTTGCTGCTGCCAAGGCTAAATTGGAGGTGACCTGACAAAATCCCTTTTTCTTCAGTGTCTCAGATACACAGCCTTCAGGCCCTATGGGAGTTAATATGGGCCTGTGTGTCTGAAAACTGGCTTAAAAGCATTGACTCCTCTACCAAATTTCTTTGTTTACCCTGCATCTATCAAAGACACTTGTGACCACGGCACTTGGTTTCCCTGCTTTAGGTGAAGCCTGTCTCTTGACAGAGACTCCTGCTCTGTTATACCTGTGCCTGCAGCCATGAGGGCCTTCAATCAGCTAAAGCAGAGCTGCCTTTTCTTTGACAGGCTGTGGAATAAGAAAACAGGCATTCTCCTTCACAGGAGTGGAAAGAATAACTGGTGGGCAGCGTGCACGGGAGGGAGAATGGCCATGGCAGGCGAGTATTCAGCTGGATGGGACCCATCGCTGTGGTGCATCAATCATCAGCAACACCTGGCTGGTGACTGCAGCCCACTGCTTTAAAGAGTAAGTCATCAGCACCTCTCTGATCCTACAGGCCTTAGGACTCTTGAGTGCTCTGACCTTCCGTGACCCTCTAATATCTGTATCTGCTGAAAGATAATGAAGCTTTACTCTTCCCCTTTGGCAAACCTGGTCACATTGCTTTTTGATGCTTAAATGGAGACCTAAGCTCCTCCCTTAGGGATGTTGTTTTGTGTGGCTCTGGCATAACCTCAAACATCTTACAGAGTAAGAGATCCTCGGAGGTGGACTGCCAGCTTTGGAACTCTGCTGAGACCTCCAAAGCAGAAAAAATTTGTCCGGAGAATTATTTTGCACGAGCAATACGGTTACCATCTCCTTGATCATGAATATGACGTGGCTGTTGTGGAGCTTGCCTCTGCTATTGAGTTCACGAGCGACGTGCACAGTGTCTGCCTCCCTGAAGCATCTCACGTTTTCCCAGACAACACCTCCTGTTTTGTCACTGGCTGGGGAGCTTTGGAGAATGATGGTGAGTGTCTTGCCTCCCTGTGCCCTGTCACGTGCGTGCCTGAGAAGACTGATTTTAGTTTTTTGGGGTTTTTTGTTGATTTTGAGTTCCTTAGATTTGGCGTTTAATAGGTGCATGTGCCAATGAGACCTTTGGACTCAGTTTGCTGCTTTTTTTTCTGGCTTGGTCAGTGGATTAGAAATGGGGGGAACACCCTGAAGGTTAGTCTTGCAGGATTTAAGAGCAGCTTTTCTTAGTTGCTGTATGCACAGCACTAGTTTAATACATTCTATTCTCCAGTCCCTCTGGATTTAGCTCTGACGTGAGTTCTTTTGCTATTCAGACGTTTTGTAAATGCACCATGACAATTTTCAGCAATTATTCTCTCTTTGGTCGTATATGAGGCCTCATCCAGTGATTAGAGTGAGCTTCTTTCAAATTAGTTTGTGTCATTGAGGTTAGAGAGGATGGAACTATAAATCAGTGAGAGCCACTGAACTATATAGGTTGTGTTTCATGGGAGACCCTTGGGGTGTGCTTGCCCAAAGCTATGCTGCAGTTAACCAAATGGGTCTTTTCAATGATAGCAAGGACACAGCATGTAGCTTACAGTTGAATGCAGCACTGAAATATGTACAGAAATCCATTTGTCCATTATGCTAAAGAGCATGTGGTGATGATGAAAGATGGATAGGAGTTATACTTGGGAACAAGTGAAGGAACTTTGGCAGTGGGGGGAAATTTCTTAATCCTGGGACATTTTCTGGGTAGCTCCCTTAATTGCCTGTGATGGCAGAAAAGTGGCAGAAAAATTTGGCTACTCCGAATTTTTGAGTTTTTTATGTTGCTTACCCTGCCTGCAAATTCTAATGCCACTTCTCCTTCTAGGCAACAGTGTTAATCAGCTTCGACAAGCAGAAGTGAGAATTATAAGTACAGAGGTTTGTAACAGGAGACAAGTTTATGGTGGAGTGATAACAGCTGGAATGTTGTGTGCTGGATACTTGGAGGGGCAGGTGGATGCTTGCCAGGTAAGTTTCTTTTTTGGTAACAGTAAAAACGAAATAGGTGGGATGGAAGGTGATGTTTTCTAGAAATAAAATGTACTCTGGGCAATCTTAAGTTTATGAGTTTCAATATCTTGATAGATACAAATGAAGAGCTTCAAGGCTCATGTGCTGGAGTTTGCACTTCAGTTTGCATGAGGTTTATATACAATGCACAAGAAAGAGAATGCAGATGTGAGGGTGTGGACTGGCAGAGACTGAATTAGACCGGCTGTGAGACTCTGTCTTGTCAGTAAACTGTGTGAAACTTGAATTATAATTAGCTGAGGTCTACAGAAAAATACCTGTCAATTGTGACAGAAGAATTTGAGAATTTGAGTTTGTGAGTGAGGCGAACACTGTTTACTTTTTTTCTGTCTGTTGACATTTTTCTCCTTAGGGTGACTCTGGTGGGCCACTGGTGCATGCGAATTCCAGAGGAATCTGGTACCTTGTGGGAATAGTGAGCTGGGGAGATGACTGTGGCAAGCCAAATAAACCAGGAGTATACACACGAGTGACTTACTATCGAAACTGGATCCACTCCAAAACGGGCATCTGAAACCTGGAGCAAGTTAAGTTTTGTGGGCTGTGTACAGCTATTCCTCTGACACATCCTGCTCTGTGGTCACCCTCGAAGCAGCCGCTGGCTTAGCTTGTGGTCGTGTATAAAGTACCTGTAAGCTTGGAGCAGTCTTGGGCTTGAAATTGGCTTGGCCTACAGCCAGACAGGAACGGACTTGATCCGTGTGACATTTGTTTGTTCAGGAAGTAGTCTGTCAGAGGCACAACTGCCTTTGTCTATATGCAATATATTGATCCTTTTTTCTCCACGGCCACATGTCTTGGCCCCAGCTTTTGTACCCAAGCAGTGTTTGAGCCCAGACTATCATCTACCAGCATCCAAGACAAGCTATAACTGAAACCTGGCCCATCCATTTGCTGAGAGCTCAGAAGGCCCTATCTATCCATAGACAAGCTACAATCCAGACCCTGACTCCAAAGGCTGCTGTACTTCTCAATTCTTGAGCTTTCTCCTGCATCATTCCAGGGAGTGCACTATAACGAAGAATGGAAGATGGATTAGAGAAGTCCTGGTTCCTAATATCATATTGGACTGTTACTTAAGTGAATAGAGAGCTTTTCCTTGCCTGAGCAAGAAATCAGTGGAAAACACCAGCTTGTGCCCACCTTCTTTGAACAAGTGAATATGTGCCCTCTCATTGCTTCATATAAACAGTCTCTACCACAGCATTTGCCAGGGGAGTGATTGCTGGACTTAAGACCAAAACCCACTTTATGTTCATACCAGTCTGTTGTTATAACACAATATTTGGCTGAATTAATTTCCATTTTTATCTTTCCAGACTGTGTTTTTCTGAATAAAAGTCCTTTGCCTTTTGCGCTGGATGGACAATTGTAACAATCTTTGTATGCCAAAAAAAACTTCTCCAACTTCTTATTCTTGTGAATCCTGCTCTCAAGCCTTTATAGTTTTATATGTGCATCTTTAGCTGTATCCTGTAAAAAAAATGCTTTTGCATTAGAGTGGAAATGCCCCTCTCCTTCAGAGCAGGACAGAACTTCTGACAGACCCAGAAATCTTACATAACAGATCTCTCTCTTCTCACAGGAAGTAAGAATTGCCTGTGTTGCATTGCCAGACTGTAGCTGACTCATTTGATCTCAGCCACACAAACCTGATACTCTCTCTGGCTTCATGTTTTCAGGAGCCCATGTTTCTGTCAGCCAGGCCAGGTAGATATCCAATGCCTTCTACAACCCAGCAGCAGAGCACACCTATTCTTGGTGAGGATGCTTTCTTTAGAGTATCTCCAACACTTCATGTGGATGCTGATCCTAACAACAGCAAGTGCTGTGGACTTAATTGCTGGTTAATGAGTCGCTCAACTGCTCTCTTCTCCCGCTGTGGTCAGAAGAGAAGGAGCTCAGGAGAGGAGATACTGGCCACACTGCCAAGACTCAGAGCTGGTCCAGCATGGCAAGCAAGCAAGAACCTTCTGGCAGGCTAGAAAAGGCAAACAGCAGGCTTCCAGCATGCCCTTAGTTAGAAGGGCTGAGGGAAACAGGCCCTCAGTGATTACAGTCTTGGGATCAGAGTGTGGTTCAAGCTGAGCACCAGTCAGCTGGCAAAGTCAATGGCAGTTCAGGGATCCCCTCTGGGCTGTGCAGCTCGCTGCCAGTGCTGCCAAACAGAGCAGTGATAGCAGAAGTATTTCGATTATATGTCCTGTGATCTATTTGTCAGTCCAGAGAACAGTGCTTTTCTAGAGCCTAACTAGAGGTACTGGAGTAGTTGGAAGCCCACAGAACGTCTGCAGCTGTTGTATGTTCTATACTTATGTATACCTGGCACTTGATTTTTTTTTTTTTTCCCCTCCAGGAACTTTTCTTGTGGAATGTTGTGAGCTTCAGAAACAAACTTGGTGGTTTAATTTCTACATGGGAAATAAATACTGTGAGACTGGTTCCATAGGTCTGAGCCCAAAAAATTTCATTTCGGCCTCTTCAGCTGAACCTGTCTTTGACATATATTGCTTGTTAGAGGAAGCTTACCACTGATATATGACAAATATATATGAATTTTTTTCTTGGATGTAGAAATTGTCTTGTCAACATGGTGAATAAAATTTTATACTTTTCTTCATAAATATCATTACAAAACGTTATGGATTTTCAGTTCTCAAAGCACTTTAGGCTTGGGTTTTCAAAGGACGTAATGGTTTCCCCATCTGCTGGATTTCATTTTAACTTGCACGCTTCACATTTTTAGGGTTGCAAATACCACCTTTCTCACTGATTCCCCAAAACAGATAAGTAGATGTCAAAAAAATTTATTTTGAATCTGTGAACTTTCCAATTTGCTTCTTTTGGGTACTATATCAGAAAGCCTTAACCATTTAGCTCAGTCTCAAGGGCTGAAGTAAATCTCATTCTCCAAAATAGTGCAAACAAAACTTTAAAACTCAACTTGTCCTTTGCTTAAGGAACTGCCGTTTCTACCAAGTGCCAGCACAGTGCCAGGAGGAGTGGGGCTGAAGAGGACCTGGCATCTACTTGGTGTATGTTTTGGAAGCCTGTATTTTGGACTACCTTGTGGAGATTCTCCTTATAGCATCTGGAAATTTCTGTTCCAGTTTCTTCTGGAAGCAATGAGGCCTCTTGGTCATGCAAAGCAGTACAAATAGTGACTACCAAGAAGAGCATTTGAAAGAACAGACTTCATCCAAGAAAGTATTGGTGTGGTTGGATATGATGTACTCGAATGCCTTACTTGTGGCAAAACTACACTGGTGTCAACCTTGTCTGGCTTTTCATGAGGGAAATTAAGGAAACCTGAAGCAAAAACTTTTTATTTGGTTTAAGTGGTCTAGCAGACCTGTATTTATTTTAAGCTGCATTTTCACCTATTTGTGAAGCTACAAGCTACGGTTTCTCTCATCTGTGTTTTTGGAGGAATTAACATCTTCACTCAAGGCAGAATGGGATATATTTAACTATACAATCATGCACGACACACAGGAATGTAATTTATATGTACATTTAATAAAATCTGCTAAATTTACCTTCCGTTTCATGTACTTACTAATTTCCTGCATCACACTAAGCAACTTACAGTTGGAGACTCCTCTGTTTTAGAACATTACACAGATCCTATACCATGGATTTATGTGCTGGTTTTATGCGCTCTTAATCATCTGGCTTTTTTTGATTGCTAGAAGCTGTGAAAGGAGCAAAATGTCATCCAGACTAGGACAGAATTTACCCACCTGGCCAGCAGTTACCCAGATTTATGTGCAGGTGAACGGGTCCTGTGTCAACCACTAGAGGGTGAATCGTATTGTACAAGAGCCTTACACCCTGGGCAGCTGGTGCTGCTCTGCTTCAGCTCCCTAGAGAGGAGCTGGAGGACAAGGTGTTCCTTCTGCCTTGAAGATGCAGAGATGCTACACAGTTGACTAGCAAAATCTGGGGAGGCTGCAGCTGCTTAAAGCTGGAGGCTTTAAACACAGGCATCTGCAGCACTTCTCTCATCCTTGGCATCTCTCTCTCCCCTCTATGTATGTTAAATACAGTGGACTATGGCTTGAGAGCAAGGGCTGAGCAGGTTTTGTCTGCTTATCTGCAACAACGAAGCCAGAGCTTTGTCCTGTGGAAGAGTAGACTGGGAAGGCACATGGTCAGGTATTTTTGGCATCATGGGTCAGTTTTCTGAGCTTGTCAGCCTCCTTGCAAACAATATAGCAGAGCAGCAGTAATTTTGAAAACTTGATAAGATAAAAATAGCGAGGTTTGCAGTGGCATGTTTTGGTCTCCCATATTGACAATTCCTGATGATTCATGGAGATTGAAGACACTGATCAGATTTCTTCTTGTCTGTTTCCTGTCATGATGGGAAACTTGGTACAAATTATACAATATTCTGAGCTGGAAGGAAACGTCTGAGCTGGAGTTCATCAATCCTGGTCTATAATCCCTAACAGCCAGCAGGATGAACTTAGAATTTGAGGTTATTTAAGAGGATAAAAGAGTGCAACAGCTTTATTGCAGTATTACAAGACATACCATGTTGGCTATAGATGGGAGGGTGGCCATTTTTTTGAAAGAAGAGTAATCTTTTTGTCACATTTTACTGGGTCCAGTGCAAGAAAGAGAGTGTTAAAGACAGACTTCTTAAAGGACATAATTTCAACAAATATTTTTATGGCTTAGAAAACAGCTTTATGCTGAGTTTCTGACAGAGCCTGTGTTGTCTATGTAACACTTAAAGCATTTATGAGCATTCAGTTTTGTTGGTAACTGTGCCATGACCCAAAGATAAGCTCAGCTGGTGTGGTTGTATTTGGCTATGTGGGTGAAGTTTCTGTCAAAGGGTTTGAAGTGAAGAACTAAAGAGAAGAATAATTCTTGTGATCTTTTGTATCTATTGTGGCAAAACAGCATCCTTCTATTAAACAAAGCTGTCAGTATTTCAGCTTGCTGGGTGTCTGATCTATTACTGCTGCAAAGAAAACTTTTCAAAACTCATCTGGTTAGAAGACTTCAGAAACAAATAGAGCAAGTGGCAGTTAATCTGCTTTATCTTTAATTTCATTTCTAATTGAACCCTTTCTTAAATCACATTTCCTTTGAAGAACATATTGTTTGCCATTCATTGTTTGTGGCTTTTTCTCAGGTGCAAAAAAATTGTTTCAATTCAGAAAGTGAAGAACTTGAGGAACTTGTCACCCAAAAACATGCAACTGTCTCTTTTATATAAGCATGCATAGGTCTGAGAAATACATAACATATCTCCAATTCACTTGATTAGCTACTGAATTCCTTCCTCCCTGCAGTAAACTACAGTTGTGCTTGCTATGTGATGTTTGTCCCTTCTGTGCCTGTGCTTTCCCCCCTCCCTTTGTGCCACTGGGCTGTCCCTTTCTTGAGGAAGGACTTGCCATCTGCCTGGCATCCAGAGCCTGTTTTAACCACAGATTGTTCTTTGCAGATCAGTACAAACAAACAGCAATTGTCACACATCCCTGACCTTCAGCAGGCTCTTGGGATCACCTGCAGCCTTTGGAGCTGTGACTCAGTCTGGCACTGCTCTCCAGGCCAGCAGATGACCTGCATACCAAAGGGGGCTGTTGATGGCAACACTCCTTCTCCAGTGGACAGAACAGATGGAGAACTGTGCTAGGAAATAATGTCTCCTATGCTAGAGCATGATGAAAACGTAAGAAAAAACTTCTTTACTGTGAGAGTACTTGAACTTTGAACCAGTTGTCAGGAGAAGTGATAGAGTCTCCATCCTTGGAGATGCTCAAAACACAATTGGACATGATCCTGAGCACTCTCATCCACCTATACTTGTTTTGAACAGAGATTTTGGGTTAGCTAAATGATCTCCATAGTTCCCTTTATGCCTCAGCTGCTCTGTGACCCTGTTCTCTCCAAGTGCCTTAGCAGCTTCAGGGAAAGGCACGTGGCCATGGCTGAAGGGTGGGTATTGTCTCAGTGAACTGACTGCCCCCTCAGCTCTGTCTGTGACAGCCCAGTGCTCTGGTGGCCAGTCTAAAGAAGCCTGACACCACCAGGTCCTCTTCATGCTTGACCCTTAGGTGCCATAACAGTGCTGTTGTCCCAAACTTGCCTGCCACTGTTGCCTTTGAATAATCAGTGGAAACAGCAGGGCATGGAAGGGAAGACTATCCATTCTGTGCCACCCAAGTAGGAAGCAAGTTACTCTAGAGAGAGCTCAGACAGAAGGTCTCACAGGGAGGCAGCTAACCAAGTGGGACCCTCACTTGGTACTCTGCATGTTTCTATCAGACTGACTGATTCCTGGACTGTGGCTGAAAATACAGCCAGAGTCAAAACAGCTGCAGGATGGAGATCTTTGACATGATTTTCATTATGTCAAATTTAGTCTATGAAGCCTGAAAGGCTAATGCAGTTTATGATAAATCAGGTGACCACTGACAAGAATGCCATGTAGGATCTTGCATGCTGCTGCAGAGTAAACTGGAACAGGTAATATCTGTGGCAGAAAGCATCTCAGACTCTGGCTTCTACCAAACAGCAACTTAGCTGCTTACAAATAATGTGAGATCAAATCCAAGCTCCCTGTTTTCTGGGGATGTAGAGAGGTAGGAAAACCTTGTTTTGCGTGTGTTGCCATCCGCAGAGCTCTAAGTGCTCCCAGTAAGTTCCTCTAGCACTTCAGATGTGTGAAACAATGCTGCTCTTCCTTTGTTCATTTGGAGCTGTACCTGTAAAAGATTTATTTGTACTTTAAAGTGCTCTGTTTCTTTACAGGCCTAGTCTAAGTCATATGAAGATCTTCTGTCTCCTTGGAGATGTCGTGTGCCTTAACAGGGAGAGGAGGATTCATGCACTGGAGGTAGAGACTGGCTGGTTAGGCTGACAGAAGAAAATGCAGGCTGGCCTGTTTCACTGCACCGAGCAGCAGCTCTGTCTGAGCAGCTGCAGAGGACAGGCAGACATGTGCCACCTTTTTGCCTCAAACAGGGCAATGGGCTATGAATTCTATTTTAATGACTCTGGCACTGGGGGACTTCTGTTGTTGAAGGGCGTTGCTGGTATTCTGGGCTGGCCTCCCTGGCTGCAACTCAGACGGGTGTAGCAGTTTCTGTTACAAGGGCCTGGAAAGAGGGACTGTTTGGAAATCAGCCAGGGCAGGATCTAGCATACTTCAGAGCTTGAGGCCATTGCTGTAGCATCCCAAAGTCTACACGTGTTCAGTATCTCAAAGCCACGTGGGCATGTAATAAAATCTTGCCCCAAGTAACTTTTCAAGGCTCAGGATAAAGGCCCTGGCTTCTCTCCCAGCCCTCACATTGGCTCTGGAGAATAATCCTATTTTTAATGGATTTTCTGTTTTTGTTTTTCTACTTATCAGTTCTTAACTGCCATCAGTTATTAGAAGCCATGGGTGGCATTTCATGTAACATAGGAAATCATGGGATAATAAACTGGTGACCTTTTTCGGTCAAAACAGTAAAGTCGTGTAGCATGTCCAGAGCTGAAATTAAAAACTATAATGAAATGCAGCTCACTTATAGCTTCTGCTGATTTTTGAAGGCCAAATGCAAGATGTTGTTGTGTTTTTAAGAGGGCAGGCCTGAAGCCGTAACTGAGCTGTCCAGGTGTGCTGATGGAAAAAGGAGTGGTCTTGTCCAAAAGAAAGATTTCCTTGCAGTGTACCAGTTTGGTCTTGTCAGATGGTCACAGAGAAACACAGAATAATTTAGACTGGGAGGGATGTACAGAGGTCATCTTGTCAAACTCCCTGCTCAGAGCAGCTCTAATTAATTCAGGTTGTCTAACATTCAGGCTATTTATAACAGAGTTTCTGTCAGTTCTGTTAAACATCAATGACATGAACACTCACTTCTCAGTTTAAAAGTAATGACTGATTGCTGTCTTTGGTCTGAAATTCATGGCCTGGCTTGAGTAACTGGTAGACAGTTATGCAAAACATCTTTGCTTGTAAATTCCGAAGATGTTACTGCCACAGGGCTGGCCAGTGGTCTTCTCTAAGGGTGTTTTTTGTCTCTGGAGCCCGTGAGCCCATGTAAGTATGCAAACACAAACCCAGGTACTCTGTTATTACCATTCTTGGGCAAGCAGTCTGTCTGACCGGCTGGGCTGACTTTGCAGGGTTAAACTGAGAGAACGGTCATTACATCTTTTTACACTTTCATTCACAAAATCCTGTGCACCCACATTCTTGGATTTCCACCCCACGCTTTGATAGCTCGTTTCCGTACTGCCTCCCTAGTATTAACCAAAAAAGGTTACTAATTGCCTGGCTTACTGAATGACACCCTAATTCCAAGCACTTTGCAACTTGATAATTTATTGTGAGGGAAATTATTTGTTAATTATTGTCTTTTCTTGGTCTGTCTGTACCATTGTTCCTGGGGAACAGGTATGTGTAAAATTGATTTTGCATCATCTGAAAAAAGCAAATGTATTTCCTTATTTCACACTGTTTTGCAGGACAGATCATTTGAATGTTTAATTAATTTGCAAACAAAGGCAGCCTACTTAAAGTTTTATTAGGTAGGTTGCAAAGCATTCTTGATTGTAAAAAGATGCAACCATTTTTTAGGAATATCTTTGTTATTCATACTCGGGAGTAACAATAAGAATAATCTGTCATAGTGTGGTCTGAAAGTCACCAGAAGTTCATTAATCTGTTGTCTAGTTCCTTTCCTTTGGCACTTCTTCCTGAGAACCTTTGCAATTCTAATGAATGTTTTTCATTGTTGTTTCAGGGCTCAAGATTTCAGGTAAATGATGTCTCAAAATCTAGCTGTTTGCTAAAACCTACTTCTCCTGTAGTACATTTTTTACCTGATCCAGGTGGTCAGAGTTTGCCATTGAATTTCTGCACACATCAGGGAGAATTCTCTGCATCTCACAGGGTAAGCACTTCAAGGGCCACTTTTTACTAGCATTAAAAAAAAGAATAAAATAAAAAAAAAACCCAAAACCCAACAAAAGCAAACAAACAAAAACAGAAAAAAAGAGGAAAAAACCCCCAACAAGGTATTTTCTTGACTCCCACATTGAATAGGTTTGTAATCAATCTCCATCACTGCATCAAATGCTTGAGTTCCTGTGGGGATGTGTGTGTTTCTGGGTGGAGCAGGGAATCCTTTTGCACAATCTTTTTCGAGTTTTACTAATTTTGAAAAAGAAAACTAACAGGGTGGGTGGTGGGGAATGGAAGGTACATCCCAGGGAGGATGTTAGTACTTGACAGGTACCTGTGTACTCAGTCAGTAAAGCCTCAGGTAAGGCAGGCAACCGCAACAGTGCCCTTTCCACAGGGAGCTTGGAGAAGCCAAAAAACCCAACGGATTTGATGGAAGCAAATGAAGAAATCAATGTTACAGAAACAGCAGATGCTGTTCAGCAGTGATCAGCTTTTTCCACTGTCCTCAAAATGGTCTGCCCAGGCACTCCTACAATGGCATCGAAGTGCCTGTGAATGGATAACTTTGGGGAAAGATGGAAAATGACTTGATATGTTCAGGTAAAATTTTCCTCAATTTTTCCTCTTGTCTTTTTTTTTCCCTCCCCTCCCTTTATGCTGACACTGTTTCTGGAAGATAATGAATGTTCCAGCAAAAATGACTGAAATCTTGAGACTTCATGGGAAAACCAAATGCTTCAAGCTTTTTGGCACAAACGCAAGCGCATCAAACTGCAGAAAACAGATTTGCTTTCTTGTAATTTTACTTTTTAATTCGTGATTTTTGACTTTCGATGTAAATGCACATTTTCTCACTAGTGAATCTCCATTTTTCCCCTTTCCATCTGTCTCTGAAGAATCACGTTTGTGCTGGGAGAAGGGAATTCCAAGGAGATTGGTGGCCCTTTTCACAGAGTAAGCATTTTCCACAGGCGGGGTTATGCCAACCATTAAATGACTAACATGTAATTAGGAGGCTGGATACTTATAGTTGTCTTGTCCCTGATGCCAAGGGAGTCCAGGACAGCTGTGGATGAGTGAGCACCGAGGTAGATCAGGCTTGGCTGACCAAGCCATTTAAGTCCATATTTGTTTTTGTGTTGGCTCTCTGAGAAGACAAGTGACTTAGCGTTGTGGACAGCGTGGTGCCTCTCCTCTGCGGGTTTACAGTGAGAGTGTGGCAAAAGGCGCAGCCACTCAGGACAAGGCCTGCTGTAGGGATAAAAGCTGGACAGAAAGGGAGTGCTGGAAAAGGGAAATCTCACGCGCTTCCTGTTTCGCTGTAGTGAAGAACAAGTCTTCTTGCTTGGGCCGGTTTATCTGCTCACTCCATCTCTGCCTGGGGAGCTCTTTGATGCGGAGCTGATCGGAAGGTTACAGTCTCCTTATCAACTCCATGCTTGCCTCTGTTTGTTTTTATTCTGAAGTTCGTTCCCTCATTTTGCAATAACCCACAGGGTGCTGGGTGTTGCGCCAGCCGTGCCTCAATGAAGGATCTTCATTCAACACCTTTCCCTTCCCGTCACACCAGCCAATGCGACTCCTGCGTTTTCCAGCCCCATTCCCTGCGCAGTCCAGACTTTAGTCAGGCCTTCGTTGGTGGGCAGAAAGGCTACCAGGCCTACCGGGACCTGCCATGGGATCTTCAAAAGTAGGTGGCATGTTTTAACCTGGCAAGCTTAATTTGGAGGCGTAAGGGTGGTAAAGGGTACTGTCTGTGGGAAAGACTTAGGGCTTCAAGGCCATAGATCCAGAGGAGAAATCAGTTTTTTCTCTTACCTTTGGTGCTCAATGCTCTACCTATGCCTCTTTCATCCTTTTAGACCTGAGGTACATCGTGGATCTGTTTGAAATGCGCAGCCTGAAAAGGGATGATAAACAGAGAAAGCTGAACAGGAAATTGCAGGATGAAGGGGTGGTTTTGGAAGTTGTGGTCTGGATGAAAAGATAATGTGGCTGGAGTGAGAAATGCAGAAGGAAATCCTTCTCTAGCGCAGCCAGGAGCACAAGGATTTGTTGTCTGTTTAGAAAGATGATGTCAAGTTGACACTAATGTTTTCTTCCTTTTGATCATCTTATTCTGCCTGCAGCAGGCTTTTATTGCAGCAGTGCAGAAACCAAGAAGCTCTTTTGTGTCTCAGTCAAGTGCTAGTGATGTGATTTTTGTAGAACATGGGGTTCAGTCAGGTGCAATATTATATCCCCCAAATCCTGCAAAAAATCCTGGTTAAATAAGTAATGTCAGCTTGACTACATAAGGGGAACACTATAGGCACTCATCATTCTGGTTTTAACCCTTGTATTTTAATGAAGAAGCCATGATTTTTAGGGAGTAATGAGTAGGTGGTTTACATCAGAAACTATTTCATGCAGTCAGAGATGCTGGATATCCTTAGTTTTATTTTACCATAACAATATTTCAGACAGCACTGGAAAGTTCAGAGTATTTTCACAAAAATAAGTCTTCCAGGTGCAACAGTCAACTATTGTTTCTTGGGTCAGAACAGAGATTGGGTTCTAGATGTACAGGAAACCTCTTGGAATTAGTAATGTCTGTTTAACTCACTGGATGCTGGATTAATGTGGCAATAGGGGGATGCTCAGTATCCCATGAGTTTGTTTTCTGTTGTCGTCTCAGCAGTTGATGAAGCTTAAAAGTATGACCTGAGGAAGAAAGTTCTAAAGAAATTGAATTACTTTTTAACATCCTAATGATTTGGCTGGATGGTTGATTTTTGTGTGTGATTGTTAAAGATTACAACATTAATCTTCTCTCTGTGTTGCTTTTGGCAAATGATTGCAAGATACTACTTATTTTTTCCATCCTCAGTATTTTTAAAAATTGGGGTTTTAAAATGATTTCAGGGCATGCTGAAATAGAAACACTGCTCTTGGAAGAACAAAGATATTTGTGCCCACTGAAGCGTTGTTCTCATTTTGTGGAAACAATATAAATTTAGTCAATAGTCCTGACTTTGCCAAGAGAGGATGAAGTTCATCTTTGTGTTCTGTGCTGCTTAGTAGTACCCTGATAAATACCCAAAGATTTTCTGCCCTGTTTAATATCCATAACCTAAAAGATATGCCACTCGAACTGTCAGGTAAAGAAGAAATCCCCATTAGTTGTGATTACCAGTTTGTGTTTGTTACAGAAACAGGGAAAGCTAAAAGACGTTTCTCTACCTATCAGAATGGAAAAACTATTTTTTTCTAGTTAGATGTAAATCTACTTGCCATGTCCTTGTGATATCAACAGTGTTGTAAATAGTTTTAATGACAGTGGGCTAGACGGTAGCTAAATAACCTCTGAGTACAGTTTGGTTGCTTCCTACTTAAGACAGGATTTAATTGTTTAAATTATTATAAAGTACATTAGAGGAAATCTGTGTTGGTTAGTTAAATATTTACATGCTTGGGAAGGGATGGAAACTGCCTAGTCTTAATCGAAGCTCCTGGGGATCCTGTTAGATGTCCAGAGTCCTCTGCTGGGCAGGGATGTGGATCTGAGTGTGGAGCTGTTTGAGCTCATCCTCCTCCTCCGTAGTCCCTTATGGAGTTTCACTCTTAGCTTTATCCAGTCCCAAGATGCCTCTTTTCAAAGCATTTCAAGCCAAGTTGGAACGTGTGCTCTGTAAAACCCTTCAGGAAGCAAACCTGCTGAGGAAAACAGGGTGGAGTAGACAGCCTTGCTGGTCTTGTCCCACTGCTGTGCTGTGTCCTGCACTCTGGGAAGCAGGTGCAGTGTCCTATCTGCAGCTTCCTTGTGAAGGTCTCGTGCCCTGGCAGGGTGAGGTACAGAGCAGCTGCTGTTGTATGTGGCAGTCTAAAAGTGAATATGCAGGTGGAAATGCAGTGCCACTTGCACCAATTTGTCATGCAGTAGGTGGGCAAAATGAATGCAAATTATAGACTGCTGAGGTGTAGCAGGAAATAGATACCAACCCTGGTGCAAGGACACTCATGTGCCGCTGGCATTAGTGGGAGTTTACCTTGATTATTTATTGCAGCAGGCAGATGTGGTTCCTGCATGGTGCCAAAGAGAAACCTATTCTGCTCTGTTTGTCCCAGAGCAGATCCTGAATTCAGGAAACCCTAGTGATATACTTTTGCTTCTGGTACACACCACACCTGACCTGACTCAAGTGCAATTGGAACCACTGATGTCTCCTCGCTGATTTCCCTCAGTTTCTGGCCATTTTAGACAGGAAATCTAGAATGAGACAAGACCTCCTCCTGAGCCTTAAGATCTTGTCATCTTTATTCCCTGAGCAAGCCCCAGTGTAATCCCAGCAGCTTTTCTGACCTCTGCTGTTCCTTTTAGAGAGTGTTTCAGAAGTGTTTAACTGTATTGTTTTTTTCCCCACGCAGTTTTATGATTGGGCATTTTGGGTCAGCATAAGCTTTGCAAATCAAGGCATTCTGCTTCCACCGCACACTCCTTCCATGTCTGTGGTTTTTATTACATGCAGATCCTCCTTTTGAACAAAGCCAAGCTTGGGATGGCTTAATTTGGCATGCTTCTGATACTAGACAATCTGAAAGCTTCATATATTCTGTGGACAGATTTGGTGATAACAGGGGGACAGACTTCATACAGAATTGAACAAGGGAATTATCCAATTTCTCTGCCACAGGAGAGTTGCCTGGGGTTTCAGTATCAGCTGAACCACCTGTCTAGGGGGCTTTATCTAATTTCAGCAGCATTTTTCCCATGAAGAAATTTGTCCACCTCTATTCAGTGAAAATACATTGCTAGAATACAGCATTTCACTGTTTATCTACCCAGCCTAGAAACCATTTATTATATATTGTGGTTTAACCTCAAACAGCAGCTAAGTGCCATGCAGCCACTCACACACCCCACACACACCACCCCTCAATCCCAGTGGGATGGGGAGGATATGTAGGGGAAAAAAAAAGGTAAAAACCAATAGGCTGAGATAAGAGCAGTCTAAAAATTGAAATTATTATTATTAATATTAATAATATTAATAATAATAATAGAGAGGCGGCAAAAAAATGCAAAGAAAGACAACTGATGTACAATACAATTGCTCACCCACACCAAGCCCAGCCCATGTTACAGTGGGGAATGGCCTCTTCCAGCCAACTTTCCCCCCATTTATATACTGAGCATGAGGTTCTGTAGTATGGAATATCCCCGTGGCCAGTTCAGGTCACCTGTCCTGGCCATGCTCCATCTCAGCTCCTTTCACATCTACCCACTGCCAGAGTGTGGGAAACTGAAAAGTCCTCGACTGACAATGAGCACTACTGAGCAACAACTAAATCATCACAGTGTTGCCCACATTATTCTCACACTAAGCCTAAAATGCAGCTCTGTACCAGCTACTAAAAAGAAAATCAGTTGTATCCCAGTGAAACCAAGACATAAAGTATAAAGCACAGAAATATGTATTGTTACCCAGAAATATAAGCTTTTGAACTGCAGGAAAAGGTGGATGCTTTAGGTCAGATTCTGAGTTGACATAAGATGTGACAGATGCACACCAGCAGAAGAATTGTACCAGACTTGCAGAACTCATTGGGCATGATGGTAAATATAGTTTTCACATACCAGTAAAGAGATTTATTTCAGTAAACAAATTGAAGCACATCGCTGTCCTACTATTTGTGTATATTTTATATTATTTTACATTTTAATGTAATATTAGGACCATTGCTGTAGTGATTTTTGTCTCTTTTTTTTCTCAAAGCACCTTAAGAGGTGGGTACTATATGTATCCTAAACCAGTGGAGTAATTTTGTCAGTGTAAGCATGCCTCTCTTATAGGAAGGACTAAAAGCAAAGGACATGTAATAGCCCACAAGAGATCATCCCCAGGTGACTGTTTTGGGTTTGGCTTTTCAGCAGTCTGTCCTGTCAGCACCTTTCTTGAGCAGCCACTGCCAGTGGGTGGGTGCCAAAGCAGAGCCTGTGCTCTCTTTCCTGGTGCATGCTGACTTGGCTGGACACTGCCTGTGATACAAAGCTCCCTGCAGGTAATGCAGGTCTTACACTGGTGTCCCAGCCTGCTTCCAGCCCTGCTGAGGAAAACCTTTGAGGCTTTTCCTCTGAAGCAGAGAGTTTGCCTCATAAATGGCAGTTTTGATTCTGCTTCTTTGAAAGAAGTGAATCTAAATTTTGGTAGATAAAAGACACTAATTTCTTCTATAAACTAAGAGTTCCAGGCTGCAGCGAGGCAAGTGCATTTATGATTTATTTAATGCAATGTTTATCATTTGTTTATTAAACAAATAAATACTTAAAAACCCAAGGTAGGATATTAGGCAATATTTTTAATTTTTCTTTGAGACTAACATTTTTCTCTTGATATTCTTCTCATACTAAAAGTCAGACACAATTAACTGTGTCCTTCTTATGCCTTCTAAAATACATAACAGGAGGGATCCCTCTGGCTCTATATTCATTGGTGTGAGCTCCTTGTTGAGGAAAAGGTTCCTGAAAGGCTTCTTTGTGTATGATATGAAGGAACCCAAGGACGGAATGCAGGGCTCCAAATCACACACCACTTTTCAGGAAAGGTCTCAGTGGGTATTTCTGGGAAAATGTCAGCTGAATGTCAGTTGAAAAAGCTGAGACAATGTTGGGAATTACTAGGAAACCAAGAGAGGACAAAGAAGTAAAATCGTTACGTCCGTGTAAACAATTCTATGTCAGTTTTTATTGTTTCTCTCTTCCAGCAAGAATTTCACTCCTCTTCCTCAATGGAAAAATCTTGAATTGAGACTTGGCAGTCATCTGTCAAGAGATGAAATCTAGTCCTTATTTGCAGTGGCTTAAGATTACTGCACAGGCATGGTTTTCTGGGAAAGAGCAGTTTCTGGGGAAGAGGGAAGGGCCACTTAAGCTGCAAGCAGAAGGGACCTTGTCAGAAAGCCCTGTGAGGTTGGTGGGGAGCTTTCATCTCCAGGTATTTGGTTCAGGCATAAAATTTCCACTTCTACTCTGGAGGACTTCAGTGACTTTTCCAGCTGGAGTGTTTTTAATCTTAGCGTGCATTTCTAGGCTTCAATCCCGGTTCCCTCCCTTTGAGCACATAGCTCCCATGGAGTAAGCAAAGGCTGCATGATTCTTGGTCTGAGAAAAATAAATTAACAGCATTGAACTTTTATCAGCTTTCTCCAGAGTGTTCAAACCCTGACAAGTCATCACGTGGGTCTCAGTTGTTTCAGTTCTGGCATAGTTATTTCTCTTGCGTGTACTGAATCCTTGTAAGTACTGGTCAAGTTTACACAGTGGGACAGACATGTTAGATAAAATAATTAATTTTTGAGGAACGAACTTGAGAAGGTACAGCAAAGCAGGAATTTGTTCAAATTCAAAGATAATGGGAACAAAAAAATATCAGTAATCTTTGTGGGTTCGTCTCACAGAAATCTTTGAAAACCTGAATTAGAAATCCTCTTAGTCTGCAGCATATTTATTCAAGATGTTTGTCCAGATGGTACAGCCTAAACAAGGATATTTTGCTCAAAAATATCCTTTGTTTTTAAAACCAATTTTCATTTTTAAAAGAAATTAGGCATGGAGGATAACATTTAACAGCTGTTTCTTGTTTGGATCTAAAAGGAAGGGGGAAGGATTAAGATAAATCAAGAAAAAAGACATCTAAGTCCCAAACAGCACCTCCTCCCCCGCTAAGTGACTTTCTAAGATGAATTTGTCAAACAGCTTCTTGTTTGAGGAAATTCAGTTTAGAAACTGGTGCTGAGACCCCTCTGCACCTCTTTGAAATGATGTTCTCAAACAGGTTTCATGAATTAGGAGAAAGTCATGTGTGTGAGTAGAATAACACATGTGAGTAACTGTTGTGAACTGGGGCTTTTCTTCGTTAATGATAACATGGAACTTGAAATAGAAGAAATAAACAATAAGACTTGCAAAAAAATATTTAGACTATATACAAGAGAATGCTGAAAAGGTTTCAAATTTATAGTACTTTGTTTAGCTGTGTCCCAGCCATGTTACTTCTGGTCTGGAATTGCTGTTTCACTGATGTGATAGGCAGCAACTTCTTCAGGCTCACCTACTGCGGTGCAGAAGTGGCATTCAGCCTTTCAAATGGGCTTCTCCAACCCAGCATTTTGGTTTGAGGTTATGCCAGGATCATTATAACTGAAAGACCTTCCTACTGTTTTCCTTCTGTGCAGCCTAATCAAGATAACTGCTTTTTAAATGAGAGTATCTACAAGAATACAAGAGTAGGCTGTCTTAAGCTAAATGCATTTTTGTGTTTGTTTTGTTGGCTTTTCTTGTAACTCAGTCTCATTTCAATCATGATAGACACATTTGCAAAGCATGTAAGCCGTGCAAGAGACTATTACCGGGAGTGAGGGAAAAAACCCCCAACAAACCATAAAACAACAAATGCATGTTTAATGACTTTATGATCTCACCTAAAAGCTACAACTTAGAAATATTTTGTTAGTGAGGTAGAGTCCTGACTATTTATACTTCCATATTTTTCATTTCTCCAGTTGAAGTTTTAGACAATTTTCATACAGTAGTCTCAGAAACGATTTTGGAGGTGCTTATCTCTTAACTGTTAACAGGACCATTTAATTTCAGTCTTTGTTTTTTGGGGGTCTGTTTGTTTGGGGTTTTTTTGGTTGTTGTTTTTGGTTTGCTTGGCATTTAGGGGGTGGTTTTTTTGCTATGGAGTCACAAATGAGTTTTGACGCAAACTTGATGAGAGGTTAATGGCTGTTGTACAGGATAGCAGGAGGGAAGGAAACACTAAATAGGACATGCAGAACAAGTCAGAACAGATCCAAGTGACAAATTATTACTCCCATTTTTGTTCAATCACGTATCATGATATTTGGCCTGAGTCAGTTGCTTTCCAAGCCAAAGTAATAAGATTGTAATTGTAAGGCATCACAATGGAATTAGAATGAAGTATCAGGATCTGCTTTCATATTTATGAGCCATGCACAGTTGCCTGCTGTCCCTTTCCTGCACACAGCTGCAGGGGTCATTTGCAATTATTTCAACTTATTTGAATGTATTTAAACTTCTGGCTCATGAGGTGTGTGTTCTGGGAGTGAGCTGTGTGTACTTTGTATGTTGGAACTCACTGAGGTGCCTCACACCCTCTGGAGAGGATCCCGCAGCCTGCTTTTCTGAGGCAGAGTGTACTTAACTTGCAGGTGTGCATGTCTGCATGAGTGAGGTATCTGAAATAGAATGAAGGACTCTACCAAAAATAGTGCCTTCTTGTTCTGTGTTTTGTAATGGCTGATAATGTAATAGAAAAATGGCTTTAAGGTTCTTAAGGAGTCTTTGAGTTTATAGACAAAGACAGAATTTGCTGTAAACAACTTTTTTTTCAGGGAGGTTTTTTAAATAATGCTGACTCTCCATTGGCTTTCCATGGGATTGGTAATTTGGATTGGTACCCATGTTATTAAGAGCACAGCAGAGAGAAGCATCTGGTCATGTCCCTACTCACATGTTCTTGTCCTTCCCTGTCATTCTATCACCTCAGCAAATACTTCTTAAAGCAGTACTTGCCTTTGTGTTCAGATTCAGTGTGAATAAGACAGGAAGCACCGGCTGGCCTTCTGAAATCTTTTTCCCTTTTTTGTTCAGCTCAGTTTTGAAGGCTGAAATGGACTGAGCAGCTGGAATAATGTATAGATATGTACTATACAAAGCTTGGGGTGCTTTTAACCAATTTTACTGCACAAAGTAATTTTGGGAGCAAAGGTGCCAGTGTGTCTGATAACTGACTTGCTTAACCAATTGAAAGCTGTATACATTGCTGTGTGAAAGTTCACCTAGCTGAAAAATAAGTTTTATTCATGCAAATTTCTAGTCAGGACTCACATAAAAATCTTAGTGGGACTCCTATTTGATTTGGCCCTAATAATACCTAGAACCCTCAAACCTGTCTGTATTCTTTGACTTCTAGCACATCCCAATGCTTATTTCAAAATTGTCTTGTATCATGGTTTCATTTTCAAGGCCATTAGGTGAGAAATCAATTAATATTGCTGAGAAGAATCAACTAGTGTTGAGGGAGAAAACTTTAACTTAATTTTTTTGGGGGGAAAGATGGGGGACTTAGATAAAAAAGGGTCTCTTAATAATCTCCCTTTGTTCTCATTTTTCCCCAGAATTCATCAGCCAGCCATCAAAATAAGACCTCTTGAGCCCTGGAAAATTGCTGTAATCGTTATAGGAACAGCAGTGGCAGCAGCTATCACCATTGGTCTCCTAGTTTATTTTCTGGCATATGGTAAGTTTTGCATAATGTATCACTATTCCTGTGCTTAGTGAATTTCCTCTGTGCCTGCCTGTTGTGCCAGATGATGCTGGGAGTTTTCACCACTCTGTCTAAAGCTTATTTGGAGAAAAAATGCTGGCTTCTCTAGAGCTCTCTTTCCTTCCTCATTTAGCATCTTTGCAGATCTCCTAAGAACATTTCCTGCTGTGCAGGGTGATTTAGGGCTGTGGTTTCTGTTGGTTTTCATTTACTTTCACTCATTTCACATTTTTCTCATGATCTACTTCTGGGATGAAGTCAACATGCAAGTGTCTGGTCTCCCTTACATGAGTGGCAAAGAGAGCCTTCTGCATGTCTCTCTGGGGTGTTTCTCTGTTCCCTTTCCCTGATCACTAGCAGCTTCCTGCCAGGGCTTGGTGTTGAGTGGACAGGCCAGGAAGGAAGGTAACTTAGCAGCAAGGTGCAGCTTGTGATTCTGTGTGAGCCCCAAGTGCTGTTGGTTGGCCAGAAATGTAGCTGCTGGGAAAACTTGGATTAGATCACCTCACTGAATCGAGTGCTTGCTCCTAGCTTTTGGAATCTTGTGTTTGAATGGGTTGGATACAGGTGAAGGCTCATCCACTCCCTAAATGTCAGGATATCAGTCAGTGCCAGGTGTTTCTCTAAAGTTCATTCATCTTGGTACTTTGAGTATTGCCTGTTCCTCTTCTTTCCCTTACAGATCAGAAGCTGTTCTATTACAGTGCCAATGTAAAAATCACCAACATCCGGTACAATAATGAATTTTCCAGACAGTCCTCAGGAAGGTTTAGAGACCTGAGCGAGAGGGTTGAGAGACTGGTAAGTTTGGATCATTGTGCCTTTCCATTAAGGACTGTGTGATAATACAAGAGTCATTAATGTGAACAGCACTCTCAGAGACCACAGGGTCTGGTGTACCCTCTGTCCCCCCGTGGGCAGACCTGGGAAATGGATAGCACGAGAGGCATGATCATACCTGCCAGACCAGGTGCTTGCCACTTGGCATCTTCTAGCCTGTCACTTCCCTCTATCTCTACAGTGATGAAGTAGATATTTTAAATAATCTCAGCTTCCTCCTATATCACTGATCATAGAATCAGAGTACTCTCAGCTGAAAGGGTCTCACGAGGACCATCAGCTCCAGCTCTTAAGTGAAATGCCCATACAGTGGTTGAACCCACAACCTTAGTGTTTTTAGCAGCAGGCTCTAATCAGCTGAGCTAGTCTCACCATTTGTGTGTGTTCTCTTTCCATGCCCTGAGCCCGGCTTTGTGACTTCTGTCCCATTGTCTCTGAGGAAAGCATTCTTTTACATCCTCTCTTTTACAGGGTGGGGAACTCTACCTGTTGGGCTGTTACTGTGTGTTGAGAAAACAACCACAAGCCCTTTTCCTGAGCCTTTGGTATGTTTTGTTGGGAAACCCTCCTACAAATAGCAGAGGTTGCTGAGTGGCTCTCAGTCATACAGTAGCTATGGAAATAAATAGACACATTGCAATTTCCTTTCTTGTTTTCTCTTTGAGACACTACCCCAGAGATGCTAATTACAGAGTTCATCTCTGTACAACAATAAGCATATGATTGTGCTTGTATCTTTTTGTGTTTCATTCATCAGAATCTGATGCATATCTCCTGCCTCCTGTTTGGCAACCATGCACAGATACCCAGTTAATAGGACAATGCTTTGCTCCCCACTGTCATTTAATTTAGGGCAATGTCACTTGTCCACAACAAAATGTGAGCTGTGCTGGTCATTGATCTGGAGAAGTAGGGTGCTGTGTAGGGACTTGGCAGTGCTAGCATCTCTTCACGGCTCCACTGCTGAGGGCTTCAGTGATCAAGTTGTCCTCTTCTCTGTATGTGTCTGCTCTCTTTCTGCCTTCTTTGTCTATTGGGACCCATACCTGATTTCCCAGATATGCTTCTGGTACATATCTGTATGTATGCAGCCTTACACAAGCTGTGTTTGCTTAGGTGCTGCCACTTTATTACCTAATAATTGCAGGCTTTTCACCTGGGATATAGGACCTTGGAGAGGGACTGTTCTCCCTGACCAAGAAGACACTGTGTATTGCTGAGGGGGAAGGAAGGCAAGGACTTAGAGGAGTCTGAGGAATAACACATCATTGAGTACACTTGTATCCCTTCCTCCCATTCCATTCCTTCTTCATTTTGTTTTTTTTAAAAATGTGCCTCCTTTGGCAAAGAAACATTTCTTTTAGCTATGGACAGTGTCCAATGCAGTCAAATTTCCTCTGAACATGGCTATCAATTTAGATGCTTGAATGGAAGCCAATGGTTTAGAAACCCCATCTTGTCTCTGGGTGTTGAGCAGTTCTGACAGTAGTGACAGTAAATACCAGTGCAGCTTGAGCAGTGAGAACTGCTATCAGGGCATGTTAATTGGACCTGATAAGTAACACCATAACAAACATACACAGAACTGTGTTGTCTTTCCTTCATTTGGACCTGATAAGTAACACCATAACAAACATACACAGAACTGTGTTGTCTTTCCTTCATTCCTGTAAATTTTCTTAAGAGCTGTCCTTAATTCAGTTATTAAATTCTTTGTTCCTCTCTCAGATTTTATGAATTCTTTGCTTATATAAATGGTTCCTACCATAAGTTTGACTTTTTGTTGTTTTAGTTTCAGGTGTTCCATTTAACAAGGATGTATAACATTGAGAATTGTCCGTACCTAATTGAAAGCAACTCCATACAGTAATGAAACAGTGTGTTCCTTGTAAGTCTGATTTTATAACAGCATAACTCATCTTGTTGTGATAAAAATCAGAGCAATCTTTCCAGACACATGTATCCTCTTGATATCTTGACAGACAGCTGTCTCGGAAAATTTGCATTTTTATTCTCAGCATCTTCTTAGCAACTCTGTGATCGAGAAGGAGGGAGTTGAGTTCTTTATCACATTTTCTAATTTGTCTTGATTTACCAAAACCCTTTGCAGTCTTTCCATGGCTGGTGTCAGTGTTTGGATGTCCAAGCCTTCCCACTGTCACAGTAGTAAGGATACCTTAAGATCATGTTGTGAAACAGTGAGTCAATGCAGATAAATGCAATGTCTTTCTCAACACTTGGTGTAAAGTGAACAGAAGTGAATCATCTCTGATAATCAGAAGCACTCAAATTACCTGAGTTAGCGCAACTCCCTGCCAAGTGTTCCCTTCTCTGACTCCTTCCTGATGAAGCCCTCCTTCATTTGTTTCCAGAAAGACCCAGAAAAGAGGTCTTTTCAGAGCTGGTGTTTCACCAGGAAAAATGTTTTTGTTTCCACATGGAAGTCATATCGTGACTTGGGACCTGCTGCAACTGCCCGATGTTTGCTTTGGTTTCCAGATTTGAATAGTAACACCCATTGTGTGAACAACATTCCTGACTCTTATCTCATTGAAGGTGGGAGGGAATGCAGCCAGATCATGCCAGAGAGCTGATGAAGCTGGTGCACCAGTCAACATCTCAGGGCTGACTGGAAAGTCTGGAAAAAGTCTTCTGGGGTGGAGCTGGGGGGGACTGAGGAACAGATGATGAAAGGTCTTTGCTCCTTGACTGGCTTCCTGTGAGTGTCTGTGAGTGTTCTCTTTGTGCTCTCTTGAAAAATCAGACTTGACTGAATGCCACTAGGGAAAGAGAGATTCCAGCTCACCAGAGCCTCCTCGTTTTTCTAGTTGGACCTGTCCCTCTTCCCTCGCCAAGCTAAAATGCTCTGTGCCAGGCTGTCCTCTCTTATACTGGATAAAAAGGGCATGGCCACAGCCTTGTGGCTCCTTCTCCAAGGAGCCTCTATTTTAGAGTGGGTTCATTTATTGTGTGGCTCATCTGCACAACTTTTACCCACTGTTTTTCTCCAAGTCCTTCACCAGACTTGGATTTCTTTTTCTTCTCCCACAAAATTTATCAATTCTTTTGGATTTCCCAAGAATGCCTTGGAGATGCTAACTACCCTCTTACTAAAAGTATCCTGGGGCAGATTTCCAAGGATCTGCTTTAAGCTTTGCTTCTTCAGTCTATCTGGCATGCCAAAGAGTAGAGAGGGCTGTGACAATCAGATAGACCTGGGTGACTGGGATGATCCCAGTTTCCTGCTCTGGGGAGCTGCAGTAACTGCCCTATGTGCAGGAAGAAGGGTGGAGGGGTGTTGTGTCCTCTGTAGAAAGTCATCTTTGACCCCAAGGGAAGGGGATGTGAAGTCAGGAGAGCTTGAAATGAGCCAGTCTCAGTAGAAGTTGTCTCAGCTGAAGGCTGGCAAGTTTCTGTCTATGAGAGAGAGGTGGATTATCAAGCGGCCACAGCAGGTGACCCCTTCAGTACATGGCTGATTGTTCAATAGAAACAGACATCAGCCTTTACCCTGCCCACCAGGGGGTTGTAAATGTACCTGTTGGCTCTTTTTTGCCACTATGATAAATTTCTGATACTTCCTCCTAGAAGTGGTGGGCTTTCCCCTCTTCAAGGAGAGCCTATGCAACCCTTCTTCTTTCTCAGGCACCTTGTTATTTCCCTGTCTCCTTCTCTGGCCAGAGCTGTTCCCAGCCCTGCTGTGTGGCTGCTTCTCCCTGTCCAAGTCCATGTGTCTCTGTGGAATCTTTTGCTGGACACTCTGCCCTTCCCAGCTTCTGGGGCTTTGTCATGTCACTCCCTACTCACTCCTGCTCCCACGTGCTGGTAAGCTGGGCTGTGAGCTGGGTGGATGGATATTCCTCAGCTGTGAGTGTAGCATGGCTCCCTCCTTGGCTGGTTGGGTGGCTGGGGATAAGCTGAGGCGCTTGTTTTCCCTCCTGGAGTGCCTTGAGCCATGGAATGGACTGACTTGGGTTTTCCCTTTTGTCTCATAATATAGAATGCACCTGGGCTACCCCCTTGTCCTTCTACCTTCGGAAACCAGCACAGAACTAACTGGCTGGGACTGGGCAGATGGGTTGGGGATTATATTAAAACAATGCCTGGACACTTCCCCAGGGTAACTACTGCCTATCCAAATATTTCTATTGAATTAATGGAATTTCATCAAGTAATTTTCACCTCAGAACTCAGCATTGTGTCAGGACATCTCTTTTAGAAACAGGTATCTTGCTTCAGCTACTTCAAGTGACAAGAGAATCTTCTATGTCCTCAAATACAGGTGTTGGGGAAAAGTTTTTAATTAATACAGCTCTTGAGGTTTGTCCTGTCTGATAGAGCTGAATTAATGTGGGTTTAATTTAATGTCTCTGCTGGGTATTGCAGAGGCACTTGAGATGCCACAGTAAAACACTGCACAACAGTTCTGATAATGGTGCCTGTTCTTGGTAGGTTGAAGGGCTCACTGCTGAGTCCCTCTACTGGAACTGGTGAGGAAGGAGGCAGTTTTCTCCCTTGGCAGATGATGATTTCAGAGGTTAAGACACACCTCTTACTATGATTTGGGTGGAGAAGAAACAGAGGAACAACCAGGCATCATGCACCTCTTTCCCTGCCCCCCAGCTCTGATACCTGATAACCCTTTTAGGTGCAAGGGTTACCCTTCCACAGGATGCTTGTAACTGAAAGGCTCTCTGCTTTATACCCAGGGATAAGCTTGCATCATCCCAGTATCAGGAAGTATCTTGTATCCTATAAGCTGTGAACAAATTACTGTCACGTCTGCAGGGCCAAAAGGCCAGTCAAAGTTCTGATTAGGGTTTCCATCTGAGCTGAACTCCAAGGAAGCCTATCTGAAAACATCAAGCACACCAGTGAGTGAGCAGATGAGGCTGCTGTTTTACAGCACTTGGCCTTTTAGGGTCACCTGTGACTCAAGTCTTCCTGGGGAGCAGAAGTGTGTGTATTTGGGAGAGAGAGGATGGTGAAATACAAATCCCTTCAGAGCACAAAGCTGCAAAGCCAGGTGAAACTGTGCATGAGGTGTGTTTGTCACACCTTCCACGTGGGTGTTTAGATAGATAAAGCTCAAAAGTCTGTGGCTTGCTCCATCAGTGCCTTATGATCCTTGGGTCTAGATGTTAATTCAGTAGGAGCAGATCCCCAAGGCAGCAGGTTTTTGAAACACTCCTGAAGAATATTTGTTCTGGGAGACCAGACTGTGAGGATCATTTTAGAGATGATAAGGAAACATGCCCTGAAAAAGGGAGTATGTTGCAGATCAAGGGAGTCTAACGTGACTCTCATTTTTACAGCAAATGGAAAAGGGCAGGTATCTACAAGTATCATGTAGCTTCATTTGCTGTGTGAGTAAACCCCCCAATTATTCTCCCCTCCTCGCCCCTAAAACAACAGAAAATTCAATATAAGTTAGCTAAATCAGAAGTTATGGTATCTGCATGAGCCAGATCTTTCCAAGGACTTTACAGTTTGCAGCACCCAGACCAAACTGAGTAAGAATGTTCTGGCTGTAATAAATTTCAAAAGAGATTTAGTAGTGTTTATGGATTAAGATCCCAAAATCTAACTCTCTATTTAAACTCAAGCATTCCTAGGCTTTATATGTGCTCCCTCAAGTTATTATATACTACTAATATGAGGTGAAAAGAGCAGAACTTTTATTGAAAGATTTTCTTGTTTGTCACTTAAAGCAATTTTATTTACAAGTGTTTCTGTAGTACAAAAGCCAGAATAAATAAGATTTTTAAATTTAGCTTTTTAGAGACTTTTGAAATAAAACTCCTTTTTTTTTTTCTTCTGAAAAACAATATTGTAAAATTGGGGAAAAAAATCTTTTATCTATGTAAAAAAAAGTTATCTAAGGAACATTTGAGAAGAAAAATACCAAAATAAATTTAGGGGATTTGATAACTTCCACTTTATAAGCTTAATTTTAAGGGAATGATTCTCACAGATAGGAAGCATTGTCCTTGGACTAGCGAGGTACAATCAGGGTGCCCTCTATGGGTGTCTGGGGCCAGAAACAAAGCAGAAAGGATTTTCCACAGTAATTCAGCCAAGAGGGAAAAGACAATGGATCAGTGGCCAAGATGACAGCCTGACAACAGGTTTATTTAGCTCTGGAATTAGAGGTTGACAGCACACTTGACTGTCAGTATGTATATGTACAGGTGTGGCCCTAAAGAAATAGGTGAAATGCTCTATGCTGACAGAGGAAATAACTCACAGAAAACACCTGCATCTCACTTGTGATGCTGTTTTTAGAAGTTCCTATTGAAATTAAAAGAAGAAAAAGACCCGTGGCATATGTACATACAGAATAGATTTAAAAACTGGCATGATCTCCTGATTTTAATTTTGTTTCCACAAAACATGGAAACAGGGAAAACAGGTCACATGGAAACAGGAAAAGCTAGCACAGGAAAGTAAATATTGGAGCAAATATTTTACATGTTGGTGTGAGCTGATGCAGTGTAGCACACGAAGCTGTGGCTTAGTGCTTTTCATCACCTCTAAGAGGTCCAACTTGCAGTGAGGTCTACCTAAATTTCATGAATTTTCAGGATGAAATCGTTAGTTATCAAAATTATGTGCCTAATATCCAACTTTTTTTCTCAGGTACAGTCAGTGATCCTTCGACTTGTTTAATTCTTTGACTTACTAATGCAGTATAATTTTCTCAAGTAATAAGCACGCACGTTGGTTTTTCTTTTTAATTTTTTTCTTGGTTCATCAAAGCAGAAGTTGTAATATGCATATACAAGTCCAGAAAAATCATAAGACACCTCACCCCCAATAAACAACTCTAATACTGATCCAGTGTGCATCATAGAAAGCTCTAAAATGTGCACAAGGAGAATGGATGTGAACCTGAGGTGGAAAAAGGAATTCAAAATGAAGTAAAGCACAGCTATCGATAGTGTGTGTGATTAAGGGTAGAACCTTATCTTAATTATAGACTCACAATCCAGAATTACTGCATTGTTTGCAAGTAATTATATCAATGAACTGATTCAAGATGCAAACCAGTGATCAAAATCTGGCTGGTCAAGAGAGTGGCTGCTTAAATCCTGGTGTTGTCCAAAGGGAGAATTCAAATTCAGTACTGATCTTGTGTGGTTGGTGGTGTTTGGGCAATTTTAAGCTGAATACATAACCAACAATCTTCCTTAGATTTCACAAAACTGTTATTTTCCTAAGAGGTACTTGCTCTTGTATTTCAGCTCCTTACCTCTTAGTATTGTTTAAAAGCACCCCAGAATGCACATAGTAATTTTCCTGGGGAAAGCGTGTTATTTTGGGAAGAAGAAAAAGCCCAACCACAAAGCCCTTCTCTGGATATTGGCACAGATGCTTTTCTCACCGAACCTGATTTTCTCTCCAAAAGTTGGAAAATCCCCCCCTCCAAGTGGACAAAATTTTAATAGCAGTGTGAAAGTTTTAGGAAGCTAATTATGGATAATTGAAAGCAGGGAGTAGGAATGAGAATACTTAGGTGACCTTAATTCCAGCTGTCACTAATACACATAACTATAATGAAACACTCATGTCATTACATGCCTTTGAAATTGGTTGCACCAAACATAAGCATGGGACATTATCCCACATATTAGTCCTCTTAATTTCTTTTATCCGAAAGACCAATCTTCTTAGGAACTACTGTACAAGGACAATTATTCTTCTTTTGCAGATGTGGCCTCCGGGAACCATCCAGCTGAGCTCCTTATTTCAGTGCAGTTCAGGCAGTGCTCACTCACCCCTCAGCTTTAGCAGCCCTGTTAGCTCCAACTCCGTGAGAGGCTTGTGATGCCATTTGCTGGTGTTTGCCTGCTGTGAGACCTGCTGTCTGTGTGTCTGTGGTTTCTGATGGGAAGGTTTCTGATCCTCTGGTTTGCTGGAGGCACGGGGACCATTGCACTTCCTTTCCTTCAGGTCCCTTTTCTTCACCTCAGGCAAGGACTGTGGCTGTAGGGCTGTCGTAGTAACTGGAATGTCTGTTTCCAAGGAGAGTGTGATGTCCACATAGTGCTTTGGAACAGTGCCACATTCTCTTGTGGTTTTTTGCTGTCCCTGTCAGTCTTTCTCCTTGTGTCCTCTCTCAACCCCTTTGTTGAAATCAGGGCAGTAAAAAATGTCAGGTTCTCAAAGGAGCAGCTACTGGATTTGTATTATGGTCAGCTCTAGGGGTATCAGCGTGTTGAGATGTAAACTGGGGAGAGTCACTGAACCAAGTGATATGTTGCAATTAATATTTATGGTCAAAAAGCTTTAAAAATCATTAATAACAGGCTTCACATCCTAAGTAGCTACCGAGGTAAGAGGAAGAATGTAGTATGAGGATAGCTGTTGAAGGACTAAACTGGCAGCAGGCAAAAAAGCCATACTATTGAGCAACAAGAGCCTTTGTGCTCCCAAGCTTGAAGGCTTTTGAGCATCCCATGCAAGTAACTCAGTGCATTCAGCAGCTATTCCTGAGGAGAGTTCTGTCTAACTAGATTTAAGACAACTTTTTGATAAACTTTGTGACCCAGTGTGTGGTGGCAGAGCAGTGTGTGGTGGGAGAGGGCGAGGGCTTGACACAGCCAGCCTTGCTGGGTCACTTCCAGACCCAGCCACACACCTGGGCAAGCCCAGCTCATGTCAGCTCCATACTACTTTGGAGTGATGCCTGTGATGATCCCTGTTGAGACCTATTTCCAGAGCTTGGGTATTTTTTGGGTGTCAGAGAGGAAGGATATTGCGTGACTCTGAAATCACGAAGATTTTTACAAAAATAGTCACAAAGGTGCAACACAAGAAAAAGGGTATGATGATGAGATCTGGAGTTTTTTGAGGCAGAATAGGAAAAGAAGTCTTGTTCATCAAAGTATAAAACAAATAAAGCAACTTCTGGCTACAAGGAACAAGGAAGAATTTCCTTTTTGTCTGGGTTTTTACATGTGGGACTGTTTTGCCTTCTTACTGCATCTTTGGTGCTGGCCACTATTAGTTACTATTACTATTGGATGGACCAGCACTCAGGAACAAAGTCCAGTTTGTCTAAGAAAGTTGTTCTGCATAGAGAGAAGTGTAGTAAAAAGTATGGAGAATATGAAATTAAACTGAGGAGATTAGACATGTCATTAAGCCAAGCTAGCCAGCAAACATTAACTACAAGAAAATCTTGTTTGGACAAATGCTAGAATAAAGGCTGTCAGGAAATTGCTTCTCATTTGAAAGGAGCAGGACTTGGCACTTGGTTCAGAATGCTCATAGACCTTGCCTGCACCAACAGCTGTCATAGTTGAGCTGTTGCTAGACAAGGGCCAGGAAAAACAGTGAGATGCACTTAAACAGCGGCAAATTTGAGGGATGTGGTCATGACAGTGTCACTTTTGAGGGGCTGTAATCAAAGCAAAACATTTAAAATGAGTGTAAATGCTTCTCTCAAGCAGGACCAGGTCACAACTAGTCATTGGACAAAGTCTTAGTTGCTTTTGCTCCCACAGTTGTAACTCAAGCTGAAAGGAAAGCTACAAGCAGGCTGAAGAGAACTGTTTTCTGTTTGGTGTGTGAAAGTCTTCACCAAAAAAAGAACTGTAAAAACATAAGGCAGAACATTAATCTCTGAATATTTTTATCTGAAGGCATCTTCCTACATACTCTCCTCTTATATAAATTCTGTATGAATATAAAGATTACTCTTAATAATTCAGGTTACCAAAATCATGGTTGGAGAAAAGAAGAGATTTGGGTCATATTTGCCAAATGAATTCATCACCAGGTGAGCGGTAGGCCACAGGGCAGAGGTTTGGCTAGCCTTTCTTTCATGATAAGACAGAGTAGATTGCCACAGTAAAAAAATATTAGCTCACATTTGAAGGTGTTAAAGGCCCTGCAAGGTTCACTGAAAACAAATCCACCCTTCAGTTACCTTTTTGTCTATGAGTGCTAAGGCAACTCTTAAGGGTGGGAAAGTTAGTGACAGTGTGTAATGGGAAAAGTGTCTGCTTTCTCATTCAGATATGAAAGTGTGAAAGAGAATGGAAGTAACACAAATTTGGTATGATTTTAAATCATATGCTTCCTGTTCTCCCCATGAAAATAACTAACATGCTTTCTGGATTGAATGTTCTGAAAACAGTGTCTGTTGCTGATAGTTCAGTTGCACTTGGACTCCACAGATTCTTTTTGTTAAAAGCACTGTGTCATTGTGTTTTTGTGAGACACACTGGAAATCTTTGTCTCTGCTGCAGTGCATGGTGTTCCTAATCAGACTGTATGGAACATCTTGGAAGTGGTCCAGGCTGAGGAGAAAAGGAGAAAGCTGATGGGAGTACAAAAACCACCATCACAGCTACTTAGGCTGTAACAAAGATAGACAAGAGAGTGGGTGATAGAAGTAAGGACCCCCGTGCCTGCTGCAGAAGTGCAGATGGAAAGTGTAGCAAAACCACTTGACATCTGAGACAGTAAGGCATCTTGAAAACACAGCTGTCAGGAGGAGATAAAGGATTTGGGAATGTTAAATGGACACAACCCTCTCTTGCAAGAGGGATTGCGAATTCCTGACCCCTTCACTCCCAAGCTGAAAGTCACTGCTTTCGCTGTACTTGCCGGCAATGCAGCAGCTTGAGGTGCAGCTCAGCCCAGCTCAAGGCTGTCTTTTGATTGCAAAGCACTCTGCAAAGAAGTCAGTGTCCCAAAGATCTCAAAAGTTCTCCAAGACAATGCAGCTAAAGATAGCACATGCCACTGCATGCCACAAAGCTGGCAGTGCTGCTTAGCCACATGCTTCTGCTTACACAATCACTGGTGAAGCAGTTAACACTGCAACAGAAACAATAAGCAAATGTTATCATTTAAAAAGGCAAAGCAAAAATCCCCCTTTTTGTCTAAGGGCAACTGCTTCCAATAACCAGGGGAGGTTATGGTGGAACAGGATGCAGAGTTATAGGAAATAAAACTCTTTCTAACTGGATGCATCACAAAATGCAGTGGTAGCAGCTGGCAATCTGCAAAGTGAGAGGATAAAATGCATTCTGCATATCTACAGTAGCTTGTTGCAGTTGAGATGTCTTTTTCTATAATCAGAGTGAGGTATGTGAGATTATAATAAATGCATGCAGCTGAGCTAAAATTAAATGTACACCAAGCCCAGCCAGACCATGCCAAACTAATTGCAGATAACTGCCAGTAAGATCAAGGTAAAACATCAGCTAAATGCATGACCATTAAAAATGCTTCTTTTTTTCCTTACTAATGTATGCTTAAAATCACCTTAAAATAATCATTGTGCAGTTTTCATCTTGAAATTATTGTGCTTCAATATCCCTGTGTAATGCCATGAAGCTTCATCTTGTGACACCCAAGGCTGGGAAAGGGGGGGGTTTGTGTTCATTGGGAGGAATCACCCCCAGATTTCATGTTTACGTGCTTGCTTCTGTATCTGACATATTCCAACATACTAGCAGTTTGAGAACCATTATTTTTTTCCTTTCCTTTGGAAAATACAACATCTTGAGACTTGGCTAAAATAGACTGCCTTTAAGGGCTAAAAACTAAAAAAAATAAAGACAGGTTACACGAGGTTGTAAAGCATTTCTGTGCAGTTTTTCTTGTAATGCATTTGATGTTTACAGGATATGTTCAATTTACTAGGTCTTATTGGTAGGAGGAGTTGCTGCATAACTCACCAGTGACTCTGCTATTTCTCAATCTTCCAGTTATCCCGAGCCATTCCTGGCAGAATTTCATGCCATGTTATATCACACTGAGCTGTCTCAGACTGATCATGCAATCTTGAGATGACATCTCGACAGGATGTGGTTAAGCAGGAGCCAGTAAAGATGTTATTTGGGGATCGATTCCTCAGGAGTCCTAGGTATCCAGTTCCTGATGAGAACTGCTTGATGATTGTCCAAGCATGTGGAAAATCACAAGGGTGATAGGGGAACATGATAATCGAATGACCATTTGAAATTATTGGTGGCTTTGCTACAGATTTCTATAAGAGCAAGGTTAAATGCTGTGTCAGAAAGGACCTCTACAAGAGAGGCTAAGTGCACTGCAGAGCACAGCATGCTGTATCCGTTCTGTGGGCAGTCTTTAGGAAGCTGTGCTTTGGAAGACTGCAGCAGTGTGTTCCAAGGATGTTTATGTATTTCTCATTACGCCTGGGAGTGGACGAGACAGCACTGCAGTGGCACACTGATGTAGCCATAGGACATTTAGAAAAATGAGCCTGCTTTTTTATGATGTGCCTTTTAGGTCAAATGGGAAATGGTTAGAAAAGGTATGTGACAAATGTTACCTAGAGGCTGGGCTGCGTTACGTTTCTTGGCTCTTTAAGCCGCGAGTTTGTAACTGAATGCTGTTTTCTGAATGCTCCTTCCAGCAATATGTCTGCTTCCATCCTTTTTTGTTGTTATCTTATATTTTTCTTTTTTCAACAGATCGACAAGACATTTTACAATTCCATTTTAAGGAAAAAATACATCCGTTCACGCTTAATCAGAGTGAGGTATGTGAGATTATAATAAATGCATGCAGCTGAGCTAAAATTAAATGTACACCAAGCCCAGCTAGATCTGATTCAGTAAAGTGTATTGTGCCTAAAACCAGAGCATAATCCCTAACTGAGCATAATCTGGTTCTGAACTTTGCTCTCCTTTGGATCTTAATGCAGAAGATACCTTTCAGTCAGTCCAAATTCCAATAAGTTTGTGTTCAGATCTTGAGCAAGCTTTAGTTATTAAAGCAGAGATAATGAAAGCTATCTAAAACCAAATGGGATTTTCAAAACTACTTCTTACACTGTAATGCAGATGTCATTTCTAGCATTGCTATTGCACTGGGCTTGTCAAGTAAAACCAAGCTTTGCTGGCTCGGAAAGTCCCACTTATCATTGTGGCTCTAAGAATGGGCATAAATAGGTACTCAGGGAACAGCAGCAGCACAACAGACATGTGATAACTTCTTGGTATGCTCCCTGCCTCCAGGTATTTACCACTTGGGAGTTCTTGAAGTGCTTGTGGTTTGTTTAGCAGCTCTCGTTGGCGTTATTTCCCAAGGACTTGTCTGTTGTCTCCTGGACTATTGAAATCTGTGTACCGGTCCTTTAGGAAGGAGATACTTGTGAAGAGCCACCTTCTTTGGATCATTCAATGTCCCCTAGCTCTTGTGCTGAAAGAGATGATGAAAAGTTGATCACTATCCCTTTTCTCCATGCAATTACTGATACTGGACACTCCCATCATGTCCCTTTTCTCTTGTATTCAGTAAGATCCACTCCTTTTTTTTTTTTCCCCCATTTTTTTTTCAGTTGGAAATCCCAGTCTACTCAGCATTCTTTGTATTCAATCTGTTTCTTATCATCCTGTTCCATACATCTCTTAGGTCTGCTGTTCCTGCTTTTTTGAGATGAAGGGGTCAGAGCCATAGTCAAGACTATTATTGGGCAATGTGGAGCTTTTTCTCCTCTTTTACTCTCTGTTCAACTGCTAATAACACATAATGTTTGATTTGATTTTTTTAAACCACTGTTAAGTGCTGAAAATGATCTTTTTATATAACTGTCTATTGTAGTAGTAAGATCTTGTTCCTGAGTGACAGTGCCCATCACTTTGCAAACAAACCTTGAATATCTTCATAATCATAGACTAAAGCTGCAAGACTAAGATCTAAAGATCTAATCCTTGGGAATGTGTTTCTCCTTGTTCTTACATGGTTTGTGACATCCTGTCTCTTCCTCTACCTTAGCTTAATCCCCAGTCACACACAAGTCATTACTGGAATGTAGCTTTAGTGATATTTTCAGTTCTGACAAGAGTGTTGCAAGCATAGGCAGGGTGATTTAGGGATCTGAGAGGCTGATATGTAGGGATAGGTGGTATTTTTCACTACTTCTTGTTCCCAAGGACAGACTGAGATACTTGTGATGCTTGCTGTGTTGGATGCAAGATTTGTATGCGCCAAAGCTTGTTCTTTTTTTTCAGATATACATCCTTTATGCCTCCTCAAGGGCTCAGACTGCAAGTTCTTTTGAGCAGGGTCATGGTTGTGAATTTACTTGGGAAGGACAATGTGTATCTGTTGGCCCAGTATAAGCAATGCATTAATAATAATGCCCACTGCTCACTGAGAAAGACAATACTAATCTCGACTAGGTGTCTTTGGCCCTGGATCTCTGCTATATAATAAGTGAATCAAGGTGGGCAGTACTTACCCGAGGGTTTCGAGAGGTGTGGTGTGCTTGCAAGAGTTGATACGGTAATTCCAGTGTGGCATAGCACAGGAAGAGGAGTGGGGGGAGAGGTGAGGGAACACCTCAGAGATGCAGAGCAACACCCACAGTTGGATCAGATAATATCTGGAAAATAAACGAAGTGGCAATCAGGCTGAAGCTGGAACAAATGGAAAAAACCAGTCTGTTGAAAAGTTCACATATGACGTCTCAATTATGAGATCCTTGAGGCATGGAGTGTGCCTTTCTGCTCACCTACAAACCACTTGGCATGCCCTGGTGTGCTTAAAACACATGGCCTTTTCTTTCCCTTCACTGATGATATCAGGAATGTCTGTTTCAATTTGGTATGTGTTCCTTTCAAAGATTAAAGCCTGATTGCATGAGTTCTGTATAAGCTGCCTGTCTTCTATTTTTCCTTTACATAATTATAAATTTCCAAGACAGTGAGCTAGAACTAGGAGATCTTCTCTTTTCTTTTCCTATCTAAAGACAGAACAACCTGTTTTTAGCTCTCCCCCTATACTGAAGTAACTGTGATTTCATCTGTTGTGGCTTGTGTCTCATTGCTTCTTGGTTCAGGTGGGAGGAGGCACGAGAGAGAATGTTCCTGGTGCGAGCTCTTACCTTCCCTTTGTGATGACCAGGGATAAGCCATCTGCAAGTACAGAGCAAGATTTACTACGCCAGATTAGTCAGTTTGATGTTTGTAGCCTATCATTCCATCTATTGCAGTATCTGATGCTTTAAAGCAATACTACTACCATGTGAATTCAACCTGTTACAAGACTTTTCTCCCTTTTCTTTCTTCTGATCTTACATTAAAACTGTGGAATTGTGTGTCTCAATGTGTGTGCTGCTTACACCTTTCAATGAGGTGTTAAAGGCCCCTTTTGTGATCCATCTCTTTGACTTTAATAAATAGACTGTGGGTATGCTGCCAAGTTTCATTTATTGTTGCACAACATGAGGTTATTAGGAACATTCTCCAAGAGGTTGCTGTGGTAGAATTAGGTTGTGTGGTCTCTCCCCATCGCCCAAAAAGGCCCAAATACCTTTTTGATGGTGATTGTAAATTTTTATTCTGTGTATGTACAGGGCCATTGAAAGGTCTGTGTAGATCCCATTAATTAATCATCTACCTCATGTTTCTGAAGCGCTGTTTATCCAGCTTTTCATTGCAATCAAATCAGTTCATTCCTTCCTCTCTTCTGCCTCAGGCATGTAGTCAGTGACTGCTTTTCAGACTCTGTTATTGGTCTGGCCATTTGTTCACAGAAAACATTATGTCACCTTCTAGCCTATGATGCATTTGTTTATTCAGAATTCTTGGATTTCTTTTGGAAATTCCTTCTCACAAATGTTTGAAAATGTATCTTATCTTTTATGTTAACATTGCCATTGCTAGAAGAGCTAAGATAAAAGCTAAGAAATGCAGAAATGGGCTGAAGGTAACGAGACTCTTCCATTGGTTTGTAGCCCAGATACTGATGGTGTGATGGCAGAGGCTTTGCTCACATTCTGGTTCTCCTCTACGGATTCTAGAGAAGCATTGCGGGAAAGAGTTGGAAAGATCTTACGGAGGGGCCTGAAAAGATACACAGGACCTCTGAGAATAAACGTCCGATCTTCTACCATCTCAAGTAAGTATATTGCATTTCTTTTAAAAGTAATTCTTTCCATTTTCTGACTGATGGGACTTGGTTTTTCCCTTTTGATGATAGGTTTTGGTATCACTGTTTCTGAATGAGAGTCTTTCGTGCTCCTTAACTTAGACCAAAATCAGCGGCAAACTCCCTAATCTTTTAAAAATATCTTAAATATGGATAAATGGGAGCAGTTACTTTGTGGTTTTGCAGTACAACCTCAGCCTTCCTCCAAAGTGCAGTACCAACTTTATGTTACTGTCATGGAGTCTGAAAGTGCAGAAGTATTCTTGGACAACAAGGGGAAAGAACGAATGCACTGAGAAAATAGTATTTGGTGGGATGATCAAAATCCTTGCAAATTCCCCAGAGGAGAGGGAAAGAAAGGCATAATGCTCTTATCTACATGACTTCTCAGCTAGGGATTCTATCCCCTTCTTCACAAAGCAGACATGAATCTGCAGGATATGAACATTAGCTGCCCTATCTTCTACACTTCAGTTCAAGCTTAGAATATTTTCTCTGTCTTGGCTTCAGTTATATATAGCCAGCAATTTTTCTGGGTGTCAGACTTTTCAAGAATGAGCTGCTGGTTGAGAGGTAGGTACAGATACTCACTACCTTTCTATTTGCAGAACTGCTTACTTCTAAGTGCAAGAGTGAGAGTACAGTGATTGGGTGGGTGCTTGCTGCTTGCTTTTCCACACTAGACTACTTGAACCAGCAGAAATCTGCAGAGGTTAGACAGCTGTATTTAGAGAGCAAGAAACCTGGGCCAGATTCCATGCTGGATAGATCCAGACTTCCTCCCACTCAGAAATGAACAGAAGCAACTTCTTATTCCTCCTCTTGGCGCTTGAACTGGGCACACATTTGCATTGTGGTAATGCAATGAAACTCAAATATGAGCTGTCACACCCCCATTGTTTCTGGATGGGCCAGCCAGCCTTCCCCTTTGGAATGGCTCAGAATTATAGGTGACATCCCTCTGGGCAAATAATCACCATTTCCCTGCAGTGTTGTTTATATGCCAGTAGTTCCTGTTCAACAAAGTGTACATTTAAATCCTCTCAGATAAAAATAATGTGTGGGCATCAGAGAGATTCAATGAGTTTTGTTTTTTATTTACACAGTTGGGTCATGGGTTAGTGAATTTTGAATCTTCAGTTTAATTTGATGCTTTACATAAAGGATAAAAATGGAAAGAGTACAAAAAATATTGTAAAAAAAGGACTGTGATGTTATCAAGTCAATCTGTTTTTATTCAGTCTGGTAAATGTGGGAAGCCACTCAAAACTGTTTTAGTTGACCTTGAACTGCACCAGGATTGTTACAGTAATGCACTAATAGCTAATTAAAAAATTGGCTAATACAATTGAATTGCAATGTTTTCATTATACAGACTCACTAGGAGATGGCATCTGTATTACTTATCAAAGTTGTGTGACAAACTTTGTGTTGCTTTTCTTGGCTCTCCCAGCCTAACCATAAAACACTGACTACACAGGTCAGCTACTCATTACAGGACTGGCATTGTGCAAGTGCTATGAGTAACACAAAGGAACATAAAAAATACCTTGGCACTTCTAAGAGACAACAATAAAAGGCTCTCCAAAAATAGTTTTTTTGATCTTTCTTTGCTAATAGGATTTCAGCAGTGGTATGAAGCTTAGGCCAGCTCCTGAATGCTGTTGCCATTTCAGGTTGACTCAGGAGAAAAGTATAGAATGGAGAGCTCCTGTGCTTTTAGGGGAGATGTTGGTCTCAATTTATAAAACTTACTCCTCACACCAGGGGAAGTGACAATTTTCAACAAGTCCTAGAGGTCCAGAGAAGAACCTAGGTTTTGCATTTTCTACTTTTCTCTCCCCTCCTGAAATATCTTGTCCACCATTAGTACTTAAACCGTGGAAACCTAAGAAACCCTAGATTTTTTCCATGCTCTGAAGGCACCTTTCTAAATCTTGCTTCACTGTACCTTTTTGCCAGCTGGAATCCTTATTCATCCTAAGGCATTTTCAGAATGACATTTTTATAATGGCTTGTAAAAATCCATTAACCTTTTCTTTGTAACCACTTTATCAAAAGATTCTAATTTAGGGGCCACGGTATAGCTCAGTTTAGCTAAGCATAGCTCAGTAGTTGAACAAATCCAGGTCAGGCACTTATTTATATCTCATGCTAGGGGGAGTCTGACAAAGGGAACCTCCTTAAGTCTTCCTCCCCTGAAATAATCACCTTGTTGTTCAACACCGTGTCTCAACTTGTGCTTCACTCACAAGTATTTGCCTTGAGAATCAGCTCCAACAAACTCCTCCAAACTGGGTGCTACACTTGGACCTTCAAGCTGCAGTTCAGGGCAGCACTACAACACTGAGGGGTCTGCCAGACCAGGGGCAGAACTTGCTTTGCCTCTGCATTCCTGAGGATTGGGAATAAAGAGGGGATAAAGTCTAAACTGACAATATTTGCATAGTTAATTTTCTTTCTAAAACAGAGAGAAGCTTGATCATACATATGTGATAAAATAGAAAATGTGCAAAACTTCAAGGAAAACAATGTAATACTGTCTCTAGTTTGTCACTAAACTGTAGACATTCTTTATATAGGACTGCAAAATACATTTTTGTCAGGGTACCTTCGAATATATTATTACTAAAGCTCCTTCTTTCTTATTTAGCTAGATATCAGAGTACCCTGGTCAAGGATGGTTTACATCCAGACACTCCCTCTGATTTGGATAGAAAATAAGAACTGATAGAATTCTCTGCACTTGAACCCCACTAGAAGCCCAATATTTTTCAGTGAACAATTAAGCAAACTAATTCCTACCTTCCCTGAAGAGCAGTGCAAGGGCAATCAAAGTGAGATATCAAAGTGTCAGATGGCTTGGAAACACCCATGTTAGGACTTGCTCTTCCACTGGCACTGAAAGAAGGTGTTGCAGTTTGCCTTCTGTATAGTTTTGGCAACAAAGAGCTCTCCTACAAGGCTGATTTATTTTCCTGAGGGTTAGAAGTAGAGTCACCTGACAGTCTGGGTCAGTATTAAGTAAAGCGTAGAGCAGCTTGCCAGACTGTTTCCCTTTGTCAGGTAGGTTGGAAGTATCCCAAAATGTATTTTTGGGAATGTACTTCTGACGTCAGAAAGCAGCTGGTTGCAAGATCACTGGCACTGTTCAAAATGAGTAGGAAGTATTCCCACCTGTTGCACAGCCAAAGGTTTTGACCATGAATAATGAGTCATGAATGGGTTTTGATCAACAAGCCGACTGTTATTGTTTCTATTTATGTGGAATCTGGGGCTTGCTAAAGCTCCTAACCACTACAAAGTACAGAACCTGGCAGACAGATTCTTACTTCTTTATTGAGTCTTCTGTGGGAGTCACACAGATGCGTGTCTGACAGGGTTGATGAGGAATGTTCCATGTCAAATAATGTATGGAGCAGTCTGGATATTTGCTCTTTATCAGCCACAACAGCATCTCTGGGGAGTGGAACTGAACATGCATCTGTACATTGGGAAACAGTGGAGATCTGATATTCCTCCATTTTGAGGTCACTAGCTTGGCACAAGGTGGTGCATTTCAGTAAGAGTCTAGAGAGAATGGTTGATATGGGAGGGACTGAAATGTATTTTAAAATTAGTATTTTGCAAAGATATGCTTGTGATAAAGGAATTAAGCAGAAAGTCATCTTGACCTCGCTTCTGATGACACAGATACATTAATTGATTTTCTCACTCAAACCTTGGTTTTTCTATGCTTTGCCTGCAGAGGTTGAGAGCAATTTGTCTGCCTTTACTGTAGTAATACACTGATTGCAGCTGGGGCATGACTTTAGGTCGGGCAGAAAAGTAAAGCTAGAAATCCTATCTGTTTGCATACCTGCTATAGAACTGGTACATAGCAGAGCCCTCCTTGGGCTGCAGGACAACCAGATGGAGTTGGAAGTATGCTGTGAGGTATGGACCTGTGTCTGCCTCATGGACAGGATTAAGATGTGGATGGGGGACAGTGGAGGGAGTCACAGATGTGAGGACAGGTGCAATGAACATCAGCAGGGAGGGAACAGCTGGGTGACAGGGACAATAGAGGCACAAAGCAATTGCTGTCTCTCTATCAGGTTACTCTACTCTGTTGAAGGAATGAGAATTGCATCACCTGTATCTAAGCCATGTTTTGCTGCTTCTACAGGGGTGTATAAATCTGGAGAGCTAATTCCTGTTGAGAGAGCAGTGAGAATGTTGGAAGGATAGTGGAGAGACATTTTAGGACATATGAACTATGTGACATGAGCATGCCTTTCCTGCATGAACCCAAAGCTCATGTTTTGCCATCTTTCCTGCAGTTCCTTTTGGGTGCCGTTTTTGGAACATGACTGAATCTGCAGCTCACTGCTCTCATTTCCCCCAGTACTTCAGACCTTTGTGGTCTTTACTGTAATTAAAGAGCATTAAGAGGAGAGCTATTATCCCCACCTCTGTCTACACTGCAGGACATGCACTGTGACATTCCTCTCAGCTGCCCAGTTTGGTGACCTACTGAAACTCACCAGTGATCCTCTCTTTGTGTGCATGTGCAGTTGTTACCCTGCATAACACTGGGTGAGGCCCCTGTTTCTGATGTAGATGAGAATTTTGTAATTCTCTCTCCTTTCAAGAAAGTTGTTATTAAAATGTGGCAAAGGACAATGGGAAAAATGCTTTCTCTGCTCCCTGGTGCATTTCCCAAAGCTGTGCTTGAAATGCATTTCCAATATGTTACGAGTATTGAAGCACATACTCTTATTTTTGTTTACAATCCTTTCCTCCATTCATATCCCTTTTAAGATAATCTCTACCTTACCTTCTCTGTGTGAAAAAACATCTTAGACAAGCAAGAAGTGGGAACTTTATATAGTATAGTGTATAGTATAGTATACTATACTATATAGTATAGAATGGAACATGCAGTTTGCTTTTGAGACCAGGAGTTATGTTTTCACATCTAGAAAATCCATACATATAGAAGCCTATAAAGAAATTCAAGTTTCTTTTATGAATCAACACCTGTGAAAAATTATGTAATTGGGTAAAACTACATCAGATTTTTAAAGCATTTATCATCTTTAATTTTGCAGCCATCTCTGGCCCTTTCTATGCTGAAAATGCATAATATCCCCTAATAATTCATTTGCTTGCTTTGCTTGCACTATGTCAATATAATGTCTGATACACTCATGTCACTGAATTCTGTCTGATCTTTTTCTTTTAACATAAACACTGAACTCTGTGGATACAGTGAAATGAGGCAGTGGACACATGACTGATTCCTCTGATGCAGTGACACTGATACTATTTAGAGATGTAGCAAAGTGAGCGCATTTTTCCACAGGAACCTCTGAACCCCTCATAGATAAGATGTCCCATTCACTCTGCAGTTCACTATGAGCATGTTTGCTCAAACACATATGTGGAGGAGTAAAAAGGTTCTTTACTGATAATTTATTAACCTTAAATAGTAAATGCAAGTTAATCAGAAATTAAGAATCCAAGTGTGTTTTATTTTGTTTAATAAATATGTAAAATAACTGTATTAACAAAATTGCTTGTCCAGTTGGAGAACAGAGCCTTCTTCTGAGACATGGAACACCTAAGCTGTTTCATTTCAATAGATTGCTGTGGTTTTAACTTAAACATTCGTTTTCTCATTAAAGTTAAGCAAGCTCAAATTCATTAGCAAGCTCTATTTTACAGGTATTCAATGCAGGTTCAAGTCAAACTTGTTTACAGTAGAAACTTAAACACTGCTTTCCTAAATGTGGCACAAACAACTGCTTTTGAAGCCATATGCGGTTGGGACAAGATATGACACTTTAATTGTTACTAATTGATGCTTTTTCTTGGTAGTGCAAACAACTAGGGCAAATAGCAAATGAGCAGGCCAGCAAAATTGTCTCCCGTGCCTTACAAGTGATTGCTTCAAGGCAGGGCTTGCAACACATTGGCTGGCACAATATGAACATCTGTGCTCTTGAACAGACCAAAATGTGAAGTGGTAACAAATGAAGGCAAGTCCCTAGCAAGTTAACCGGTAAGCAACCTGACTTTCAGGGGTATCATGTAACCCAAAGTGCTCCCTCGCTTTTGATGGGATCTGCTGTGGGCTCAGCTGATCTGAAAATAGGGTCAGTTCTTTCAGTTTTCCAAGCACACGTGTGTGCTCTGCGTTTGGGACCCTACCCTAGTGAATACAGCACTGAATTTGCTGACAGGGTATCACTGGCCTTTTTCCTTCAGCAGTGGATGGGCAGGAGAGTAGAGCAGTTGCATCGTAGTGATGTATTCTAAGATACGCTGACATTCAAAGCTGTACAGAATGGCAGTGTGCATGTGGAAGGCTTGCTTCTCCAGTTACACAGAAGTTGATGCAGCTGGGAACAATGGGTAAAATTTTGCCCATGTGAAGTCTGTACTTTTTTCTAGGTGCCTCATAAAAAGGCAAAGAGATATAGACAGGTGCCTTGCAGAGCACCTGTGACTCACAGCAAAACGCGATGCAGTGGGAACATGCCAATTGAATTGCTTCCGGCACTGCACTTGAACAAGCTGGTTGCTCCTTTTGTCTTCTTGATGAGCTTTGCAACATAATGTAAGTGATAATAATTGGCTGCAGGCTTTGTAATTATGAATTATGAGGTAAATGTCTCTCCACCCAGAGAAAAGCTAAAAAACATTGTTGTCAATATTGCACTTAAAGGCAAAAGGTCCTCTTTCCCTGTGAATTACATTTGTTGGTTTCTTACCAGTTTCCAGATATAAAGTATTGGCGTGATTCAAATGATGAATTAGTTCTGAAGGCTGTATTAATTTCTAGGAAAACACTGGTTGCTCATGATAGTTGAAAGAGACAAGCAGGGCCAGATTTTTCAAGGCATTTCTGGCCAATATAAATATACAGGGGAAGGGGCCAAATTCTTAGTACAGTTTAGCAAACAGTAATATTTACACCACTGCTGAATCCCTCTGCAGACCTAGCTTTTGCACTGTGGCATTATTCCGTTTTGATGTAAGGGTTCTAGGAGACAACCAACCACATTATCCATGGAAATTCACAGAATGCAACTAGTGTTACTGAAATGCAAAAGTATGTGTCCTTTTAGTGTTTTTGTCGTTTTTTCATATGAAATGAGAAAGTACAAGTGAGCATTTTTATTTGGAAGATGACCTTGGAAGTTGTGTCTTGCCCACCAGTGAAACATAATTATTTTCACCATGTGAACAGTTCCTGTTTATAGTGAATAAGACTTCAGTTCCTTCTGTAGTGAATAGACTGTGTTGCTATATAAACGTCCAACTTTAACTCCTCTCCCATCCTTATAAAATAAAGTGGTGGTGGCACGCACACATGGCAGCCCTAGCACTGCCTTTGGTCTGTAATATTCCCTGCAGACAAGCTGTATGTGCTGGAGTTCTGCTTGTTTCCTTTTTTCTATCATAATCACATTAAGAAAGGGATGAGCACACGTCTGGTGCTGGTGGATTGCAAACAGACAATTCACCCTGCATGCCTGAGGAAGTGTCAAGCCTGCAAGCAAAACACGTGATACAAACCCAACAGGTGACAAGTGTGAGCCAGAGCCCTTTGCATTCAAAAGAGACTCCTCCTGACTTGGTGTGGGTTTGGCTCAAAACTAGGATATTATTCTCTGTAGCAGCAAAGAGAAATAAAGTGGATAAGGATAGGGATCTGCTGAGAAAGCCTATCCAGACACAAAATATGAAGTTGTTGACACTAGTATAGAATCACTATATAATTAAAAAACTGTATTGAAATTGTGATTTTTTAAAAAAATTAATATTATTTAAAAATTGTTTCGAATGCTGGAAACTACAGAGATAGCCTAGTGAAAAACAGCATTCTGGAAGAAAAGAGATAGACTTAAACCTTGAGCCAATGCTTGTTATTGTCAGCATGAACATGCCATATTTTCAGTAAACATACAACATACATGTTAAAGGAGGGAATGTATTGCTAGAACCTGATGTGCCATGCAATAAATTGCTATGAACTATCTATTTTAGTATTAATAGTGTATCAATAAGATAGGAGAGAGTGAGCCACTTGGAAGCTTCCATGGCTGCAGTGAAGTGAGTGCCTTCTGAGCTTGAAGAGGGCACAGACAGAGTACCAGATCCCCTCTGGCCCTCTCTTGGGTGTAATATGTGAACTGCTGATTTTTTTTGTTTGCAAAAATTTCTACCGTCAAAATTTCTGCCCAACAAAACTGTAGATCTTGAGTAATGTAACTTGTTTTGTCTGTACTCCCCTCCAGAAACACCGAGGGCCAGCAGGATGGGCAGGATGAGTGTCTGGTCCTCAGACAATACTGACTGCAGAGGAGGGCAACAGCCAGCACATGGACATGATCCTATATGAGCTGCCCTGGTTTTTCTAGCAGCCCCCTCAGCCAGGCCTCCTGCGTGCCCTGGACTCAAATAGCTGCCAGGGGGGTGACCATGAGGATGGGGAACCTTGTCTGTGCTGGCCTGGCCTTGCCCTGACTCTTTGTTTTTTGTTTCAGATGTGGACCCAGTAAGAGCAGAAGCCATCTTCAATGACAGTAAGTGAGGCTTTTTTTAAACATCAGAAATCTCATCTCCATCCTTTAAAATTAGCGTTAAGAGTCCCTGAGCACTTTTCCTGGCCCTTAAGAGCCTTTTCTCATCCTTCTGTCTAATGAATGTGACCTTGTACTCTCAGAAATTGGGACTATGTCATTTTGTTTAGCATGCATTGAAAGGAGAGAGGTACCACAAGGAAATGTATAGAAGTTACATCAGCCTGTGATTAAAATCAAAATGTTCTGGAATTTGGAATGGCTAACAGCATAAAATTGTTCATCATGGAAATATATGGAAATGTGACTGGTCTTCTCAAGCATTGCTGTAGGGGTTAGATACTGATACCTTGTAGAGATTTTGTAGAGATGTTTTTTAAGTTTTCAGAGAAAGAAGTCAGCTTGCTTGAAGATAAAATAGTCATAAAAGCTATCTTTGCTTACAAGTTGTGGGTTTTTTAACTCTGAGAAGGTTTGATGAGTTCCTTAGCAATAGATTGTTAAACAATGGAAGATTAAATTATATCACTTTTTGAGTCTGATGTAGGTGCTGGTGTTCTGGGGCACTGATGGAACTGGTTTTTTCCCTTTGTTTTGAACATTGACTGCTCAGATGGTTGGTAGGATTGTGCAGTTTTAGGACCAGTTACTGAGGATTACAAAGAGCTTTCAAGAGGGAAAAATGTTCAGACAGTCTTAAGAGCTATGGTATATTCTGAAGTTTGTCTTTTACACAAAACTTTTGGACAGGTAGATTTAGATTTCAGTGATTTCCTTCATTGTGGTTTTAAATCTCAGAAGAAAGCAGACTCTGCACTGAGACCATGAACTCTAAATGTGGTGTAATTTTTCTTTCTTCTTCTAAATTTATGAAAAGCTTTCAGTCTGCTGTGGTATTCCTGCCACTTTTGACCATGAAGTACTGTTAACATAATGTTGTGCAGATCCTAGCAGGAAAGGAATGAGATAACATTCTTGGTGGCTCCAGTTTTTCATTTCTGAGGACTTCAAGGGCCCTGGGGCTGCCAGCTCCTCAGTGATGAATTAACGAGTTCTGCTTTGGCCTTGTCCTGGGTCAATGTCTGGGAGACAAGCCATGCAGCAATGGTTTGGATTGTGTGGTCACTATGCAAATAATTCTCATCTCTGTCTCTTTCTCAATGAATTGGGATAGTCCTGTGTGTCAACTTTCCTTATGTCTAGCTGAAATTGGGACCTGGATGAAAACTAGTGGGTCTTGGTCCAGGTAGGATGGATTTGATGCTGTTTGGACGGGAGAAGACGACTGAAGTAGGTCTGTTCATTGAGGAAGTTTCTAAAGCTACACAGGAACTTCAGCTGCTCCTGAATATCCTGAGTTTAATAGCTGAAACTATGGATATTTCAATTTCTCTCTGGGTTTGGATAAAATGCTTATTTTATGTCATGGATGCCTACCATGCTGGAAGTATCCATGCCTTTTGTCATCTCTGGTTGTAAGTAGTGTGATGCTCTTTGCTTGAAGTGCCTCTCCAGGTCCACTTGCAGACTGCAGTGATCGGTTGCCTGTCTCCAGGTGACATCTTGCTGATGTAATCTGCATGCGTGCATGGTAAAACCCCACGACTTGGATCATTCCCATTTTAGGTTTTGCCTTTTTCATACTTTATCCTAATGAAAAATTGCCTGGGACATTAAAGATGGCAATGCCTCTGGGAATTGTCTTGGGTGTGTGGTGAAGATTTTGATTCCTGAGTCAGGCTGCTTACACAGCTAAGCCTGAATGTTTGACCATCATGACTTTCCATGACAGTCATTTCATTCAGGCTTCTAACACATGGGTTGTGCATGAGGAGCTCTGATTTGGGAGGGCCGGTGAAAGGTTGCTCGTTGATGCCAATACATTTTTACAGAACAGAGGTGATGTGTAATTTTACATATGCTTCCCACAGCCTTTTGCGGGATGCACCAAACAGAAGAATAGCTAATAGTCTCTTTGTCCTTTCCGACAGTCTGTGGGTTACGGCAGAATAGGTCAGTCAAGTCGATGGCAAAATCCTCGTCGCTGCGAATCGTCGGCGGCTTGTCTTCTGCAGAGACCGGGGATTGGCCGTGGCAGGCCAGCCTGCAGTACAACAACATCCACCGCTGCGGTGCGACGCTCATCAGCAACACGTGGCTGGTATCTGCAGCTCACTGCTTCAGAGAGTAAGTTGCCACCTTAGAATCTGCAGCAGAATGTGCCCCTTCTGTATCAAGTTGTGTGGCTTTCCAGATTTGCACTACACCCCCGACTCTTTCCCAGAGAAACGATTTTGGAAAAGTCAGGGTTAAGTAGGTCCATCAGCCGGACGTTTCAATGAGAAATTAAAGACTGGGCCTCGGGAGCAGAACTGGCAATTTTATGAGTGAAAGTCAATAGTCACTTGGCGTACTGACCAAAGAAGTGCAGAAAAGGTAAGGTGAGTGAAAGGGTGGGGTATTTGTTTCCTGTTAGACACTTCTTAAATGTATGCCTTCCTGTTACAATGGGGTTGCTGCCATTGCAGACTGCTACAAGCAGTTACCATCTCATGTTTCTGCTCCTCTGTTCAGCCATGCACTCCCAGCATTTTGTGTTTAAACCATGGCAATTGTGAAGCTGCAAGGTATTTTAAGATGGAACAGTTGATTGAACAGATTATCAATGTGCAAAAAGAGTAAGGGAAATGAAGAGTTTACAGCAGAAGAGCTTTTGGATTTGATAACACCCTATGGCCACACAGTGGTTAGATCAGGGACAAGGAGCAGGGGAGAAGTACAAGACCATGGCTGAGGAGGGAATGCAGGAGTGCCCTCTTCTAGAAGCAGCTCACAGTTGTGTTATGGAAAGTGATGGATGTCACAGCTGTCCAGTAAGGAGCTGGTTTGAAGGAGTTTTACAGTAAAGCTACTCTGCAAATTTAAAGTCCCAACCTGGTATTTGCAGCAAAATACTTACACAGCACTCTTACCTTTTTCAGCATGACTCACCCTCAGAAGTGGACTGCTACTTTTGGAGCTCTTTTGAAGCCACCAAGCTTGAAGCGATCAGTCAAGACAATTATTATCCATGAGAAATACCTCTACCCAGAACATGACTATGACATTGCACTCGTGCAGCTCTCTAAACGAGTTGAGTTCACGAGCAGCATACACCGTGTCTGTCTGCCGGAGCCATCTCAGACTTTTCCCTACAATATTTACGCTGTCATCACAGGCTGGGGAGCTCTCACCAATGATGGTGAGTCCTGAGTCTGCCAGGTGACCTGTGTGGCCCATAAACAGCGGCTCTGATAGCACTTCTGTAGCCACATGTGATATGACAGCAAGCCTAATGTTTGCAATAGGTTTGTTTAGTCGTAGGCACCAGTTTCTTGCTCTAAAACTAGAGTGGAAAAAGACACACTGTAGTTCTACAGCCCACTGGAGCAAAGAAAAAGAGGACTCTTCTGTTTTTCCAGACTTTCCATTTTGTATTGTAAATTCTTAACACAGGTAGTCCAGCCATGCACGTGTTTATATAGCACCTAAAAAACTATTTTTCCAGCACTAGTCAGGAGCTACAAATAACTGTGTGAGCTTTCAGGTAAAGGTGCAGAGTGAACGGTGAATTACTCAAGCTCACACTTCTACCAGGCCACACTAAGAGTAGATTTAGCAATGGAATCCAAATATCTTCATTTTGTAACATCTGCTCAAATTGCTAGGTAATTTGTGTTCCATGGAACATGGAATTGGTGTTACATGGAACAAGTGTAAAATATGGCTTTACACTTACAGCTCTGGGTACCATGCAATCATTACTTCAATCTAATGGTTTAGTTCCTCAGTGAGTCTGTGATTCTCTGTACACTCTCCTTAGGGACCTGACCTAGGCAGATCAACAAGCAAAACCTCCACATTAAACCAAGTCAAGCTGATCCTCCATAAGAGGACATTAAACACTCTTATTGTACATTAAAAACTGCAAAGTAATTTTGTTGATAAATGCCCAAATTGTATTTTCTCTCAGGTCCAGCCCCAAATGCTCTTCAGGAGGCAACAGTGAAACTTATTGATTCAGACACTTGCAACAGAGAAGAAGTGTATGATGGGGACATAACACCCAGGATGTTGTGTGCAGGATACTTGGAAGGAGGAGTAGATGCCTGTCAGGTAATTGTAGCTGAAAATTAGAAAGAAAAACTATTTTAATGCTGACTGCAGTACCTGGTTGACCAAATCTTAATGGACAGTGTATTAGTCCTTTACATAGGCTTCATTCAAACAGCAATTTAGTTGTAAAGAGAAATAGCATTTAGTACACATTGTTTAGCACTAAATGCTGTTATACTAATTATGAGCTAAAAATTAAATGCCTCAAGTAGCTAACACCAGACATCTGTAGAGGTGAGAAGGAAGAAGGTTAAGAATGTTACGTTACCAGCAAAAATGCCTTGTCACTCACTGAAATTAAATTTCTCACTGGATCATATCAAAACATATCTGTTACAATGTGATCTTTGGTAACAGACTTGGCTCAGTGAAAGGAAAACCATCTGAAACAAAGATAACTATAAGGAAGGTAGGTGCAAAAGAATGGGAAGGAAACATCCATGCTGCAGGTTGGCAAATGTTGCAAGGAAATGCTTATGTTCAAAGAAAAATATTTCCATAGTGATAACTTTTAAAAACATAATTTCTGTTGATGTTATTTTTAAAGATTGTACTCCTAAAGTTCTGGTTCAATACAGACTCTTCCATTAATCCCAGTCCTGCAGATTTTTGCCCAAAGACAAACTCCCTGCAGAATAAGCCTGGGAAGCTAATTCCTCTCCTGGCTCAGCACTGAAAAGATCTAAGCAGAAGGGTGCAACTGCTGCTTAGTTCAGTAAATAATTTTGGTGAAAGTTGGGGAAATTGGTATGTTGTGTGATGATTGCCTCTCAGTCTGTAAGGTTTCTGGTTTAACTATTATTACCATGTCATGCTATTAACAGTATCAGAATTGAGCCTTGGAAAGTGGATAATACCTTATGGAGATATCATCTAACTGGAAGACCAAGTTCTTGATGAAAGCTCCAAGCAAAAAGGAGCTCTAAGCTCTTTTTGGAAACATTATTGCTGAAAGTGACTAAAATTATTTATTTTACGAATAGCAATTACTATTAAAACCTATTAAAAAAAGGCTCCTGCTGTCTCAGATTGCTGCCTATACCGGTGTTTCCGTACTCTGTACGAGGAAGAAGACAAGGCAGGTGGGAAGCAGTGCATTACAAAACAGAACAGAAGCTTTTTGTTAGGCTTTTTTACTGAAGCAGAAGTCAGGAGGTGCCCTGGCAAACAAGAGAATGCCACAGACTTCTGACTCAAGTTTCAGAAAGAGCTTGGTTTCTGCACAAATGGCTGCTCTTAAAATACTGCTTGTTAACTTCTCTTACAGGATAGACCCTCCTGTCTATGGAGAAAATTGTATTTTCTCTTCTGATCAACTAAATATTTTTCCCCTCCTCTTTTTCTAGGGCGACTCTGGGGGACCACTGGTTACTCCAGACTCTAGACTGATGTGGTACCTCGTGGGAATAGTGAGCTGGGGAGATGACTGTGGCAAGCCAAATAAACCAGGAGTATATACACGAGTGACTTATTTCCGCGACTGGATTACCACAAAAACAGGCATCTAATTCCAAAGTAAAACATGGATTTAACTACATAGACTACATGTAACTCATATTTGTCTGTAATTCTGAAAGGTTATTTTTTTAGTATATATATTCCTATGTAATTTTGGTTGAAGCAACCTTAGTCCACAGCAAACACTATCCTTGCTGTCAGAGATCCTAACCCCTTCTGAATTCATGCTAAATGTATGAAATTGTCTGCCTCACCTTTGAGCTGTGAAACTTTCTCCCTTACCAGAAATTATGAACTCACATCATTAAAATTACATTTAAAAGCTACCAATTTACATGCTTTATAAATGCAAACATTTTCCAGGGGAAAAAAAAAAGAAAAAAGAAATTTTTCTTCAGCCTTGGGCAAGGTCTGCAGCTGAATCTTCCTCCTCCAGTGAAGCAAATGCTATCACAGCTGTGTTTCTAGCAAAGTGGACCCTTGATGATTATTCTTGTGAGAGACTATCATCTGCACTGACTCCAGCTGAGAACCTGGATGCTCACCTTGCTCCATGGCCTTGGTAACTAAAAGTGGATCAGCAGGACTGAGGTTAGGTCCTAGCTAAGGAAAAGTAGGATTTCTGTGCTTGCAGTAGGTTGGAAGGGGAAAGAGAAAAGCTTGATGTTGCTATTGCAAAGCACATTTTAAACAGGAATGTTTTTGTGGATTCTGTGAAGTTCAAGTTGTTTGAAGTTACTATTGTGGAAGTGTTTCATCACAACATTATGCTGCTACCTCTGTACCTGTTGTCTTCTAGATCTACTCTGTTCAACACACAGTATGCTTAAGATGCAGAAACACAAGCTCTACCTAAACTGTTTTCTTTAAAAAATATATGCCCCCATGAACAATCTCCCTAGAAAGAAATATGGCATTTAAATTTGTTCTAAAGGAAAATTAAATATTCACCACAAATGAACTGTTCGGTCAAGAAACAGCGTGTTTTTCCAAGGGCATGCCAGCCAGTGGAAACCTTCTCACTGCAAAGAAAGTGATTATTGATACTTCACTGACAGATTTATCTCTGCCATGAATGAATATATCCTGAATATGAACGTGTCTTATGAGGATGAAGAGTAATTTCATATTAAACAACAGTCCCGATAAGAACTTCAGAGTAAATGCTATCCTTACACATTGATTAAGCACTTTTCCTACCTCTGTGCACAACCTCTCATGGATTGTTGGTGGAAGAGGGTCCTGTAGAGCCAAGGCCTTCAATATGGGGATTCAAAATGCCACTCCAGTACTGTTACCTGTAGTCTTCAAATGGCCACTGGACTGCTTAGGCTCTGAATGCAGGACTCACAGGAGCCTATACGAGACAGGAATGAAACTGCGAGTCCCACAGCTGCACCTACTGCAGCTGAAAGTTCTGCTGAAGCATCCTGCCTCCCCCATGCTCAGGACTGGATCTCTCTTCAGCCTTCCTACTGTGTAAGCTCTCCAATAATCAGCATCCCTGGGAATGAGATGTTTGGCATTTCTGGAAAACTCACACCCTGAATTACAAGTCTACATATGAATGGAAAAACCTATGTTTAAGGCTTAGTGGTGTAGGAGGGCTACTTCCAGTAGCCCTTTGAATTTTGGTAAAATACAAGTTGCCTTATCTCAGAAATAAATCTACTGAAGATTTTAGATTAGTTTTCGTTTCAAAATAGTACTACCTTTATTTTGATTTTCCATGTAATTGTAAAAATAAAAGGATCTTGGGACAGTTAGGAGGATAGTTAGATGCAGCAAATCCATTCCCTTAATTTACTGATGACGTTCATAATTTATGCACTTTTGAGTTGCTGCTATTTTTCAATTAAGAATTTACTCCAGGCTGGGTTCAGTTACAAAACAGAAACTTCATGGAGCTTTGAATTAGATAACCTGAACATGCTGTTTTCTTCTAGTGCTCAAGTCCCCTTTTTTCAAAGGTATCCTTTGGGGAAAAAAATTACATCCAGTTTTTTGTGCCTCTTATTGCTTTGAAGATGAAAATAATGAGAAGCGTCCTTTACAATCAGCAGATGAATTGTGACTGAAAATAAACAGTAGTTCACTTTCATAGACAGCTAAGGCTTTGTTTTGCACTTAAATCTCTTTTTGCATAGCAAATGGAGGGGCAACCATAAGGAGGTGAGGCCCAGATACAGCCCCTAGAAACTGGTTCCTACCTCACACAGCAAGTGACATGTAAATGCAATACCTTAAAAATGAGAAAGGCAGATATTATTTCAGATTTTCTCATGAGTGGCTACATAGCCAAGAGGTGTGTGGGAGAATGTCTACCTTACTCAGGGAGTCCTGAGCCAGCCAGTTGCACTTTTCATTAGCTTTTTAGCAAATTGTCTGGCCTGGGTTGGTCTTATATTCCATGTCAGTGTTTTATTTATGATGACTCTGTTTTCTGCCTTAGAGTAAAACAGTGAGGCTACTGTGTGAATAAAGAAAAGGTTTTTCAAAGCCTTTTATTATTGTTGATGTTAAGTTTTGGCAAGAATTTAAACAAAATAAAGGCAATATGTTTCATAACATTAAATGTATTTAAAAACAACTGATCTTTTTCTGCCCATTTTCTTTCCATAATAACAATCAAGATAAAACTTGAATATGACACAAAAGAGATTAATCTTCCATATCTTATATAAAATTATTCTAAAACTACAGCTTCTTGTCCATTCCCTGTCCTAGGAGTTGTTTTGTTATTAACAGTGGTTGAACTTGACAGCTGTTTCAATGAAGACATGGTAAGACATTTGCTTTTATAAAATACTCAAAGGTGAATTTCAATTAAGATAGTTCTATGCAAATTTGAGAATGGATCTGAAGCTGCATTCAAGAATTCACCACCTTGCTTCTGCCCTTGTGAAAAAACCTGTGTGTGGCGTTGCATCCCTGCAAACTGGCTATGGGGAGCTCTATGCAGCTGGTACCAATTCCCCTGAGATTTCCCAGGTAGATTTAAAGCATCAAGAAACGTGTTCCAAACTTCTGGTTATTCAAATTGAGTTGTCTGGGGCTTTCCCAATGCTAATTTTCAGCTTGGAGCTGAAGTAGGAAAGAAAGAAGAGGCTGATTGCACAAGGCCTAATCTTGTGAAGGAGGTCTGGTTGAATGACATCCACCTGTCATCAGGATTCCTCATGTAAGTAAAGCTTGTAGAAAATCCCATTCTGTATCTGCTATTCCTGTTAACAAATTAGACGAGCTGAGAGCCAAAAGTCATTATTTAACCCAATGAATGTTTATCTGGCAACTTGCAGCCTGTCATGCAGATTCACAGGCATGGAAAAGCTGGCTCTTGCTTTTGGAAATGCATTCATACACATCTCAGTGTGAAATCAGCTCTGGTAATTGGTGCCCTTGTTTATCTGGATTTATCAATATTATTAACTTAGTTTCTAGGAAGGTGTCACTTGCTAGAGCAGTTTTAAGTGGCAAGATCCTTTGGCCCAGCCTGCTGAGAAGCTGGAGTCATTTTAAATATGCCATCAAAACATTCCTACACTGCATGGATTGCCAAAAAGAGGCAACAAAGCCTTGCCAGTCAGCACCTTGCTCCCCCAAGGGCTCAGGGCAAACCATAGCCTATGGCAGAATGTTTGGAAATCCACTGAAAGATGTTACCGTAGATTTATGGTAACTTCTGGACTGGCCTGTGTACTAAACTGAACTGTGTTTGCCTTAGTATTTTCAAATAACACATTTTTAGGGGAAAAAAACCCTACAAGAGTTTTGTCTGCTAATTTGCTTATTAACTAAATCAATCAGGGAAACAAGTGTACATCCCCAAATCTCCACTATGAAGTCCCCACTAAGAATGTGAAATTGCACCTGCAAACCAGGAAATAAAAGACTTAAAATAGCCACGTGGCTTGGATTTTCCCAGCAGATGGAAAGGAGATTTACAGCTATTTCAACTTCAGCTCCTTTTGAAAATACAGGCTCTAAAGATGTATTCAATACATGGATGCAGAATGAATCTACAGTGGTGCACATAAACTGAAATTGCAGCGATTTGGGACATGAATAGGCTCGAGTCTGGAGGTGGTGATGTTCTCCTGGCCACAGCCTCATCCCACTCATTGCTCCAGCAAGTCTGTAAACTGACAGCTCTGCTTCCTACCTCAAAAGCTATAGCTGACTTTAACATGATGCAAACACAGAGCTGGGATTTCCTTTAAAATTAATTTAATTAATCAAATTTTAAGATTTTAATGTCGTATGTAGCTTTAAAGCAGAAGACTGTGGGGGAAAACTCAAATGACTCCAGATGTTTCAAATATTGCAGTCTTAGAAAGATAGGGGAAAACCTCTATGTTTTTTTGATTTAGTACCATCAGCCTAGAGAGTTCCAGAGTACAGCTGCTAATTGATGTGTTTGGGAACTTGTTTCTTTGGCTTCTGGGGTAAACAGAATCTGTCAATTTCTTTGTGGCATTTCATCTTAAAAGGCCCTTATTCATGGTTTCACCGATGGTTAGTGTTTGCCTGGGTACTGTTAAAGGGTTATGTGAGAATTAACTGGATGCTGTGTTACCCACTTAGGCAAAAGTCTAGTCGGTGTTTGCTGACTATGCAAAATCTGTTTCATGTGAGATGACTGTATCAAAGTGGACTGGGTCTTGAAACATGTAATGACCTGGACACAAAGATGGTAGGTAGCAGATTTTTAAAAAATTATTGTTTTTTTTCTCATAGCACATTTCATGGGTAAGTGCTTGAAAATAAGAATGCTTAGGTTAACCTTGGAAAAAAAAAGGTTAATTTTTAAGGAAAGAAACCACAAAAATAACGGTAAAAATCGCCGACAAGACTAAAAATTGTGCAAGTGACAAAACTGAAGCTGACTTTTTTTGGTATATTTAAACTCTTCTTCATCCCTCTCCGTTTGTCGTTGGGAGTCCTGTTAATTCCGCTCATTAGATACATGCACTACTCTTTGAAATTACTGTGTTGAAATAATGAAACTAATTCTTCCATGTTCTGGTTTTTATGCGTTATGTGAAAAAGCTACAAAGCAAATACCAGCCCTAGCATCAATTCCTTTACTGCTAAGGGTTGCAGTCGGCATCCCGAACGGCTTTCTCTGATTATCCCGTCTCTGAGCTCGGCATTCCAGACTTCGAGTGGCCTCTAGTGGTTCTCCGAAATAGTCTGTAAACATTTGAAACTATACATTGCAAACACTGTCTAACAATCATTTGAACAACATTACAACTTCAGGTAGTTGCAACCATAGGGAACCGCCAGAACCACTTGAGAAACAGATCCAGTTGCGAATTAAAACACACAACCATTATGCTTACAAGATGTTCTTTTTAACCCCTTTCTGTATCTATAACACCAATGGTATCAAGAACGATTTAAAATCATCTCGCCTACTCCAGTGATCGGGGTAACAAAAGGGAAGACAGGGTTCAAGGTGAAGGGAGATTAAACTGGATGATGGGAAGGTGGGTTGTGCTGGGATCTTAATCAAGAGTTTGGGAAATGGGAGAGAAAATATCGATAGGAGGAGATGTTGGGTTAGGGGACGGTGTGCAGTTGGTGGCGGAGGTATCGCAGTGGCTGCCATGGCTTGCTCTCTTCTGCTTAATCACCACCAAAACAAGAAGAGAACAGGTTTCCACAAACCTATATACCACCCGGCACGGGTTGTACTTTGGTTTTGATAACTCTTTGCCAAATTTCCTCTACCGCCTTGGCTAGTATTTCGCTGTTGGCTCCCTGGACCCTTTGAATGTATTTCTGCCTGTTTGTGTGGTCGGTGACATCCTGCTGGCGCTCTCCTGCGAGATACAGAGGCAGGTATCGCAGGAGCAGGGCCCGGAAGCGCTCTTCATCGTCTAAACTGATCATGCTTGAACCTAAGGAGGATTTATTAATTTTATTATTTTTAACTGCACGGCGTGTTACTTTTCGGGCAGAAAATGGCGGGGATTTCAATGGCCTAAGCGGCTCGGCCGGGCAATCGCGGCGCGGCCCCTTCCGCTGCCGAGTCGCGGCGGACGCGCCTCCTCAGGGCGGCACCGGCCCGGCCCCTCTTGTCGGCGCAGGCGGGGAAGCGCCGCGGCACCGGCGCTGCCGCTTCCCACCCCTTTCCTGCCGCTTCCCCCGCCNGTGGGGGCTGCAGCCGCCGGGCTCTGCTGGGTCGGGGTGGTTCCGAGGCAGCCCGTGAGCTCTGTCGGGGTTCCCCGCTGCGGATGCGAGGTGTCGGTGTTCCCGCATTAGCCCGGCTGGGCAGGAACTGGGTTTGAGCCTCCTTTCTCTCTCTCTCTCTCCGCCGGCTGAACAGGGAGCCTGCATCGACTGGGATCAGCCGCTGGAAGCCGCTGGGTAGGTGGGATGAATCCAGGCCTCCGTGACATCCCGGCGTGCTAAACAGCGAGTAGCTAACACTGCTTCAGCCTGCGGTGACTCGGAGGTAAGAGCGCTGTGAAACCAGCACACCGCTACAGCTCCTGTGCCTTTGCTGCTCTTCAGAGCATCTTAGTCCTTCTTGGTAACATGTAGCTTCTCGGTTTGTCCCTGGGTTGTGTCATGCAAGTGCATGAGGCTGTAAAAAATGAAGAACATTACTTAAACAGTGAAATACGAGGCTGACATTAAAGCCGATAGTGTTGGGTTTTAAAAGGAAACAGACAAGTGTATAAATGTTGAACCTCTGGTAGGAACTAGGACATAATGTTAGAATGACTTTTTTACATGCATTTCTTTGAATCAGATTTTATACCAAGAGTGAGAACAAGAATGGAACAAGAATGAGAAATAACTTGGATGTAGAAATACATTGACCAAGTTTGTCCTACAGTTGCTTGATCAGAGTTATCAAATCCTCCTCGTAGAAAAAAGTGTTTTCCTCTACCTGATGGGTGCACTGGCAGCATCTCACTGCTGTAACTATGACTGCAGGAGGAGAATGGGATACTAAAAGGTATATTGAAAGAACCATTGTCAAATGAGTCTGTGTAAAACAGGTGGCTGAGTTTCTCTTGGCAGTTGATCACACGTCCTAGTTGTTTACAAAAGACTGTTTGGGAGGGCACAGAGATTGAGATGGCTGTCAGCAATCACAGCAGTGGAAGCTGAGCATTTTTATCCAGGGGTGGATCACCATCCCCATCCCACAATCCTTTTATGTTGCGTAGTCCCAGAGTGCCAGTGCTGTTTGTGGAGGGTGATTGTGGAGAGGCAGAACAACTCTGGTCTGTTAAGAGATGATGCTGGCTTGCTTTGAGGGGACTTCCAGTGTCTCTGGCAGTGGCTGAAATAAAAGCCCTTATTTAAGCAGGGACTGAAGCCTGTGCCTGTAAGATGTGGTGTGTTGCACTCTGGCTTGAGATCTGGCTGTAGTAAAATGGTCATTGCTTGTCCTCAGCCCATATGGGGTCAAGGGCATGGGAACTGTGCAGAAGTGGCTGGTGGTGTGGACTGTGATGGAGCTGCCTCATGCTGACTGCCTTGAATGCCATCTGAAGTGTAGGAGTTAATATGCACACTGTGGAAGAGCTTTGTGGATGAGATTTGTGGCCTGTGTCCAATGTAACTCTGTCCCTTGCTGTACAATTTCAATGCTTTGTAAAAAACCAAAAGGATGGATTTTGGGTCAGAATGTTGCAGTCTCCACATTGGGACAGACTGCAGGGGCCATGCCTCAGAAATGTTAAAATATTTGCCAAAGTCACCTGAACAGTGAATAGGAATTAGGTTTTGGGCAGTTTTGAAAGCTGTTTTAGGGTGTATCTGTGCTCTCCAAAAAAAGAGTCCTTAGTATAACTGGGCCCTTACTTTTCAGTCTCAGGAAACAGGGTTGTCAGCTATGTGTAATTTCTAGGGCAGTTTATGGAAAGCTTAAATAAGATATGTGACCCAGAACATCAGTTCCTATCACTACTACAGAAGTACACACAGGGTTTATTTTGGTCATCCTGTGTTTGGGGGCAGTCACCTGCCAGGTTAAGGAAGCACCAGTTCCCAATGTGCATAAGTAAGAAACAAGGTGCCCAGGGGCAGCTTGTTCCTAATCCTGGTGCTTAGTTATCACCAATTTAAGAATGAAAACATCCTTGTTAATGGCCAAAGGCCTTAACAGCGTCAATTACGTTTTTTCTTACAATCCTATCAAACTGTCTAACTGCATGTCTTAGTTAAATGTTGCAGTAATTCAGATCTTTGGGTGTTGGCTTCCTCAGCTGAAACACTTGGTTCTTAAGGGTTTTCAATTAACCTGGAAATAATGCAGCATAAGTGCCTATTTCTAGCCATTCAGTGATCTATCTTCTTTTCAAAAACCCCATTGACTATATAGATGCAAGTTGATCAGCTTGGAACTCTTCATATAAATTGAAGTTGCTTTTTCAGTAAATCTGACTGTGGCAAATGTAAGAAGTAAGTCATGCATTTCGTCGGTGGGGAAATTAATGTCTGTTTGTATTTTGAAAGCATTTATTGAAGATTTGGAGGTTCTTGTCTTCTGGCTGGTGTGTGTACTCCTTACCCAGGTGCTGTGGTGTTCCATAGGCTGCTAATGTTCAAAGTGATTCCTGTGTAGCATCACTCTTTTATTATTTTCAGTTCCTTTAATGAAGACCTGAATGGGGCAGGGAAGGGGTGCCAGCTGTGAAATTGCATTGACATAACCAGCTCATTTCTTTTTGTAACCCTTCTAGTGTAAACAAATCACACTGAATCATGGCAGCAGACTCTATGGAAATTGATGATGCTTTGTATAGGTAAGATTGTCTGATTTTTAAGTGTTGATCCTGACTTTTCAGGAACACTTACATTTACATGCAGTAATGTTATAATTTCATTCATCCCTCAGCCTTTGCTGTGCTTCTCAGTCCTCATCACCAGTATCTCTGTTACCCTCCAGACTTCAGGGTGGTTTTTGTAGATTTCAAAAGAAAATATTTATTTCTTTTGGTTTACTTTTGTTTTAATTTGTTAGCTGGGAGTGTCTTGAGATCACTCGGCATGGTAATAGTTCAAAAAGTCCCTAATGGGACAAATGGCATCCCTGTAAAAGGATGGTTGGATGAAAAGCGGCTTTGTATATCAAAAACTAAAAAGTAATTTTAAAAATGCTTGTATGCAGAACAAATAAGGCTTCTTTTTAATTCAGTGCAATACTTCTGGTGTTGTGTCACTTTACTTTTTGTCAGTAGCCTCATTAAAGTCATTCTTTTCCTTGGTGAAAAAGATGATGTTTAGAATTGTGTAAGTTTAATGGAACTTTGGAAGTTAGGACTTTTCCAGATTTCAGGATTTGACTACAAAAGCTGTGTCACTCTCTGTTTTGAAGATTTCTGACAACAAAGAAATTCCTATGCGTTCTTGTGTTTTCAACAGTTATTTCCAAACACTTTGTTTATCCTCAAGAAGTTTTGCACTGATTTAAAACTGTAACTTTATTTATCTTCTCTAAAACCTGGCACTGACAAGGTCAGTACTAACTACATTTCGCTGTATGCCTTGTGAGTGCAAATCTTATGTTTGATTGATAAACATTTGAATTTTTAAGAAACGTTTTAATGACGGGGAATTCTTGACTTGCTTTACTCTTGACTTTGTTTGTATCTTGTTTTGATCTGAATTTGTCTTTGCTGTAGTCGCCAGAGGTATGTTCTGGGAGACACAGCGATGCAGAAGATGGCTCAGTCCCACGTGTTCCTGAGTGGCATAGGTGGCCTTGGTGTAGAGATTGGTAAGTTGGGTAACATTTATTTAAGAAGACACAAGTGTGTGTAAACATCCTGTCCCAGAATACTTGTAAACCTTAAATTTTAATATAATAAGCATGTCTGAACTATCTGAGTGAATTTATATGTGCATGATGCATATTACTAATGTTGCAGATGGAGGAAAGGTCCTGGACTTAAGTTCTCATTTTAGTAGAACAGCATTTCAAATTTTACTTTAAAACATGCTTCCATGAACCAGATTGCTTTACCTAAATCTGGTGTGCTGGGTGAGGGTTTAGGGTAGGTAATCCAAGTTACTTATTTAGGCATTGGTATCAATAAATGTATTATAGCAATAGCTGTAGCTCAGAATTTTCCCATGTATGAAATGGGAAGGTGTGTAGGAGAGCAGAACTATTTGGTGAAAATGCATCACTGCCCTGATAGGAGAGACTCCTTAACAATTTCCCTCACTCCTGATGAGCAAGACTTGTTTTGGCTGGTTTGTGCCTGGGGTATTACTCTTGCAGTTGGCTCTAGTGGTTCTCTGCACCAGAGGCCAGAACAGTCATAGGGATAGTTTTGTCATTACTATCTCTGTAATCACAGTTGTGGGATGAACAGCTGACAAATGACAAAAGTAGAGAATATTTTTAACCTTGCGTATGTTATTTTGCTTTCAGGGGTGCTGTAGAATGCTTGAGCAAAATGTAAAAGAGAAAAACCTAAGATATTAAGTTCTGAACAGTGAAATACTGTCATTGTCCACCTGAATAACTATCCAGTTACAGATTTGCAAGTAATCCGCAATAGTCCTTCTCTCTGTTTTTGCTTTGTTTTTGTTTTTTTCAGCCAAAAACATCATTCTGGCCGGGGTAAAGGTATGTAAAACAGTTCTGTTGTTGGGTATTCTTGGGTAAGCATGAGAAAAAGGGAAAACACTACCAGCTAATTAATCTAAGTTTCTGAAACTGTTTTTCTGTAGAAGGGTTGCAAGATATTTGAGAACCTAGGAGTGAAAACTTTCAATAATCTGGATGTTCTAGTGGTACTGTCAGAATCTGACATTAATGTCCACTGCACTCTGAAACAGCTCATAAAATATTTTAGCCAGCTGCTGATTAGATACTGAATCCTTTTGTACAAAGTGGCTTCTCCTAAATGGAGTGGTGGAAATCCAAAAGCCAAATTATTCAAAATATGTAGTCCTATTTTGTCATCTCTTAGAATCCTTTCGTGTAGACATTAGAATGGTTGGGTGTTTTAATCCAACAACTGCTTTTGTGCTGCTGGGATTAATTTTATTATCAAGAAGCCTTTTAAAACTCTTCTTTCCAATAGAAAAAAATTAAATGAGTCAATTAATTTTCACATCACAATTGCCCCTGTATCACAGTCTGGTAAAAATCATCCTTGATATTAAAATGCTGTCTGTCATCACTGCATACTGGGGGGGTGGAAAATGCTGAATGAAGTGCATGTTGCAGATGTGTTTTCCTCTCTCAAACAGTAAGTTTTCTTGGGAAAGAGGTTGGAAGAGCTTGTTCTTCTATGTGCTACAACTAAATCTTCTGCAGCGTTAGTCCTCCAATATTTTATGTGGGGTTTAATCCATGCTTTTGGGTGCTGTGACCTTGTATATTTCTTTATACATTTTGCAAATACATTCTGACAAACTTTCTTAGGCTCTTACAGTACATGACACCAAGCACTGCACAAAATGGGATTTGGGGATCAACTTCTTCATCCATGAAGATGATGTTACCAGTCAAAGGAACAGGTTAGTGAAGTCTTTGGAGTGAGAGAGCACTGAGCTTGACAGTCTCATCAGCATCAAAAATAGCAATTTGTTGTCCAGGAGCTGGTAGTACGTATCAAATACCTTTTAAACCCTTTCTCTGCAGTTGCTGCTGTGAGTACAATGCCCAAGTAGATAATAGAGGAAGTCTAGACTGGGACTGAGGTTCAGAGTCACAAGTGTCACTGCTTGTAATGCAGATTTAATAGCAGGGGCCAGCATGCATTTCTTCCTCTGGCTTTCTCAGCCACCTGTACAAGATTGGACAACAGCCATGACAGCAGATCATCCCATGGATGTCCTGTGGGATACTGGACACAGCAGTTTTCCTTAGACTTGCTAGGAATTAAGTGTGAATGAATTAGTTGTTGGTTGTGGCCAGGAGACATTGTGATGGTCTCTTGTAGGGCATGTGTAGTATGAAATTCTGTATTGAAAACACAGTTTTGTAGATACCTAAAAAATTGAAAATTGCTTTTCTTTCAGGGCTGAGGCCACACTTCCTCGTATTGCAGAACTTAATCCATATGTCCATGTAGCAGCATCAACTGTGCCACTAGATGAAACCACAGATCTGTGTTTCCTAAAGCACTACCAGGTATGTCACTCTTAAAGCAGTTGTGGGTGTATTTGTGTATTTTGCTCCGAGCATGCAACTTGGATTTTTTTATGTAAGTAAATGGAATGAAGAACTTTGAAGTTTATTTTGAGATGGTGTAAAGAAAACAGTAGGTCTTGTATTTGGACAGATGAAGTGTTGTGCTTGTTTTTTTCAAGAATGAAACAGTGGGTTTGTGTTCCCACCACTTCCCTCATACACTTACTATGGAATTTGCTATGACAATAAATAGCTAAGTGGGGTCACTGTACAATTTTTTTTCTTTGAAGGTGAAACTGTGACCTTTCTTTGCAGCTACATAGCAGAGATGTTCTACATGTATTCTGTGTGCTGTATTCCAGGCAGCAGAAGCTCAGGCTATATAATTAGCTCATTCATGTATGTATGTAATGAAATGTAAGTGCCTCTGTGGTGGAGTGAGGGCACTTGCAGTTGTTCAGTCAGCTGTCTCCTGCCTGTGTGCATGGCTCAGTCTGAGTGGGGAGCCTTATTGTGTGGCTTCCATACAAGCACACCAAGTTTCTGAATGTCCCAGGCCATTTCTGAAAGTACAGCAGGCCATGTGTAACTGAGTGGGTTGTTGTGCATGTGCCTTGGAAACCATACTGTCCTGGGCATTAAAGGAATGTGTGTAGAAATTCTGTGTCTGCAATTTTATGACCACAAATACTGGAAGCCTATGCAGACTTCTTGGTGTACACTGATTAGTATTACTTGTGTTTTCTAGCTTTAATCCTAAAACTAAAAATCTACATTTTTGCTGAGATTATAACTGTTTTGGTAAATATTCTAATTGGGTTTTGACTTTCACAGCTGCAGTTAAAAACCCCCCCATCCTAACAAACAAAAGCCTGAGGATTTGCTGTTCTTGCTCTTATTCATATTGTTTCCAGAACTTGTAGGGTGGTAACCAATCTGTTTTAGTGAGAAAACTTCTTCAAGACTGCTTTCTCTTAAGTGTGGAGGATAGGAGTCAGGACATCTAAGTAACTTAACTCTAGGTCCTAAGCTTTCCCATAGCCTGAAGATACTGATTACTTTCAGTGTCTTAGAAGTATTTCTCTTCTCGTTCACAGTGTGTCATATTGACTGAAGTAAGTCTGTTGCTGCAGAAGAAGATTAATGACTTCTGTCATGCTCAGCAGCCACCTATTAAGGTAATAGAAAAAATACAACACATGAATAAACTGTACAGTGGGCATTCTGGACTTCCAGGGTGTTCTTTCCAAAAATGGAGAAAGCTGGTTATGAGGTGTATAATTCAATGCAGATGGAGCAGGAGCAGCAGGAGTTTTGGGAACACAGTACTGCTGCTGGTATTATCTGGATACCAGGACAGGTAATCACAGCTTGGTCCTTAGTTAAGAAACAATTGTGTTAAAGAAATAGTTTTCACTCTTACATCAAAATGGTTCTGAAAGAATGTGCTGAGGCTGAAGGACATGCTGAGGCTGGACGTAAGAGAAGTAGAAATGGCAGCACTTCACTGTGTAGTGATGTTCTCCTGTGTTGTGAATGGGCTCAGAAATGCTCCTGCAGGTTCAAGGTCTGTTGTCAGTGCTGTGCTGTGTAGTTAGTGGCCTGAGTGCACAACAGGTTTCCACTAGAATTAAACCAGCTGGCCTTCAACAAGGTCCAATGTGAGGCATCATATCTTTGGCTTGTGCTGTTCTGGGGATACTCATGACTTTTACTTTCTCTTGTAGTTCATCAGTGCAGATGTGTATGGAGTATGTTCACGTTTGTTTTGTGACTTTGGTGATGAATTTGAAGTGCTGGATACAACAGGAGAGGAGCCAAAGGAGGTCTTCATTTCAAATATAACACAAGTAAGGGATAAGAATTATTGTGTTGCTTTAACTGTTTTTAAAAGGACTCATTATTGGCTCTTTGAAAAGGAGAGTGCCAGAGTGCTTCACTTGAGCGGCCTGCTAATTAATTTAAAATTGGCACAGTAGGAGAAGCAAAGCTGCTTTGGTTACTTTGTTCTTACCTGGTTGTTATGTACTGTGTAACACACAGTACTGATTTTTTTTAATTGGAGAGAGAGAAAGAAAATGGGGAGATGTAAAAAGAAGAGGATGTAACTTTGGTGTGGAAAGAGGGTAAGTCTTTTAAGGAAGTGTGAAAATAGGCATGAAAAGAGCTCTCTATATAAGAAACTGCAGCACTTACAGGTGGGCTACTGGAATAATCAAGGGGATTGAGAGCATATTTTGCAAAGAAATTTAAAGGTTTGTTATAACCTACCAAAGCAGAGAAGAGGATATTGTTAGTATTTCCAGTGCAGAATGTTAGGGTGTCCATTTAATCTTGTATTATTGTTTTATAAAGGGAAATTACTTCAGGTTCTTTTTTCAGTTCTGGAAGTCCGGACAGTACAGCTCACTCATCCAGCAGCAAGTCTTTGTCCTATCTCCAGTCTCGATATAATAAGGGTTGTACAGCAAGTTTGGTTTGGTCTGGAATAAAGCTTATGATATGGTGATTTGGGTAGCCTGTTCCTTGGTGCCTTTTAAAGGGAATGGGTGACTTGATTGTCCTCATTAATTATATAAGGAGTACATAACTGAGTTTCATGGCCTTTGCTGATTACCTGCCAAATCAAGAAATGAATATATATTTGTATATATGTTCTGTCTTAAATAATCTGATACTTAAATTTCGTTGTATCTTCTTCCACTGTGAAGTGTAAAACTGATGAGAATTAAAACTCAGTGCTGTCAAGTGGCTGTTGTTGTCCTGTAGACAGGGTCAAGGTCTCATTCAGGGACACAAGACTGTGTCCCTGAATGAGAGCAGAATTTTCTCCAGTGAACTCCTTTGTCGTTGTTCATTGTCTGCAGAGAATGTGGTGCACTGTAATTAAGTTCTGTGCTACTTAACTGAAAACTTTCTTATGCTGGGGACTCGGGAAGGTTTGAGAGGAGACTTTACAGGCCAGGCTTGCTTGCAGATCCACCATCAAGTTACAGCCTGAGGTGCAGTACAAGATCTTGATGAGCTGTGTTCAGACTGCAGTGAGGTCTCTGTGTGCATGGCAGACAGCTGCAGGTTGGCATCACATCCCATAACAGGATGAGGTGTTGTCTGAGATTCCTGCATGTGTAAGCTTGTCTGTGACCTGCTGAAGCTGTGTCTCCTGTATGCTGTCCAGGTTTTAAGCTTCCAGGCTTTCAAGAATGAGTTTGGATGTCCTTTCTAAGGATATCAGACAGAAAGGAAGAATGGAGTAAGGACCATTCACAAGACTTTATTTTTAATGCCTCTGAAAATTTCTTTGCACATAGGGACTATTGTTAGTTTGGAAAAAGGGGATAAGTCTGCTACTATTTCAGAACATATCAATGGATCTGACTGCTGAGAGCTAGCAAATGCCGTTTGCTAACATACTGAGAACTGGAAACTGTGAAAATGAGAAAGTTTGTGTTATAGAAACACTGTTAAACTGAAAGTCATAGGACTGAAAAAGCTGTCATAGGTAACTCTCTTGCTGTGACAGAAATGAGATGTTAAAAGTATAAGAGGCTGCAGTTTCAGTAGACAAAAAGCTGTGTGCCTGCAATACAATATGACTCCTTTGCACGAGACACTCTTCCTTGCTGACTGCTATTTTTTATTTCAGTCAAATCCTGGTATTGTCACTTGCCTTGAAAATCATCCACACAGGCTTGAAACAGGACAGTTCTTAACCTTTCGGGAAGTTAATGGAATGTCGTGCTTGAATGGATCCACACACCAAATAACAGGTAAACTGCTGCTGACTCATTTGCAAGGTACTTATTTTCTGGCCTGATTTAGCCACACAAGTGTTAGTTGGTTCCTTTTGGATGCCGGGGAATTTTCCAGTTCCCACATCTGAATGTCTGTTTTTTGGGAGCAGAAGAGAGAGCAGTGGGTGAGGTTGTTTGTTTTTAACTGTTTTGTGGTCTGAGACAAAAAACAGTACCCCCTGAAATGTGCTTAAATCTGTTTCCTCTGGGCCCTTGCATTTTGCTAGAACTGATGATGCAGTCAGTTCCTTCCTACTATTCATGGCTTAGGTTTTGGTTTCAGTTTTCCATGAATGAACAGTTTTTCTGTCTTTTTGCCTTGCCTGAATGGTGCTTCCCGTGTATGAGGGGGAAGATGTGACAAAATGCTCCAGCTGCCTTTTTTGATTGCCTGTAGTTCTCATCACAGGGCTAAAATCCTACTCAAACCAGTTAATACTGGACACTGCTGTGCACATTCTAAAGAAAATTAAATGTGATTTCATTTCTGTTACAGAGCTGTGGTCATCAGAATTCTTGTTAAATCTGCTGCCACTTAAAAAACTCATTTCATAACAGATCATGTGAAACTAATACTTTGTCCCTCTGCCAGTTTCTGGGTTAATCCTGTTAGGAGGATCAGCTGTGCTTATACTTTCAAAACAAGGTTGCCCACTGCAAAATTGCAGCACAAAAAGCACTGGCAAACCCTCACTTTGTTGTATACAGCATGTAGCATCCAGTGACACTTTGGATTGTCTGTCACTGTTTTTTCTCTTCTCTTTTCAGTGGTGTCACCTTATTCCTTCAGCATTGGTGACACATCAGAGATGGAGCCTTACCTGCATGGAGGCATAGCTGTGCAAGTGAAGACACCCAAGATGTGTTACTTTGTAAGTGTGTGTTTGGCAGAGCTGGTGTTAATGCTCTGGAAGCAAAGTTCAGCACATACGTGTTTCCTAGAACTATAGAAGGTCCTTTGTTTGGAAGAGACCCACAAGGATCATGGACTCCAGCTCCTGGCTCTGCTCAGGACGGCACCAAAAATCACACCTGTTTAAAAGATGTGTCTTGCCACTAGGATCTGAAACATCTCTCTGACCATTTTTGATAGAGCTTGCAGTAGATAATTATTTTTAGCAGCTAGTGTGATATGAATAATGAAGAGACCAATGGCAATGGTAGTCAGAAAGGATATTTATTTCTCAATCTCTATAGGAAGAGTATTGTTTTGTCAGGTAGCAGTGGCTGTTGTGTTCTTAAGTAGTGTGTTGTTGTCATGACTTCTGTTTTTCCAGGAACGGCTGGAGAAGCAGATAACAAATCCATTATGCCTTGTTGCAGATTTTAGCAAGCCTGAGGTAATTAATTAGCATGTGGGGATTTGGGCATAAGTGCTCTAATAGTAAAAATACAGGGATTGTAATCTGTAGCTTTATGTTTAGAATAATATAATTTCTATTTTTTGCCTTTAATGCTGGGCTTTGTTATTGATGTTTGGCAAAATGCAATGCATTATACTGTCTAGTTAAAAGAAGATTACTGCACTTTCCAGTTTCAGCTCTAAATTCTTTTGGGGACTCTTCAGTTGGACTTAGTTGAAGTGGGTGCTGAATGTGTGTGAAGGGTGTTGCATTACTGAGCAGTACTTTTTAAAAAACAATAATAAAAGGTATTTCAAATTCACATTTTCATGTTATTTTAAAACTTTTTTTGAGCGTTACACTTAAGAGACAAGAAATGAGAGAGTTCAGACAGTTGTTTATTGTGTACTTCATTTCTCTCTAGTTTGTGACTGATCCACAGCTATTGTCTTAACAGGCACCTTTGCAGATCCATGTTGCCATGCTTGCCTTGAACCACTTCCAGGAGAGCTTTGGTCGCAGACCGAACATTGGGTAAAGCAGCAGTTCTGTGTTTGCCAAGCCTTGAATCAGACAGATCTCTCCTTTTTGTGTAGTTACTGGCTGGGTGTGCAGCCTGGTGCCTTCCCTGTCTGGTACCTGACAGACCACGTAGGAATGGAAAGATGAAAAATGTTGCCTGATGTGTGTCTGGGTGTGTAACGGGGCTTTCCCAATACAGCCATGGCACCTTCAGGGCCCAGGTAGACAGAAGAGACTTCTGGAGGAAGGCCTTCTGTGTTCTAGTTTTTTCACGTTGTGGGATTGATAGGGAAAAGTTGTTTCAGTGATCCTGAATTATCTTGTAGTTCATGGATTTAAAAAAAAAAAATATCTGAATAATTTGGGTTTAATTTTTAGTGTTTTTCATTCAGCTGTAGTTCTTGATGTGTGTAATTTTGAGTTAAATGAGACATAACTACTTAAAAAGTATAAATCTTAAGACTGTACTTGCACATGGGCTTTTCCACTTAGACTCCTGTTCTTGAGCTAACCCTAACATTTAGAAGTAAGTGTTAGAACCTAACATTTAGAAGAATGCTCACTGTTAAGGATAATGTGAGATTCCAAACTTCCTCCTGTATCCATTGCTTTTTTCTTCCATTGATTGTGTTTCTAGAAGAACTCTGGAATGTTTAAGTCATCATTATTGTTTCTACCCTGGTGTCTAGATGCCTTCAAGATGCCGAGGAAATGCTGAAAATAGCCATGTCTATAAATGAAACACTGGAAAACAAAGTGAGTAAGAAATCATTGTCATTATGAGTCACCTTTTTATGTGCTCATTTACTTGCCTAAAGGTCATGCTTTTAGTTGTTGGTCCTTGTTCTGGCCTTTGAATCCATCTTTAGATGGATCAGCTGGTTGTTTGAAGGCCACATGAGGAATCAGAATTGGATTTCAGCATGGGTTCAACTGAATGTTGGCTTGACATGAAGGATGATCCTGTGGCGATGTGAATCCAATTTTTAGACAATTACATATGACAAATACAGGGTATATGGTGGGTCTGTTTTGGCTGGAAGCTTTTTTGCTAGTCAGAATGAAATAATCTGTCTTTTAGTGAATAATAATGGTTTGTGAAACTGTCAAACACTGACTTGTTCACTGAGGGGGTAAACCTGTTCCTGTGTTTTACTTTTCAGCCTCAGGTGAATGGAGATGTGGTGAAATGGCTGTCTAGGACTGCTCAGGGATTTCTGCCTCCTTTGGCTGCAGCAGTGGGTGGTGTTGCTAGCCAGGAAGTCCTGAAAGCAGTAACAGGGAAATTTTCTCCATTGCAGCAGTGGGTAAGGCTGTCTTGGTTTTTGGATGGTTATTTTGACATCTTGTGAATGGATAGTTTTTTGTAAATGCTGTATGATCAGAGTAACCTGAACAACTTCTATAACATGGAACTAAAAAAAAAAAAAAATTGAGACTATATTTAGGAAAAAAGTAGTGGTTTTATGTATACAATAAAAGTACAGCCAGCGTTAGTTAAAATTTTTGTATTTGGGGTTCAGACAGCACATTGTTTTTCCACACTAGCAAAAAGAGCATTGGCTTCTGGCTGCATGGATGCAAAGGTGTGATCTAGTGCAGATACCAGCTTAAGCTCTTGTACATAAGAGCAGGGCTTTCAGACTCTCAGAATAAATGGCACAGTACAGTTGGATTAAAAAAAGTCACAATCTTCAGAGTTACCTGTGGAGGGGTAACATGCCTGTCAGAAGTCAAAAATTTGCAGAAAACTCATCTGTTTGAATGCATGTTGGACTTGGACTGTGTCCAAGTCCAAGTGCTTTCTCCTGTCCACTAAAATTGGGAAGTGAACTGTGGGGTGCCAGATGCTGTGTAGTCTTCCACTGACAGTAAAAACTTAGTGCTTTAAATTTCTAGACTCTGTTGTTCATAAAAAGTAGTTTTTTAAATGAAAATGACATGAATGTTTTTCAAAGGTTTTTATTGGATTTTTTTTTTTCATTTTTTTACAGCTGTATATAGATGTGTTAGACATTGTAACACCTCTAGAGAAGGTGGGCTCTGAGGAGTTTCTCCCACGGTAAATATAACTACAGTCTGCTTATGTACTGTTCACATCTGAGTCTCAAGCAGGCACAGATGTCTTTTAAAGTTCATTCAGTGCTGTTTGCTCGAGGGACAGGTGTGGGGTTAAGAATGTGTGTCCTATTTCAGCATGGGATGAACAGGAATTATAGATTCTGTCTATATGGACTTAGTTCATGTCAAAGTTCAGTTTGGCACCAATGGTACTGCCATGATAAATAGCAGCTTGAGATCTCCTGGTTTTGTCTCCTGTGCCTGCATAGGGGAGATAGATACGATGCCTTGAGGGCTTGTATTGGAGAATCTCTGTGCCAGAAGCTCCATGATTTGAATGTTTTCTTGGTGAGTATGTCTGACACGGTTTGTTTGCAAATGCTTTGTTGGTACAGCTAATGCCTGCTGCCCTCAGAATACATGAGGACAGCTCTGATATGTCCCACTGCAGAATAAATGGTCCAGAATTGCAGTGGGACTTGTCTTTGTGATTTCCACTTATATTTCTGATTCTACAAATGTAATGTTCATTAGGTTGGCTGTGGAGCGATAGGCTGTGAAATGCTGAAAAACTTTGCACTGCTTGGTGTTGGTACTGGGCAAGACAAAGGACTGGTAAGTCACCTATTAACCTGACTTCTCATTAGAAGTATTGTGACAGGGAAGAATTAAATAATTACACTACTAAAGTTGTTAAAAACCTAAGACTTATATCAAGTTGATCTCTGTGTAGAGGATACGGTGGCCTTGGCATAGAAGGATGTGCAATTAGAAGTGGAATACACTTGGAGCAGTTTTGGTGTATTTTGATTTTAAAACAAAATGTAGTCAGTCAGTATAAGCAGAGCTCTGGCCACAGTGGATGCCAATAGCAATGTTTTGACAGGTGTTTATAGAAGTTTCATCAAGATCATTGCTCAGTGTTAAATTTAAATTGTAACTTCAGCTGTTGCTTTTGCCCCTTCTGACTTAGGTTACAATTACAGATCCAGATTTGATAGAAAAATCCAACCTGAACAGGCAGTTTCTTTTTCGACCTCATCACATACAGGTAGGCTTTCTTACTTAATAAATTTTCTGGACTACTGTGTTTCCCTGTCCTGTGTCCCCACAGAGAGCTGAACTTGTGAATGTCTGTACTTCTGTCCAGAAAAGGCTTAAAGCCTGCAATGAAATGTAGGGTTTTTTTAGTGCCTAGAACTCCAATGGCACCCAACTCACCACTAGTATCAGTTGGGTAAAATCGGCTTGTCTAATTTGTACTGGTGTTTCTCACTAATGAAATACCTCGAATTTGACAGTTGGCTGAGTACTGTGTTGTATAAGAGCCTGCCTTGGGTTACTATGTCAGAAATGCTCTGCTATGCCATTGAAATTTGGGGAAAGTAAAACAACAAAAAAACACCAGTGCTGGAAGAAGCGTTCGTGATAGACCTCAGTAGTGCTGCTGCTGCTAGAACCTGACCAAAGTTGGTGTCTTCTGACTTAATTCAGTTTTCACTAAGCTGGTAAATAGTCTTGAAATGCCCAACATGTACATTCAGTAAATGCATAACACAGAAGCTGTTAATTCCTTAGAGGCAGAGAGAACATCCCCTTACTTGCAGACACAGCACGAAATAAAAAAGGTCGCTTAGATCTTGACAGTATTGTGGAGAAAGGTTTCCCCTGCCCAAAACCCAACAGTTGAATTTTCTGCCTCCTGTTTATGTACAGTAAATCTGGGAACAGATTGCACTTTGGATGATGGGTAGATAAATGGAAGGTGAACCCTGCAAGCTTTCAGAAGCCACAGGCTTGAGTGCTGATCCCTACATAATTGTGGTATAGCTAGAAGTGTCGGGTAGGTCAAGAACACTATTTCATTTTAGCTTCTAACATCGATTTTGTGTAGAACACCTTGTAGTAATGTGATTATTCACAGGTGCCTGATGTCTGTGCTGCAGAGAGACAGAGTTACTAATGGGTTTATCCTCAGACAGTCATGAACTGCTCCCTTCTTTTGAAGAAATTCTTATGAGGCAGCATATGGCATCAGTTTCAGTTACTTCATAAACCATTTAAGCACTTCTACCATGTGGTCTCTGAAACACTGAATAAAACAAGGAATAAAACTAGATTCATGAGTTTATCAGTGAGGGAGGTATATGGTTAAAAAAATGTGATTTACTGTATGTTTTGCATACTGACATTTCTGTCAGTGGATTTTGTCTGATCAGTAAATGAAGTCTGTATTTCTGTGTCCCTGATGTTCTTTATCTGCATATTGCTGATCTCTGTATTTATGCTTTCAGAAACCTAAGAGCTACACTGCAGCAGAAGCAACTCTGAACATCAATCCTTACATAAAGATCGATTCAGATATTAATAAAGTTTGTCCAGCCACTGAGAACACTTACAGTGATGAATTCTACACCAAGCAAGACGTGATTGTGACTGCTTTGGACAATGTTGAAGCCAGGAGATACATTGATAGGTAGGGGGTGGAAGGGAGGCAAGGACAGCTGTTAACTTCTGATGAGGGTGAGAATACTCTGGCAGTTTTAAGGCTGAATTATTTAAGCATAAAAGTATGTATTTAAATATAAAAGTAGGGGTATTGACATTTACAAATAATTTCTAATGCTCATAATCCACACACGCTGAGGTGTACGGTATCCTGATCTAACCTGAATAGTTCTTATTTAATCTCTTTTTTCCTGAGTTTGGTGTAAGCTTTCCACTCTTTTGAAAGTGCCTAGAGACAACTCTGGTTGCACTCCAGTAATGTTTGCCAGGCAAGAACGTAGAGATTTTTCTGTACTCTGATAGTCTGTGTCTTTCCATGTCAGTCGTTGTGTAGCAAACCTGCGTCCTCTTATAGACTCTGGAACTATGGGAACAAAAGGACACACAGAAGTTATTGTGCCCCATCTGACAGAGTCCTACAATAGTCATGTAAGTCTTTCAAGACCATCACTCACCTTCTGTAGCTTGTCCCATGTTGCTCTCTGATTCTTTGATAATTTTTATGTGTCTTTCTAAAATAAATGGCTTATTTGAATTGCTGAAGAGCAGTACTGTTAGGAAATAATTACTTCCTTTGTTTCTTAAGAAAAATTCACAGGAAATAAAATTTGAGCAGTTCTTTATAAGCGTACATAACAGTTCTGTTTGAATGGGAAATGGGAAAATGAACCTTCAGGCACTATCCCTGATAGACGCTACCTGCAGTATCCCTCTGTTTTAAGTTCTTGTGAAGAAATTCACTGGTTGAGAACACCATGAAATAGTGCCATGGGGACACAGAGACAGGATTTTGAGCATCCTACTTGTCTTGTTAGGGTCCATAAAGAAGTCTTTCTGGCCTTGGGTGACAAGGCATATTTCATGTTGAAAGTGTACATGCATGCCAGCTGCACATCTTGCAGAAAAGCTGACTGGCAATTTCACCTCTTGTTTATGTTTCACAGTTCATTTCTGCTTTCTAGTGTTGAGTTTAGACTATTCCTCATAAAGATGAATTGACAATGCTAGCTAATGTTCATAGAACATTTCTAAGCATAAAAAGCCACTTGGTATTTTGTAAGAGCAGAGTTTCTAACTTATGTAGTGGACAAGCTCTTGGTGCTATTAGCAATTAACCTGGATAAGCCTGCATTGATATGCAACCCTCCTTAATTACAGCGGGATCCACCAGAGGAAGAAATACCTTTTTGCACCTTGAAGTCTTTCCCAGCTGCTATTGAGCACACGATACAGTGGGCAAGAGATAAGGTAATGGATTGACCTTTCTGGCATTTAGCATAACTCCATGTGTGTTTGGAAAGGTGGGCATCTGATACACTTCTTGCACAATGCCACATTTGTTCTTTTTATTTTACAGTTTGAAAGTTCATTTTCTCACAAGCCTTCATTGTTTAACAAGTTCTGGCAAACCTATCCATCGGCAGAAGAAGTTTTACAGGTAAGGGAATGTTCCCAGGGTAAAATAGAGGGTTTAAACTACTCCTTTATGGATTTTGTTTGTATTTAAGGCCAATGAGATTAGGGTTAGTTTCTGGCTTTTTTCAGAAAACCTGAAGACTTACTTGGCCAAGCCATTAGTTGATCATATGAACAGTATTTCTGGTGTGTCTCATAATTAAAAGCTGCTCCAGCTCATGGGCTCTGTACTTGATGTAGAAATACCAGAAAGGCTGAGACACTGCTAGTGTGTGATTAGTGTGTGTCACACTAATGTGTAACTAGCTGGGGAAAATGAAAGTAAGACTGAGTTTGAAATGAGTTCAAGTAGTAATAAATCAGATTGAAATGGTTTACTATCTTTTTCTTGTGAGTCTGTAATGGCCTGTGATCCAAAGGGCTGGTGGAAGTAAATGGGGAAAAAACCCCAGTGGAGAGGAGCACATAAAGGATAATATTTCACAAGTGAACCTCTGTTTCCTCTTGCCTATGGGTTATTAAAATCATATTTACTATGGATTAGAAGGAATCTTGTCTGTTTTAACATTTTCATGTTTCTTTATCTAGAGAATAAAATCAGGGGAGAGCTTGGAAGGCTGTTTTCATGTTATTAAAACTCTCAGTAGAAGACCCCGAAGTTGGACTCAATGTGTAGAACTAGCAAGAGTAAAATTTGAAAAGTATTTTAGCCATAAGGTAGGTAAGACCTATAAATGAGGTAGCACTAGACTGATGAGGGTTTTAGAAAACTTGGTGGCCCTAATAACAAGGTGTCCAAGTCTTTGCACTCACTTCCACCTCTTCATAAATAACAAACTATATTTGAAACCTACAAATGCTGCATCCCATTCTACTGTAATGCTTCTAGGTCTCGTTTACTCACTCTTAGTACTCTGTCCAGTAGTCTCTATGCAGTTTTCTTGGCATTTTTCCAGTGTTTTCCAAAGTATCAGGATTATCAGATGCCTTTTATTAGGCAGCAGGTTTTTGTTTCCCACTCGAAACTCCTGTTACTGAACTCAACTTTGTACAATGATTGTCTCAAAAGATTTTTCTGAAGTAAGAGTCAGTTATTCTGACAGTCTGGTTGATAGTATCGCTTAAAGTATGTGTGTAATTTTATAGGAAAGATAGGATTGGGATGCTGTGGATTAATAAACATTCCTGTGCATACGGAATCCCCAGTGGTAGTTGTCACATTGAGAAAATATTGCATTCCAAGTTGTGAATCCATAAGCAAGAATCCTAAAGTGACAGTCAGGTGGGGGAGAATGCTTTGCTTCTTGGATTAAATGCCTTGCTTGAGCTTTGTACAGATGAAGTGGCATTGTCATCTCTGTTCTGTGAATGAAACGGGCAATCGCTCTGTCTAGTAGTACTTGTCTTTAAGCTCTCCATTTTGACGAAGGTGTTTAATGATTTTCTTAACTCTTTAAATTACTTCCGCTAGACAGGCTTGATTTAGTGTGATCATGTCAATCTATGTGACAAATTACTAAAGCTTCTCTGGCTTTTCCTCTAGGCTCTTCAGCTCCTTCATTCATTTCCCCTTGATACACGATTAAAAGATGGAAGTAAGTACAAATGCCCCTTTATGCCTGTTGAAAGTCATGGCATATGTCATATTCTTGCTACTCCTGGTTCCTTAGGATTTCATCTTAAGTCTGTTTTCCTACCAGGTTTGTTTTGGCAGTCACCAAAGAGGCCTCCTTTCCCAGTGAAGTTTGAATTTAGTGATCCTTTGTAAGTATGGTACTGTATGGGGTGCATGCTATAGCATTCTATAAAACTCACAGCAGGAAGTGCAAGGCAGTGGCTTTATAGCCCTGGAAGTTGGACTGGAATCGTTAGGTGTTAGTGTACAGTCTTATCCTGGGGCAGATTTGGTGAGCTGTCAAATACTTTCACTGCAGATAATTTTAACTTTCACTGACATGGCATTGGAGAGTGCTGTTCTGACTTCATCTAATGTGAAATGGGTTAGAACTACCCATTTCATGTCTTACATGGCTGCAGAATTACAGAGTTCTTGCAGTCACACCTCCCTGCCCCCACTGTCTGCATCATAAAATGCAGAATGTGCCATATGACCTAGTGAAGAGACTACTTTTCTTGTTCATCACAATTTGGGTCTGATCTAGATGGCCTGGGTATTACAGATAATTTTAAAAATTGATGTGGTTGATGGATTAAACAGCTTTTATCTGTTGTATATCTACAATTGCTTTGGGAACCTGGATCACCATTTTTAGTTTGAGTGAAAACTGATGTCATAGTAAATATCAAAGTAATTCTGAGATTAAGCTTTTTATTATATTGATGTCATGTGAGCATTTGTAATTGTTTGCTTGACTGCAAAGGTTAAGAGATATGGTTTTCATTAAATAACTCTCCACTCATCAAAATTTGCTTAGTTTTGGGGACAGCTGAGTCACTCAAAATGTGCTATTTTGTACTGTGTACACTGAAGGATGGAAATTCTGTTTCTCAGTATATTTGTTCAAGATCTTGAGCATGATTGCAAACCTTTGGGCAACTAAAGTAGAAAAAAACAACCAAAAAGAGTTCTTCTTTCTTTAGGCACTATGGCTTCATCGTGAGTACAGCAAAACTCTTTGCAACAGTGTACGGTGTTCCTTTCACAGAAAAGGTAATCCAGACTGTAACAGTGTTCCCTTAACTTAACTTGGTGTTCAGTTTTGGCCTGATGTCCAGCTGCCAGTTCTTTTTAAGAGCTGGTTAAAATGATTCTTACAGCAATCTATCCTTCAGCACTGGCTGTTTGGCAGCTGCTTACACTTATTTTCTTTATTTAAACCTGGAGAAGAAATGAGCAGTGTATTGGATATTTTCAGTAAGCACTGAATTTGGGAATTATTACTTTCGTCCAATATAACAACTGAATGGAAAGAAAATCTCTTTAATTTTTTAAGAAAGCCTTAAGTGTCTTAGGTATCCTATGGGGGGTTTACTTTTTATTGCTTACAGCCTCTGCATTGCTTGTCCTTTGTTTTTTCTTGTCTGTTTTCTAATTTGACCTTCCTGTAAGTCAGGTTTGCACTTCTGTTTAGTTTTCAAGTGCTAGGCACTTCACACTGCTCTGGTTTGCTGTGGCAAATGAATTGTCACTTGGTGCTTTAATGGTGCTGTTTGGCTAAAACATCACTGAATATCTGTGAGACCTTTTGGGTCTAGTTTGAAATCATATTGCATTCACAATCTTCTGTGGAGGCCTTTTTGAGTTGACGTGAATTTAAATTGGTTTTCTTCAAAATCATAACAGGATTTGTCAGAGGAAACCATTTTGGGGATTATTTCATCAGTGAAGGTACCAGAGTTTAGACCTTCAAACAAAGTAAGTGTGATATTTAATTTAAAGAAAAAAATAAATATTCCACAAGCAGTGTCCCACATCTCCAACTACTGCATTGATGCTAATGAAAAAGTAACACAAATTATAATGTGTTTTGGGGAAATAAGAGTATGTTAAGGTTAGAGGGAACCTCTGAAGACCACCTAGTTCAATCCTCATGCTTAAGCAGGGGCAGCTAGAGCAGGTCATCAAGGACTGTGTCCCACAGGGTTATGAATATCTCTGAGAACAGAGACTCCACAGCCTCTCTCTGCTACCTGTGCCAGTGTTCAGCCATCCTCACAGTTTTGTCTGGGATGTTTTTGTTTCTGTTTCTTTGAAGTATTTTTGTATGCTTCTGAGGGAATTTTATGTGCTTCAGTTTGTGCTGTCACTGGGCACAGTGAAAAGAGTTTGGCTGTGCTGTCTGTATTTCGCCCCCATGAGATACTTGTACACATTGATAAGATACCACTTACCCTTGTCTTCTCCACTCTGAACCATCACAGCTCTCTCACCTTCTCCTTGTATGAGAGATGCTCCTGTCCTTTAATGTTCTTAGAAGCTCTTTTCTGGACTTGATGCAGTAAATCCATGTCTCTGTTGAGCTGGGGAGGAAAGCCTGCAAGGAAGACAGGAAATTTTGTACACTTGACACTTGTGCTGTATGAAGTTCATGTATGTCATTACTCAAGCACTGCACACACTTGCAGGTTGTACAGACTGATGAAACTGCAAGAAAACCAGATCATATTCCCGTCAGCAGTGAGGATGAAAGAAATGCTATTTTCCAGCTGGAGAAGTCTATACTATCCAATGAAGCTCTGGAAAGTGAGTAGTGCAAACCAGCTTCATAGTTTAGTAATATCCTGCATTTGCATTTGCCACTAGTGACATTCAGGTTTTTATATGAAGCAGTTCTGGAATTCTGCAAGAAATAGAGCTGATACCTAAAGCTTTCTGAAGTGCCGTGCAGATACCTGTCCTGTTGCTTGATATTTCCCTGTGGTTCTATATTTCTGAGATTCCTGGAAGTTTTAGGGCTTTCCGTTGCGCTTGCTTGGAATTACAACATGGATGACAGCGAGCAGGCAGCAGTGGGGAATTGAACTCTTAAGGAGGGGAAAGGTGCTGGCTGGATCCCAGATGGACTGCAAGTGATTCGGGCATGAGAACGCTGAGTCACTCCTTAGAGCTCTCAATCTGAAATGATCCTAAATTATAAAGACTGTTAAGAGTCTTCCTCAGCATCTTCCATATTTAAAATGAGGATGCTCACATCCCATTATTGTGTGTGGCCGCACGAAGGGGTCACTGGGCAACAACTACACGCAAGCTTTTTTAGCCCATGAATCCAGGATAAAAATTAGCTTATCCCTAACTCATGCCATGGAGTGTCAACCCAAAACTCTGACTCCAATGCTACTGAGTCCTTTTTTTTAAATTTTTGCAGATAAACTGAGCTTTAAAAGGGAATTCTCACAGGACGGAGCTTTAGTGAGATGGGGTATATGAGAATAGGAATTTTCATAATCTATTCTTGGTGGTGCAAGGAGGGTAAAATAACAGACCTCTGTTGATGTTTATATCATTATTCACTTTTAGCAAGTGGTATTGAAAGGGGCATTTCCTAGCATAGAGAAACAAGTAAGGCACCAAGCTCCAGGATGTGAAATTTTTGATTTGTTACCATTCTAGTTCCTTTAAATTATGTTTAGGACATCTTCTGTTTTCTAATAATAATTTTTGCTCTTTTTTTTTTTCTTTATGAGCAGCTGACTTGCAGATGAAGCCCATCTCCTTTGAGAAAGATGATGATAGTAATGGGCACATAGATTTTGTAACAGCAGCATCAAACCTGCGAGCCAAGATGTACAACATCGAGCCAGCAGACCGTTTCAAAACAAAGCGCATTGCTGGAAAGATTATTCCTGCCATTGCAACAGCTACTGCTGCAGTATCAGGGCTGGTGAGATTGATTTTTAAAATGCATATTGCTTTCTCTTACTGTTTCTTGCCTAAAACTGCTGTGTTGTCTGGGTATTGATTACTGCTACCCTGACAGAGGCTCATTTAAAGAAATGGATTTATTTCTTACGTACCAATAGCAAAGGTCATGCTTGATTCTAGATGTGGTTGTTGAGGAATACATGTAGTGCAGGTAGCTCAGAGTGGAGCTGCAGTGCCAGCCAGAGATTGAGCTCTGTGTGGGAGCCTCAGGCAAGAGGTTGTGAACTGATGCTGACCCTTTGCACAACAAAGGGCATGGGGACCTGCGGTGACCAGCCCCTCAGGGACACAGCAGGAGCCGAAGACTCAGCTAGATCATTTCTTTTTGTAGAGCACACAGAATGTGAGGGTAAAAAAGCCCAGGTAGTCCTTTTTTCAGGGCCCCTTCCCCAAGGCACCATCTTGAGTTGTTAATTCTGTTAATACCCCGTGATAAGATTACTTAATGAAACCAGAAGTCTGAGACTCTAAGGGAAACCCAGGGTCTAGCCAGCAAGGAAGCTTTGTCTCGCTGTGAGAGTGGGATGAGTAGCGAGGCAGTGAATGGGAAGCAATCCCCTCTGTGAAGGGAATTCAGTCCCTGCAGTGGAAGTCTTTGGTGGTGTGAGTGTGGCTGCTGGAGTGGCACCTGAATGGTCAAAAAGGGAAGTTTCCTTAACGTGGTGAGCCTTTGGTGCTTTTATTTTGATTTGCAGCACAGAAAGATGGATTGGAATTCAGCATTTTGGTTTGTTTTCGGCCATTAATACTAACTTCCAACAGAATGCCACTGCCAAGTGTGGAAAGGATCTGTTCTGTAGTAGTTCACGTTCATGCATCTCAACAGAACCTCATGCTTTCTGGAGATTGCATGAACCAAACAATTTTGGAAGAGTAGTACATTAAGAACTGTTTTGAATGTTTTAAATATTGCCCTTTGCTGCAGCAGAATTTATTTCTGTGGCATAGTGGGTTGCATTTCCATGTTGTTTATTCTGCTGATTGGACAAAGGCTGATCTCATTAACACCTTCCTTGTTGCTGGCCTCTTAACTACACTGGAGTTGATAGCACTAAAACCTAGTAAGTAAATTCTAATTTACTGCAGGTTGCACTGGAACTCATCAAAGTTGTGGGTGGCTACCCAGCTGATGCATATAAGAACTGTTTCCTGAACCTAGCCATTCCCATAATGGTCTTTACAGAAACTGCTGAAGTAAGAAGAACGGAAATCAGGTAGGAAGAACAATGTCAGAAGGGCAAGGACAATACTTGGAAACCTACTAATTGATGCTTAGAACTTCCTGAACCATTCCAACAAGTGTGAAGTTTGAATAGTTACTAAATCCAGATAGCCACATTAAGGCCTTATGTGCTCACATAGCAGAGCTATGATGGAACCACAGCTCATGGCCATACTCTAGTTAAGCATTCTAGGTATTCAAGGGTATTTTTTTTGTTTTTTAAACTTGGAAGATGATGAATTGCCTCGTGCTTGCTATCGAACTCTGCTATCCACTTCCTGTGTACTGCTAGGGGTGTAAGTGATCCTTGTAACACTGCCAAGGGTGTCCCATAATGCATTGCCCAAGAATTTCCTGTTTGGAAGATGCAGTCCATATTCATCTGTCCTAGTTTAAAAAATAAAGGGTTTAAAGGCTTAGTTTGCTTTTCATTAGAAGCTGTTACTTGTGAGACTTTAAAAAATCTAGAGAAGGTAGATGTGTGGTATTGTTCGTAGGAAACCCCCCGGACACGCTTTTGCATCTTGTCCAATACAAGAGCTATTTTTCAGTAGGTCTGAAAACTCAATAACTTCATTGTCAGATACCACATTTATTTAGAGGTCTTACTGTGTCTTGTGCTTAGCAAAGTCGGAGGGCTGGAGAAATGGCAGTAGAGAGGGAAGAGATTTTTGCTCAAGATTAAACAGCAGCACATCGCCAAGAAGACATGGCAGTTCTTCAATATGCTTTTAAAGGGAGTGACTGGGTTCACATTCTAAAGTAACAACCTTTCATTTTTTAAAACAGAAATGGGATATCATTTACCATCTGGGACAGGTGGACAATTTATGGAAAAGAGGATTTTACTCTCTTGGACTTCATAAATGCTGTCAGAGTAAGTTTTCTACTGTCCTGGGTTAATACAAGACAAGAGGAAAGGAGTTTCTTGTTTTGGGTTGTCGAACTGTGTTCTGTTTTTCTTTTTTATTTCTATCAAGTTACCGTTCAAACCAGAATAATTTTAGTAATAACTAATGTCAGTGGGGATGTCTCTAAGTAAAAGCATCCAAGCCTGTTTTCAAATTCCTTGTTAATTCAGTTGGCTCAACTTTATATCAGCATCCATGCATTAGCAGGTTTTCTGGTTTGGATCCTATGGATTTGAATAATCAGCTGTAGAATTAGCAGCAGTAGTATCTGCTGGTTTGGGCAGCTGCTCTAGTCTTCTAACAAGTTTCAATTTGTGAATTCCAGGAGAAATATGGAATTGAACCAACTATGGTTGTACAAGGAGTCAAAATGCTCTATGTTCCTGTGATGCCAGGCCATATTAAAAGATTAAAGTTGACGTAAGTATAACTGGAAAATTGATTTAGGGATGCAATGCACACACAAATTATGTTCGTTGCTTGTATGAAAAGGACATGTGTCTGACAGCAGTATTTTTTCATAAAGTGGTTTCTAGCCATTAATTCTTTGGAAAGAAAAAAGATCATTTCTTTTTGTAAAAAATAAAAAAAAAAGAAAAAAACAAGGAAGTAAATTAACTTCTGTGATGAGGAAAGGAGACTTGCAAAATGCTGCTTTAACTGTTGAATACCAGAATGAGAATTTGACAGTAATTTTTGTGGGGGAAAGAACGTGCCATGGTTCAAGCAGAGCAAGACTGCTAGCACCTTTTGAAACTGTCTTAAAACTAATGCTCATGTTTAGCAACTGAGCTCTGAAGGAATAATGCATTGCTTGCAGTTTAAGATTTCTGGAAATCTGTTCAATTATAGTAATTGCTTGAGATTCTACATCACTTTAGCCCTTTTAAAAATGATGACATTCACAAAGGCTTTGCAACACTGCTTACAGAGAGGAAATTGAAGTATTTCACGTGGCGGTTTGGCAGGATGTGAAGGCAGGGCACTGGGTTTTGATTGAAGGCCTTTGCAAAACAACAGCCAGATCTCATGCAGGTTTAGTTCCGCCTTACACCTGTGGATTGAACTACTTTAGCTCAAAATCTGTTCCTTGCAGCTCCTGTGAAGTGTGTGCTAGTCAGTGCTTTGCTGAAGCAAGTGGATGCACTGATCAGTACTGTTTTGAAGGCCTGCCAATAGGTATCAGGCAAAGAAGTATGAGTAAGCTACTTCAAACTCCTGGGGAGAGAAGAGCTGCTAAGCTGTAGAGTAAGCCTGGCATATTAAGATGAGAACTTACAACTTGTCTCCCAAAACGTTGCTTATATGCTTTCTCTTAGAGCTATATAAATAATATTGATTGAGTGGGGTATGTAATGAAGTCAAAGTCATGGTATGAAGCTGCCTTCTTGTGAATATCAGGATTTTTTACTACTCTGAGACTTTAATGGGCTGTATCTGTCCGGAAAATGGAATACAATTTGCTGAAGCTCAGGTGGGATATCACCTGATATTTTGTGTGCGATTTTGAGGTGGCTTATTCTCTATTTTAATTTGGTCTGTAGTATGCTGGGCCAGTACATATTGCTGGCAGTGAAATTCCTCCTAGTCTGGCCCTGAAGTCCCACTGCCAATCCTCTTGGTACATTTATGAACTATTCTTCGTTTCTTTCTAGGATGCAAAAGCTTGTGAAACCATCAGCTGATAAGAAGTATGTGGATTTGACAGTATCATTTGCTCCAGAGACTGATGGAGAGGAAGACTTGCCAGGGCCACCAGTGAGATACTACTTTTTACAGGAAGACAATTGATGGTAGAGACACAAAAATCACTCATGGACCATTTGTTCTGGGAGTGTGCTAATTTTCAGCTATTAAAGATGGTACTATATATTTCTTTTGGTGAAGCCTTAATTAAATGGTGAAAATCAGTGGCTTTGCACTGAAGACAAACTGGATTTCTTTCTTCTGCTTCTGTAGTCTCCAAGCCTGTTTGCTCAGAGGAGGATTGGTAAACTCCATGAGATGGAATGTCCAGTACAGTCCTTACCTTAAAGGCAAGATTTGTATTGAGGAAAGCAAGAAGAATGGTGAACCTAAGAAATGGTCCCCATGTGCAAGTTAGGCAATTTGCATTTGCTTAGGGAAGACTGCAAAAAATAGGAAAAGCACCATTTTATGATACTGCTGGTGTTCTAAGAACATCTCAGATTCATTTCATATGTTACTTCATTCTCAAACAAGAATTCCATTGTTGCCATCTACATGTGAGATTTAATCCATCTGAAAGGCTTAAACTCCCACTTCCCAGCAGAGGAACTGCTTTATGTGTGCCTGGTCAGTGGTGCTGTGGTCAGCACAGCAATCTTGTGTCAGTCTCAGCACGGAAACATAGGGAAGGGGTGTAAATTGTCAAAACTCCCCTGAAGTCCAGAGAGCTGGAATTGTTGATTATCTGCACTAAGACTGTTCTTTGTGGAATGCTGCAGTATGGGGAAAGTGAAAACCTATTGGAGAGCCGAATTAGCACTTTCAACAATAAAACTTGGTCTTCAACAAAGAGAAAATGTGCTTGAGCCTTTCTGCCCTCGCCAAATTAAAATCACTGTAGCACTTGATGACGTTGAAGGGAGGAAAAGACAAATATCTCTGGATGGTCATAGCAAACTTACCTCAGCTGCTCCTTTTGGTACCATTTCCCTATAGCAAATTGTTGTGCTGTACACCTATCCTCAGAACAGGTCTGAACTGTACTTAACAGCATTGGTTTTACCCTCATTGGTTAGTTATTTGGATATCTAATTATAAAATTCCTGCTTAATTGGAAATCATTATGGACTAGTGTTGCTGCTGTGATGAGGCAGAGGTGTGTTACAGAAACATCATTTCACTCATTTAAAGACTGGATACTTGAGGTAGTACTTCTTTTTTTCTCCCCATCATAGTAGAGCAAGGCAAGGTTAGAATAAAAACTTAAAAACCGAAATAGCTTCTCATGTGTTTCAGCTTTAGAGATTGTTATTGAACATTATGTCCTGCAGCTGTTGCAAAAGCTGTCCTCAATCATAATTTATTAAGTTTTAGGGATGTCTTCACATTTAATTTAGTGATGTCACTAATTAGTGCTAAGGATCACTTAAAGGTTTAGGTCAAGTTAAAAACACCATAATCTCTCACAGTTGGAGGCTGGGAAACAAAAACTTTGAGTAAGTATACTCTGTTACATTAATGTGGTGTTAACATCATGCTTATGCTTTTGAAATAAGCAGCATTTAAAAATAGTAAAGTCTCAGAACTATTCTAGAATGCCATATGACTGTCCTCAGGGTTTAAAGCAAACTGGCAGATATAATTCATGCAATGGCTTTTACTAATGACATGTACACCTTTGAGAGCCTTGTAAAAGCCAGGTCAAGGCTGGCAGGGATCACAACCAGAATTTACAGATACAGCTGTATCTTTATACTGCTCTTACTGTGTGTGTCTGCTGGACGGATGGATGCTCTGCTCAGTAAGAAGTTGGGTATGGAAAAACTAAAAATGCACAATGGCTCTAGATATTTATTAGCACACCTTTAAAAATGTTGGATATAAATGAATCTAGGGAAAATGTCACAACGAGTAACTTCAAGAGGACTTCCTGTAGAAGAACTTGGCTTGTCAAGTGGCTTTTTGAAACTGTTCTTTGTGCTTTAAACCTTTTTGAATTGCTGATATGGAGAATGAAGGTGTTTATATGGAAGATTATGGAGTGCACATTTCAAATTCAAATTTCAAATTCAGTGTGAATTTGTGTTTGATAGAGCCTGTTTCTCAATCTGTTCTGCTTTTTATCAAAAGTCTCTGCAGGTGTTCAGCATGGTGACACTAAAAAGGCTCTGTCAAACTAGGCGAGGGAATTTTGGGGTGCTGATCTTCCAAATCTCCAGTGTTGTCACAGTGCTACCAAACTAGAAGCTTGTAGCATTACCTGGAATCTGAGAACTGCTTTTTCTTTTTTCCTTTTTTTTTGTTCTTTGCAGTGAAAGCTTGTGTTTGTCTAGGACTGTTTGATACACAATTGCTGTGGAGCAGCTAAAGCCTGCTGTCTTCCTGCAACAATGAAGAACTGTCTTTCCATTAGAGCACTTCAAGTACCTTTCTTTCAAAATGTTATTCTTTGAGAGAGCAGTTGATTTGCAGGAATGAAGTTTTATATCAGTAATGAAGATCCTTCTCACTCACATGCTTTCTTGAAGAGTTTGCTCATACTTGCACCAGCTTTCTCTGAATTTCTATCACTCTTAATGGATGCAGTTAATTAATTTGTGCATGCAAAGCATTGAGCAGCCAGATCAACTTTTCTCTGGTTAGTCAACATGTTTCTTTAATGTTAGGAGTAGTGAGGATTCTGTGTGAGGGTGTCAATACTGTTTACATGACTGCTTTGATGGATCAGATGGATTTAAGCTTTTTTTACCTATACCACAAGTAAAAAGTAGATGTTTCCATATTATTTTCCCACTCTTTTCCTATGTATGGTGAAATATGTGACTGCTTATTAAAAAGATAAAGCTATTCAAGAATAGTTGTATATAGGAAGAACAACTCCGTCACCGGTTGGGCTGTCACCTCTTCATGGCTTCTTACATCCTGAAATACTTTGGGTTTGAGCTAGGCAGAGAGTTCATACATCTATCAGACTTGTCATCAAATACAAGTAAAGATTTTAGATAAGTTTGTGATCATTTTTGTAATTTTTCCTTGTGTCTTTGAAACAATGGGGATGTAGGCCAGTTGTTTTAAGAAAGGAGCTGAATTTCAGCCAAGAGCTGAAATTAACTTGAAAGTTTATCAACCCCTGTGCAATTACAGAAAGCAAATGTGCAGCACAATGCAGTGATGTAAAACTTTGTCGAAAGATTGATTCATTTGACCAGAGACCTTTTGAATGTTTATTTTAGTAAGGGTGTATTGTGTGTTGTTGATGAAGTGGCTGGTGCAGGTGCTTTTGTATGGTCCACAAACCTTATTGAGACTCAAGCTTCAAGGTGCCATAAATTCCAGCACTGCTAACAGCAGAACTGTGTTGCTGAAGTATGGCACAGGAGAGAAGACAAGGAAGAAAGCGCTGAGTTACCATTTCTCCCAGCAGCATACAGGTTTCAATTTCCTGGGGGAAGGTGCAGCTCTGATCTCGTGCGTACTTGAGCAGCACCCTCTTCACAAAATGATCTCAACTATTTTCATGGAAAGAAAGTGCTAACCTCTCACGTTATGATGTATTTTTTAACATATAATGGCCCTTCCCTTTAGTGGTCAGAAAGAACAGGAATAAGGAGACATGGTGTTGCGGTCACAAGCGTGTAATAGAAAGCATCATTTAAAACTGTGTTTTTGGGCAGTGTTTTGCCGGCACCGTAAGCAAGTTGTTTTCTGCTCGTTGTTGAGTTCTTCAGTAGAATGTTAAAGAAAAAATTGCAACGCCCCGTGGTGACTAGGGATGTTTTGTAGAGTTCGGAAACCCGAAGACTTAAACTGGCGTTTCCCACGGGGGTTAATAAAAGAACGGGAACCATTCCCCGTCCGTCCCCTCACAGAAAGGCGGGAAGGAAGGGGGGGGGGAGGGCGGTGGCGAGCAGCCGCTGCTTCTGCGCAGGCG
>VYXD01002499.1:2218158-2259971 GCA_013397195.1 Hylia prasina
GCAAGAGCCGCGCGCGCCTAAACCAGCCGCCCTACCCGGCGCGCGGCGGCCGCCGACCAATGGGACGGGGCCTGGGAGGCGGGGCCGGGGAGGCGGGGCCGGGGGGGCGCCACCGCCCGCCGGGACAGGCGCGCGAGCTTTGAAGGCGGCGCGGGGGGCGCGCGCCGGCCCCGGTCTGGGATGGCGGAGGCCTTGGTAAGAGCGCGGGAGCGGCCGGTGTGTGTGTCGTTGTGTGTCTTTGTGTGTCTTTGTGTGTCTGCGTCTGTCGGCGTTTTTGTGTCTTTGCCTGTCTGTCTGTCTGTCTGTGGTTTCCTGTGGGCGGCGGCCGGGCCCGTCTGTAGCGCAGAGGCGCGGCCCCCTGCGCGCTCCTGAGGGGCGGGGCGGGGCCGCTTTTCCACTTCCCCCTGAGAAAAGCGGGGCTGGAATTGGGGTTCCGCGCTCGCTCCGGGTCTGGGCTGTTGGGACAGACATTTGTGCTCTGAGGGCCGGTCTGTCGGGAGCCCCGTTGCCCTCAGTGCACAAGTGTCCGTTCCAGACCCCGTTCCCTTCAGGCTGCCTCTGGAGAGCCGACTTCCACGGGCGAGTGAGCACATCAAGAGCTTGTGCAGGCACGCTAGAGTCGCGCTTAAGTTCTAAAATTTTTCATGTGTAGCGTGACACGAGCACAATAATAAATGATCTGTTAAAGGCTCTTTTAGGTCCGTGACAGGAATTTTTAATTTCTTTAATAGGCAGGGTCACTTGCCAGCGCGTTATGTTGCACTCTGCTGCGAGGGGAAGGGGGTTTAAGCTTGCATGGTGGGTTGACTTCGGGGTGTGGTTTTGCATAGTCTCTCAAGTGGTGGCTTTTGGTCAGTTGTTTTCCCATGTCACCTGTAACTTCCTTGTGTCACTTTAAACCGATGTTGAAAATTTGCAGTGAAATCAATCCATGTGGAGTTTGATTATTTTTGACGCCAGAAGTAATATCCAAAGGGCAATCACAAAGAAGTGCAAAGTACTGTCAGTATGGCAAACTTCAGAAAAACGTGCTGAATTCTCTTGCATTAGGATTAGATATTCTCCACACTGCATATACTCTTTAAACTTACACTAATTAGGAAGAGGTTATAGTTGTTTTTCAGCTAAACATTTACATTTTTTGAGATGTTTTCGTGTCACATTTGTGAAGAACTGCACTCTGCTTTGCTGTTGAATTTTTCTTGCCTTTTCTTTGCATTTTATCCTCTTCAACCATTGCCGGTTCCCAGGTCAGCAGCTTTATTTGATTACACAGAGAATGTGCTGCTGCTTGAATTATTACTGCTCTAGCTGTGGAAAATGACTGGAGTCCTCTCTTCTGTTTGAAGGATTTTGGTTTCATACTTGGGTTTCAAGTGTATTAAGGGGCACTGGCATTCTAAGAAAAACAATGCTGCAATAACTTCCACTCTCCCACTACTTTAAGATGTCTCAAGAATCTTCAAGATCTTGTTTTTCTGTCAAGTGTTATCATGCTTAGTAAAAATTGATTCTTATTTCTTCACAGAATCATTTTAAAAAAGACTACAGAGCAAGATTCTGCCATGGAGGAGGGTAATTTGCATTTAAACACCTTAGATGTTCTTAGATTCTGGAAAACTTAACCTTGATTTTTAACTACGCGATGTACCTTATTAAACTGATCATGTGGTGTTTCCCAGATATCTTGTATTTCTTAGTGGTAAGAGGAGCAAGCTTGGTGGGGGGACAAAGCTCCAAAGTTTTCCTTTGTGGTGTGGCTGTGCCTAAGGTACCCCTGACTGGGATGCCTGAGTAGGGGAGCAGTAATCTGTGCAAACATGTTGCCTTTCAAGGAGCAGAGAAGTGAAGCCCATGCAGAGTTCCAGCACTTGGACGTTGCTGGTAAAAGTTAGAGATGAGTTTGAGCACTTGCTGTGACATTCTTTACGTGCATGTTAGGAGTCTGTGAAGGTTTTGTTACTGAAATCCATTTCTGGACAAGAGTTTCATGAGCTTACCAAATCTACCCAATTAGTAGTTTTAAAGGTATAGAATGATCATTATGGGAGTAGTACTCCCTGGCTTTTCTAGTGTTATTTGGTTTTGATCAACACTGTCTGGCTGGTGAATCACTCACTTCTTCCCTTTTTATTTGTGCTGGTTTGAAATAATAATCCAGCCAGCTGAGCTGTTCACTTGCTTATGGATTGGATACCTCAAGCCAGTCCTTGCTGCTGAAACTTTTGTGTCAGCACAGAAATAGCTTGTTTTACAGGGTGACTGCCTGTAGGGAGGGATAGGTGTGCAGCATCACATTTCATTTCTAGGTCTGCTGTGACTGCATCATCACTCTGCAGGCAACACAGCTCAAGGTCTGATTTATAAAAAAAGTTATTCAAGTGAGACTCTAGTCAGCCTAAAGGTCTTTTACCTCAGGGCTAGTGCAGTAGTTGCATAGTTTATGCAGAGAGAATTCTTCATTGTTATTATAATCTGTGGCAGTGAAGCTTTTTTCCTGGAATTCTTACTTAGACAAATTTCTTTGCAGATATCTATGCATGGAAATGGCAGGTAAAAATGTATTAAAGTTGGAACTAGGGGAAATAATAACCTGAAATATTAAGAAGTAAAACTTTACTACTTTAATATTTGAGATAAGAGCATTTGATGTGTTTGATTGAAATTTTTTTCCCCCTTCTTCTTTCTAGAAATAAGATTGATCTACAGCCAGGTCAAAACGTACTGAAACTTATACAGGATTGTTTTGAAAGTAAGCTCTTGTTTTGCTTGATTTGCTGATAAAAGAAAAAAACATATTTTCTTCCTTGTGTTATATTTAGTAGTAAGTTAAAAATAAAAAATAGGGATAAAATGGATAAAAATAGTATTTCTCAGGGTTTTTAAGAACAGCCCCTTCTCAGCTTTTTAAAAGTGTCTTAGCTGTCTTATAATCTCTTTCTCAAGCAGCTGTTTCCTTTCTTGTTTGGATTTACATGACCTTGATAGGCCTTAGAACTTGTTAAAATAAATGAAACCTGGACAATTCCAAGATTGCCATATTTACTGTTTTTTTTTCTTCATAGGTTGCAGCAGTGATCTTTCAATAAACTCTCCAAATTGCTCAACCTTTATTTCGAAAAATAAGAAGAGGACTTCAGTGCAGAGACAAAGGGTAAGTTCTGTCAGTGTCAGGGTAGTGCTGGGTACAGGTTTATGTGGGTAGCATTTAGTTCTGTTTGAGCACCTGTAAAAGTATACAGGCTGTAATTTAACAATCTATTAGTTGTTGAAAATGTGTTTTCTTTTCTTAGTTTGTTGCGCTCTAATAGTAAATATTCTGATAGTAAATTATTCTATCTGTAAGTAGAATTATTTAATAGCTTTTTTCCTTGGGTTTTTACTACTGAAAGCTTCAGCTTTTTGTCCAGGATAGTTCAATTTCTCAGTCTCAGGCTGAAGCATGCTGCTTTATTACTGGTGGTGGGTATGGCTGTCTTGGACTCCACTGGAGTTGGTTGTGGTCACTTTGCTAGATGTGGGGACACAGTTCTTAGCTGTCAGGTGGACAGTTAAGTTTAAAGGTGATTCCTGTAGAAAAGCAGCTGGTTGGCTTCTGGTAGTTATCTGTACAATAACTTCATACGTCTATAACTTTGTTGATGGGTGGAAACAAGTTGAAGGCCTTTTTAATGTGCTGCCTGAGAGGATGATGCCAATAATCTAGACTGTATGTTTAATTTGAATATTTTGATTTTACTTTTTTCTTTTAAGTAGGATATTCTGTTAATGGCAGGGTTTAGAGCAGGCGACCTTATAATGGTCTTTGTTTAATTTACTTGGATGTTAGAATATAATCTCAAATCAATTCTTGCTAAACCTCAGCCTGTCTTAGTAAAGGGTAATTAAATAGTTGAAATGAATTAATTCTAATGACAATAATAAGTAGTTTACCTTGAGATTAGCAGGATGTCTGCTTAAAGCTGTATATAGATTTCTACTGTACACACTGTTTTTCCTGTTTGAAATTTATGGTTACTTTGAGAAAGTTTTACGCAATAGAAAGTGTTTAGATAAAATAGAACTGTGATTCGAAATAGTATGAATTGAGGGAAGGAGATTATATCATGTGCTGTAGAAATGCATATTCCTGTTAGAATACTGTTGCTTTATCAAATATTTCACTTTGTCTCATTATTTGTTGCCAACTATGACAGTCTGAGGCAGGGTCGGCCAACTCTGTGAAAAGAGCCCGTAAGTCTGCAGATCCCTCACCTGCATCACCACTAAAACCTGTCAGCAGCAGAGGTTGGTGGCACTGTTAGTGAATTCAGGTTTTTAAAGGAACTATTTCTTGGGATTTTGTAAGGTTTTCAGTAAAAGAACTAAACCTATTCTATGTCTATGGCAGGACAGTCATGTGAATCACACCTGAAGCCTGAAGCACATGACTATGTACCTGCTTCTAAAAACAAAGAGTCTCCTGTGCCTGAAGGTGAAAAAGAAAATACATTAAAAGATGCTGAAGCACTGTGCCAGCATCCCACCGTGCCTTTGGACTCTGAGAATAATTGTGGGTCTGTTGCATCACCTTTTCCTGTGGATGAAGCCAAAAGTTCTCCTGTAGTTAAGTAAGTAGAGCTGAACATGGTTGTGGTGTCATATTCCATGTGTGCCCTCCACCTAGTGTAAATTGAGTTTGGATTGTGAACTCAGAAAGTAGTTCCAACCTTTCTAGAAAGTTTCTATATCTGGGTTTAGAAAGGATAGAATTATTTTTTATTTAATATTCTGGTGATAAGTGCAGTTTCCAAGTCAAAATATATTTAAAATATATTTATATTCATTTATATATTGTCAAAATATATTTAAACTCATTTTTTTCCAGGAAAGTGCAGCAAAGTATCTGCTTCTCAGATTGTCTAGACTTCTTCAGTGAATACTGTTGACAGTGTTGACTTTAAAAGTTAACAAGAATTTGTTAAAGCAGAAATGAGCAGTCATTGTTCATCTTGCTCTGAGTATACAAATACTTTATACAAAGTAAAATAGCTTCAGTTGTGATTATTATCTCCTTGTTGGAAGATTTGAAGCTGAACTGCAGCACTGGCCAGTGTCCTGGCCACAGTTTTGCTTTCCTAGAGGACTGAATCTGTGGGGTACATCATAAAGATGGACTGACACTGATCCCATTGACTCCTATTGATGGAGTGAGATTGGAAAGACAGTGCACCTACAGTCTAGGAGAGCTGATAATTTCTCAAGCACGTTCTCCTAAAAGTAGGAATTTAGGAATTTGCTCTTGTTGAGCAGTCTTTACTTTGGTCAAGAGTCACATGCTGACTCCATGTTGTCTGTGGACACTTGCTACTACGCTGGCAAGTACTGCTGCTAACCTGTGTTGCAGCAAGTTTCCAAAGGGAACCTCATTCATAAGAAGTGAGATGCTGTCAGCAGGAGCATCTGTTCATCCTCACAATACTTCATTGTGCCCTCTGGATTTATAGCAACATGTTTGAATGTGGTTTCTCATTTTCATAGATTATGTTTTGATAACTGGAACACGCCAGCTGCAACAAAGAGCCATGGAGAAGTTGAAAATTTGGAAGGACCTCAGCCTGGGAGAGATGAGCAGGTTGTTCCTGTGCAAGGAACAGAACGTGTTACTGCATCATCTGCCCGCCCAGACAAGTCTTTCTCTTCAGCTGTCTTAGCAGCTGTGTCAAGAAGAACACTTGGACAGAGGTTTGTTTGGAGGCTTAATATGGAACGTACAATGGTTAAACTTTATAATAATTCTTCTGAGGAATGTTCTGTACTGTGTCTAGGTGTTGGGAGATTTGGAAGACTGAAAGTCAATTTCCCCCCCATCCTGAATGATTTGAGTGTTTTCTTTCCCTCCATTCTTTAGATATTCAACCTTGATATCACCACCATCACCTCCTCCTGTGAAACATCAAGATATAGAAATAGAAAATGAATGTGAATTTGAAATTGATGAATCAGGTGGTGCATTGTCTGTTTCTTGGATTTCAATACCCACTAAGAACAAAAAATCAAAAAAACATGGCTCTGCAATTAAAATTTCTAAACCTCAGCCCTCTGAAAAGGAGAAGAGACAGAATAAGAAAGTCAAGAACAGAAAAGCAGAGGTTGAAGCACTTAGTAAACAGAAACCGGATCATCTGGATGTTGGAGTTTTTGACTTCCAAGAAATCTCAGAGTCAGATCCAGTCCTTAATAATGAAGAAAATGTCCTTACATCTCAAAGCCAGAAGAGTACTCATATGGGTAAGTTACTTAACAACTCTTCAGACTTCGAGGTCTGGATTATTTTCTGGTGGTTTATAAGGAAATTATAATAAGGCAGTTGATAGATATCAGTGGATTCCTTTTTGGTGTTTCAGTTGCACAGTTAGATTTGGGTGAGACAGAGAGGCACTGAGACTGTCTTTTTTTGTCACACCCTTTGCCTTTCCTGTTAGGACATTAAAAATTAAATTAGTAATGTTACCTTTTCTTATGAAGAATCATAGAAGGTAAGTACCAACAAGCTTTTGTTCCTCTCTTCATAGAAAGGTGGTTATGTGCTTTGAACAGAAAGGGGATTGAGTTTTAGGAATGATTTGTGAAGGGTTTTGTAGCACAAAACACTGAAAACTGGAAAACAGACTGAATGTAACATTTCTGCCACCCTTTTTTTATCAGGAAATACTGGAAGTACACCAAAAAGTTTTTTGTAGACTATAGTTAAAGTCTTCTTTTAGCCAGTGGTGATAAAACTGGTTTTGTGATACCCTTTTTTTTCCTTCCCCATTTTGATTCTTTGGTGTTTTTTTTGTTTTTTTTTTTGTGTTCAGATGTCAACATATATCTTCAGGTTTAATGGGAAAAGGTATTAATGTGCAAACGTTTTGTTTATTGACAGGAAAGACTAAAAAGGATGCACTTAGACAAGACTCTCCAAGCCAGAAAAAGAACACATCCTGGAAACCAGAAGCTAAAGAACTGCTGTTGTCATGGTCTGGATTGGAATCAAAACCATCTGATGAAGAGCAGTGTAAAACAAGGATGCTGCCAAGTGAGGATTTGCCTATGCCCTCATCTGGGCATCAGGAAGAGCAGACTGTGTCACGAAGAAAGTCTCTCAAGTCTTCCAAGAATCTGCAGTTGGCTTCTAAAGCGTCTCAGGATTTAGTTGAGAAGAAACAAACTGCTGAGAAGAAACAAACTGCTGAGAAGAAACAAACTGCTGAGAAGAAACAAACTGCTGAGAAGAAACAAACTGCTGAGAAGAAACAAACTGCTGAGAAGAAACAAACTGCTAAGAAGAAACTTCCAAAAGTCAAAGTAGCTAAGAGAGGGACAGTAAGTCCAAGGAAGAAGCTTAAAAATTCTGTCCAGAAAAGTAGTAATAAAAAGCCTCAGTTACAAAGAGAGGAGAGTTCTAACAGTGAACCTGGTGAAGAAGAGCTTGAAAGAGAGCCTATAGAATTGAATGAAGTGTGCACCACACCCTTGCGTCAGAAATTAGAGACTCCTGTGATTCAGAAGTTGACAAAATCTGAAAAGTGTAGAAATGTGTTGCGCACAACAGAGTCAGCTGGTGGTGCAAATAACAGAACTCCTCTAAAAGCACCCCAGCATCCCCTGAGGAGTGTGAAGAATCCTGAAGAGAAGTGGTTGTCTGCCAAGTCTTCAGGGAAGATGCCCAAAAAGATTCCGCGTAGAACCAATAAAGCTCTTTGCTCAAGCCCTGAAGACACTGAGTCTGAAACAGATCCTGACAACTCTTCTGTGAAAGACATGGCAAGGAAAGAACAGAAGCTATCAGATGTGAAAACAAAAAGTAACAAAAGAAAACGTAACAGGCAGCATGGACCACTGTAAGCTTTTTGTGTGATTCCTTACAAATGTGGTGTATGACTTGGTAGATAATTAAGCACATCTTGTCAACTTTTAAGCAGTGGTGGCCCAGTTGAAGTATGTGATAGTTTGAGGCTGGTTGAATAGAGAACCAAGCAGTTTAATCAACATTCTTTTCTCACAGCTGGGTGCCATATTTAGTGTCTCCTACATGAGGAAACTTGTTCTAGTTAAAGTGTTCCTGTGAGACTTGCATAGCAAATCCAGTTTAACACAACCCCACCACCCACAGAATAACTTCACTGTCAAGTTTGTTCCTTTCTAAAAATAAATTTAGAAAATATGGCATTTAATTCTTCAGCTATATTTATTTTGTTGATCTAAAGACTTAAGTTCAAGTGGTCTAAAATCTGGTTTATAATCATTGGTCTTTGCATTGCTTTTTAATTTTTTTAATGTCTTTTTTATAGTTTTGTTCAGGACATAAAATTATTGACCTACAGGTTCCTTTCATTAAGTTTACTTAATATCAAATGTAATAAGAATAATTTTTTCTTTTCTAGGGATTCTCTTGTAGCTGAGAAGGTTGTGAGTTGTGAAAGGTAATTTCCTGAGTCGTCTGAAAAACATTAATTTAATCTGCCCTACTGAGACCTCCTGAGACTGGGCAGCTGGTGCAGCTGCTGTGTTCTGTGCCCTACTGGTGAAACACTGAGTAGAACAGGATTGTGATTCTGCTTGAGGGCTTTAACTACTGTGCTAATACAGTTAATAAAGTAATACAATTTGTCTTCCTTTTGTGAATAAGGGGTCATAATAAGCTTCTTGCCTTCGGGGATTTCTTTCCTTTGAGGCTTGCTTCCACATCAGTGTGTAATTTTTGAACAGAAAGACCAGTGCTCCTGGAACTAATGACAGCAGCACTAATAAAATTGATGTCAAGTAGGGTGTGGAACTCTGTCTACAATCCAAACTCTTTGTGCACATACATAGGCATGTATCTTCCCCTTAATAACAAGGGGAATTAAGGGAGCTTAATAACAAAGCAAACAGGAGTGGCAGTCTGTGAATTTATTAAATTCTTATGCAGTCATTCTACTGAAAATGTTGTGGGCTTTAATTCTAAGTGAACCTGCTGCAGACTGACTTGGACAAATTTGTGGTGTAGGTTTGCTAACCTAGGTGATTGAAAAGCATCTTTTGGAGCTGAGGTGGCTAACACCTGAATTTCACTGGCACAGTAAAAGCAGTGAAGCACAGCCTCATATGGGGGAAGCAGGAAGGTCAAGGGTACTGATGCTGAGGCTGTTGGAGAAGTTCTGTTACAAGTGGCTTGATTGCTAGAGAATCTCTGTTGGAGTTATATGTGTAAATTGTTGCCATTTTGTGGGGGAGATTTCATAACAGACTATGTATTAAAAGCTATTTTACTGTCCTTTCCTTAGAGTGCAAAACAACTCTTTAAAGCACTTCTGTAATTATGGTACATGCAAAATTGTTCATAAGGTAATGCTACAGAGGCGAGGAGAAGGTCTGTTTTAGAATGGAGAAAAAAGAAAAAGTTTAGGAAACCTCTTTAGAGAGGAGGTATGAACACTAATTGCCTGCCTGATGACTGAGGAGTAATTCATGAACTTCTGACCTGTGATTTCTAAGGAGTAGTCATTTGCTTCAGTGTCTAATTGGTATAGACTTGTTTAAAAGCAAAATAAAATCCAGCCCACGTGATCTGAAAAAAATTTAAATTTGCTATTCTTGGTGGTGCTGTAATGTTCCTTTGACACTTAACATGTTCAAGCAGGTGTGGTTTTTTCCATTGCAGTGGGCCTGTTCCAGAAGATGGTGCTAAATTGACTTTCAGCGCTAAGTCTCCTGAAAAGGATGATGTATCTTCAGGTAATGTTCAAACATGGTATTTCCTTGAATTTTCTGTGTAAACTTCTTAAAAACTGTAACTGACAGCTCAGTAATTCCTGTTGTATTCAGCTTCTCCAGAACAAGAAGTGCAGATTTGATTGGCTGTGATTGCATTTCTGTCCACGTGTGTTGTACAGCATGCCAGCTTTATGTTGTTAGCTTTGGGAGAGCACAGCCCTCCATGGTTTGCCATCTTGCCTGCCAGGATAAAGTTATTCTTTCCAAAATACTTTGAACAAATTTTTCAGGCTCAGTTTGTACCAGTTTGATGTGTTGCCATGTGATGGTCCTGTATGCAGGCACTTCAGGCAAACCTGAGCCAAATTACAGCATTGATAGAGCCGTGGCCTGCTCACCAAAGAATACTTTGGTTTAGTGGGTTTTGGGGAGCGTTGTTTGTTTGTTTGTTTCTTTTGTGTTAGTGGTGGGGTTTTTTTGTTTGCTTTGTTGTGTTAGAGGGGGTTTTTTGTTAGTTGTTTGGTTTGGTTTTGTGTTTGGGGGTTTTGTGTGTGGAGTGTTATTATTATTTGTTTGGTTTCAGTTTTAAATTTCACTATACAAGTTCCACATGTTGTCATAATGAACATGAGCCCTGGATATAACCAAGTCTTTTCTTTAGTGTTTCCGAGCCAGATGTGAATGTTACTGTCCATGCAACACTTTCTTCAGATACTTAGTTTTGTGTGTCTTCTGGTAAAAAAATTGTTCTAAAATTAGATTTGAGTGATATAAATCTGAATGACCTTGCACTTTGAGCAATAAAATTATATAGTTTATAATTTGTTAATGTTCACTTTATCAAGAGGCATAGGTCTGCAGAGTATTTACTTGAATGTATAGTTTTCAAGTAAATTTGAAGTTTACTCTGTTTAAAACGACAGATACTGTATATCTACACAGGATTTCATATATGTTTGTAGCAAAAGGTCTCAGTGGAAGCACTATTCTTGGGACTTCTGTTTGTGTTACTTTTGGTTGCTTCTAGTTTGCATATTGAATAAAAGTCAGGAATAAATAATGCATTTTGAATGTGTTTTCAGATAATTCTGAAGACTTGAATTGCAAACTAAGACATCTGTTGTCAGACGAAATAGCAAGGCATAAAATAGGTAAGAATATTTTAAAATATCATAATGTAAGTGTGTAAATGCAAATGCCTTTTCAACTTGATGTAAGCTGAAGGAGACACAGGCAAGCGCCTAGAAATGGGTTAATCTGTTTGTGTTTACACAAATTTATTTCTTCAGGTATAGCCCTTCTCTTAATTTTAAAGGTATTTCTAAAAACTTGCAGTGTTTCGTTTTTTTATTGCTCTGTTCAAGAATTATCTTTTTAACCGCCATACTTGCATTTTTCATGATACAGTGTTAAGAAAACTTTCATGTCTGACCATCCAGGAGCCACTCTGGCAGTCACACTCCCACCACCACAGACTTCCAATCCTGGGACTGAAACCCCTTTACAGTGGGTGGCTCCAGTGCCCTGACACGTGCCCCATTTGACTCCCTTCACAGCCAGATGAGGTTTCCTGCTGCCTTGACCCTGGGTTTCCCATACCAAACCTCAGGCCTCTAGTTTCTTTTAGTAATTCTATGGGGTAGCAACAGAATAACACCTTAAACTGGAACAGAGGATTATCTGGGCTTTAGTACTCTCACATTCTGTGTGCTGGACAGTCTGGGGTCCTGCTGGCCCCCAGCTGAGTCCTTGGCTCCTGCTGTGTCCCTGAGGGGCTGGGGCACAGGTCCCCATGCCCTTTGTTGTGCAGAGGGTCAGCATCAGTTCACAACCTCTTGCCTGAGGCTCCCACACAGAGCTCAATCTCTGGCTGGCACTGCAGCTGTGCCCCCAGCTACGTGCACTGAATATATTCAGTGTTCAGTATATACAATATAATGTTCAGTGAGAACAGTAAGTTTGAATTGGTTTTATGCAGTAACACTGAGGGTGCAAATAACCTGCTTTCTGTGGTGCTCTGAGTCTGGATAGGATGGATCAATGGGCATGCAGTCAGTTGTAGTCCCATGCTTGTCTGTTTTACATTGTGGGTGTTTTTTATTGGCTTCATTATTATTTTATGCGCTACACTTTAGTTGTCTATCTTCAAAAACTATTTCAGCAACTCTTTTGTCTTTGCCATTTTAACATTTAAGTATTCGTGATTAATTTGCTCTGAGATATTACTCTTTCTTACAAACACTAAAATATCATACTGTATTCATATATGGCAGCTTACACAACTTGAAGTTCAGACTATGTGATTAGTACATCCAAAGATAAATACCTGAGAAATCATGGAAATGTGTGTAGTTTCTTTTTGCAAAAGTGCTGTTCTTCTGAACCCTGGAAACAGGACTTCTGAATATGGAAGAGAAGGATGTACTTAAGCAATCTCTGTTACCCTCCCCTTCCCATAACTGAGGCAGTGCCTTTTCATGGTTGCTAATGAAATTCCCCCAGATTCAGGCAGGGTTCTTAGTCTTTTGAGAACTTTGTCTTCACAGGTGTAGCATGTTTGCTGTCCTTGAGCTTGAGCTCCTGATGTCTGTGTATCAGTGGTTACACAGATCACTGTACAATTAGATAGAATGAAATCTAATGTCAACTCAGAGTGGTGATTGTTTAAGAAAAAGGAGGGTGAAATACTGATGTGTGCAGAAGCAGGCATTTGGCAATACTTGAATCCTATTTTCTTGCCGTAGCAATGTGATAAAAATGCTAGCTGGGAAGTGCAGACCGTCTTGTGGTACAGAACAAGAGGAAAGAATAGTTCATATTTTCTGTCTCTGAATTTTTCTTTCATACTTAATGTGAATGACTTCACCCTTCAAATCAGTAATGCCTTCCAACACACCTCATGTTCGTCGGACAAAAAGGATACGGCTGAGACCTCTGGAATATTGGAGAGGCGAGCGTGTAAACTACACTATGAAGCCTTCAGGTATTTGTTCCAAAATACCCATTTGCTTCCTTCTGATAGAGCAGAAAAGAGAAATCTGTGAGTTGATCTTGTGCTGTGCAAGCTTTGAGATGCTTATTATTGGGTAACATTTTTAGAAGAGATTATCTGTGGTCTCCAGTTAATTAACCGTCTCTCCATGTAGTTTTCTTCTCTTTTGACACTCCTGTGTCAGCTGAAAATTATATCAGCAGAGCATTTTAAGTACTTTTGCCTTCACCGTTGAAGGAAGAACAGAACAGTTTCTCTGTACTAGTGGGCTTTTTATGTCAGAGATTGTGTATGATACTGGAAAAAGGCAACCTACTGCAGCATTCATTGGAGCATTTCTTTTTGTGTGAGGATTGTTTTCCAGAGCAGATACTGTAACATTTTATAGTCTCAGAGAAAATAGATCTTGTTCTCAGGAATTTTTATTTGACAATTCAGCCTAGTTTAGTCCTTACCTAATTAATTAATTCACTTAAAATAGTATTTTTTTGTGTCCCTAAAGTGCTGTTTTGTCTTAAAAAATAATTTGCATGTTGTGGCTTTCTGAAATGTTCTTTGACTGAAATTTGATGAAATAATTTTCAAAATGTCTCAAGTTGCATTGCGGTCCAAAGTACTTAATGTTGAAAAGCTCCTTCATTTGCTCTGGCTTTCTAAAGCGATCTCAAAAGTTCAGCATCAAGGAAGTGTATTCTCAATTGAAATGCTGGTTGGTTATGCAAGTTTGCATTCTTTTAAACTTACTATGAGTTAGTGGACTTTGTTTAACTTCCTTTTGTTTCAGGAGGGCTTGTCATTAGTGGACTAGTGCATCCAGAAACAGAATCTCCCAGGAAGAGTAAAAAGAAGAAGGATCCTCCCAAGTGGAAAAGAAATGAAACAAGTAGGAACACAGACTCTTTTCCTTTAGATATTGATAAAAGTCTCTTTAATCAAATGCTCTACTGCTCTAAGGTTTTTCTCCCATAAACGCTCAATTCTCTCTCTGGGTGAAAATAATTTTATAACATGATTTATTAATATGATCTGATGAGGGAAAACCTGCTCCTACTGGATCTGTAGCAATGCTGTACATTCTTGTTATAAAACTGTTGACTTAGTGTAAGAAAGGAAGAAATGCTGGACATACCCAGAAGTGCTGTTGTGCCTTTAAAGCACGGGCTGCAGAGAATTTGTGTTCAGATCATGATGCTGGTGTGCACAGTTAAGGTATAAACACTTGTAGCCATTTTGCTGATACCTCTAATAATACATCTGAAAAGGCAGTGGAGAGTGTTGGTAGGGCTTCAAGCTGTTGTAGTTTAAATACAAAACCACAACATGGTAGGTGAAGAGAGAGCTTTAAGAACAGTTCATAAAATGGTTAAAAGTGGGCAATAAATCTATGTTTAAACAGAGACTTTCTGGCCAGTAGATAATAAATATATAAGTAGTGCTCAGAAAAGAGAGTCAAAGTCCAAAAGATAAATTATTTTTGCTGTGTTCTTTGGCAGATGTTTTAATGCTAAAGAGCTTTTCTTTATGGGGACTATCTAGAGCTTTGTTGGGAGCTGAAACATTTCTCTGTGAAGTTACAGAACTAATAAAATAAGTGGTAACAAACATATAAATGCCATATGATTCTACCACTAAACTAATCAGGACTGACATAATCATCAGAGAAAAAAGGAAGAAAACAATCACTGTTGGTAGCAATTTCTGATTTTACATGTCTTACATGTAAATTTTATTCCTTACCTCAAAAAGAAAGTGGTAGGACTAGAGAAGGTTTAGGGAAAGCTCATCAAAAGCCTTTAGAAGGACTTATGTAGTGAAGACTCCTCAGCCCTGAAGAGAACATTATGGAGGCCTCTAAGGAAGGAGGTCTAAAAAAAACCTCTGAAATCATGACTGACATAGAGGGGGGAAATAGAAGTAAATGGTCTTGTTGGGGTTTTCTGCTTGTTTTATTAAACACAAGAACTAGAAGGTGTGGAAGGAAGATAGTGAGAGCTGTGTTATTCAGCAAAATAAGGTGGTCATGCTCACTGTGTGCTTCCTGCTCAGAATACTGTGCATAAAAATATTTATGTGGTTTCAAGACAAGAACGAGATACATTAACAGGAGACTTAATAGCTCTAAATAAAGTGTGTGAGGTTAGAGGTGGAAAGTATTCCACTGAAGTGTCAGTATATTATTATGGCATTTTGGGGAATGGAAGGAATACCTGCCTTGGGCCAGTGATGGGAGACAGGACCGTAGTCTACATCAATATTTGACCTAAGTACAGTTTATATTGTAATGTAAATCATTTGCAGCCCATGAGAACCTGAGCTGGTAGTGACTATTCCAGCTGTATCTTACAAGAACTCTTGGTTGCTTCAAGTGCCTTTGAACTGTCTTCCAGAAGTGATTTGTTTCCTCTGTGACAGGCATTCATCCTCAGAGATAGTCTTTTGCTCACATCCTTGAGTCTTAGTGATGCATGTAAGGCCTGTCAGCCAAGTAAAATTTCTAGCAAAAGTTCTTAAATATTACTGATACAATAAAAAATATGTTTTATAGAATACAGCTATAGAATAACACCTGTTGCTGCTCCTTTTTAGAGACACAGTTGTGTTGGAACAAAGCTGTTCAAACACAGTAACTTTCTTCCTCCCCCCAGCTGTCTTGCTGTAAGAGTATTTAAGCTGTCATGAGTGCCTACAAAGTGCTATAGCTGGCTTTTAGCATGCTTCTTCTGTCTGTGTTTGAAGAAATTTCCTGTACACTATAAAGCTAAAATTGTCTGCTTAAGAGAATTCTGCAAGAGAGCTTTGGGATATTTATTCTGCCATGAACATTCTAAAGCATCTCTTTTCTGTTTGAAAAGCATAGTGTTGTCATCAATTCTTAGAGTATTTCTTTCTCTGGAAAAACCTTTTTTATTAGAGAAATAGTTCTCAGATTTACAACTTACAGTGAGATTCCTGTAATGTTATTTCTAGAGAAAAGGAAAATTGGACATGTGCTTATCCTTTCAACACTTTGTCTTTTAAGTCTCCTGATGCCTATCAACAATAGGTTGAGCAAAAACACTTGTTCTTCACACTTCATCATGTATTTCATATTCTCTCAGCATCTGTTCCTAGAAAAACACTTCTCTCAAAACATAGAGTTTAGTTTTGAATAAATACTGTTGTTAATAGCGTAGGATAAATAATTGACATTTCCCTAAGAAATTCCTTAGGATTTAGAGAGTGTTCATCTATTACACACAGAAATTATTTCAATGAACAAGACATTTTCAAAGAATTGTTATGGATGGTTTTCTTTGTTTGATGGAAGAGTATTCAGTCTAGTCACTTATTAAAGGAAATGTAAATACTTAATGTGTGATGTTAGAATTGTGGGAAAGTTGTGGTTAAATGATTAACTTTTTAAAATCTCTATTGATTACTTTTCTGGTTTTGTTTTGGTTTCTTTGTATCCCCAGACAGAAAAGAGATGCCTGCAAGTTTGGACCACAGCCTAGCTGATGCGTCTAAGCCAACCACTGTAATGGACCCAGTAACAAATAAGGAAGTGCGTCTAGGTGAGTTGAATGGATGTCACCAAGGGACATCCTGAATTATGTAGATTTATGAGGGGAAAAAAAAAAATTCATGCCACATTGGGCCTAAAAAGGTGAGGTTTTGAAATATTCATTGCTCTTTTGGAGAAAGTTCTGAGGGTGACACAAGAAGAGTCCTGATTTTTCAGCTAAGTATTGAGTCTAGCTTTTGTTATGAAACAATATGTATTGCACTGAACATGTAACAAGAATAATTATGTGGTAGCATTAATTTTAATGTCCTGGATATTTTTTCTAGATTGTATAAGCACTGCAAGCAGTTACTCTTACTTCTGCAAAGATGGAACATTAGAAATATACAAAAAATTGAATACATCTCTTTTTGCAACTGGTAAATTGGTTCTGAAACCATATAAAGAAAAAGGGTACCAGTTTGTCAGCATGGATACAATAGTAAGTGTGCTTTTTTAAATTTTTTATAAAGTGGACTTTATAAACAGGAGATCTGTTGGGGCAGTTGGAAATAACATATGAAATTGAGAGGTCTCCCCCACCCCCCAAAACAAGCATTAGTGAATAGTTTGCTGAAGGTACTTTGCATGCACCTTGCCCTGCTTTCCTTTGTATTAAAATCTGTACGTCCATGTGCTCCTGCTTTCTGGATCTTGCAGAAAAGATAGAAATATCAGAAAAATAAAACTGGACCCCATCCCTCTTTTGAGTTGTGCATCTTATTTTTCATCAGTATGGGGAAAAGGGATCGCAGCTCTGCTGGCTGATTTGGGTTTTTGTCTTTGTTATGTGTATGCAAGTGTTTTCTTTGATATCTTTCTTAAATGTTGCTAACCTTAAAAACCTTTGGCTTCCGTTAAGGCTTTCCATATTATCCATGGCAAGGTTATTGTGACATTACATGAGACATCGTATTCCCTGACTGCAGGGGATGGCTTCTATGTTCCAGCAGGTGAGTGCATGTGTCTGAAACCCATTTGTTGGGAGGTGCAGGAAGCTAAATCAGCATGCTAGCAATCAAAACCAGACAGAATGATTGAATAGAGAATGGAACAGTGCCATGTGATGGAGAACGGAATGTGACACAACACTGGACATTGATGATCTAATGGTTGAATGCAGGGATACACACACAGCTTGTTTATGTGAGTTGGCCTCAAAGGTTTGATGACACTACCAAGTTCTAAGTGTAAATTTCTCTTGGTATTCTGGTTCTGTCACTAGCTGTAACGTTGAGGACACATCACAGACAGCCTAATGTTACTGGTAGTTAATATAATTGTTTCCATCACCATATGCTTGCTGCTTTTTTCCTATGTAAAGTTGTGAAAATCCATTTGGATCAGTTCACCATGTTTTGTACTTTGTGCTTGTATGTATAGGGTTCAAACTATCTTGTTGAATCATACGAGGTTGTAACTTCATATGATTTTTGAGAATTTAAAGATCTGATTTTGTCCTTCTGATATAAAAGTGTCATGAATTCCATATGGGAGGCTGTTCATCAGTGGGTTAAGACACTAGTCTGGAGATTTCATAGTAGTGTTAAAGCAGGCTGTTCATGAAGCTGTAGGGCTTTTGAGCATCTTTCTTGTGAAGAGGCTTATATCCAGAAAATAAAGAATTAGCCCTTTTTTTTTTTCCTTGTTAACTTTTCAGCACAGTATGCTGACTGAACAATCATTGCTCAGTTAAGCTTGGTGCTTTGAAGCTGTTTCTTGGTGTTTCAATCTTAAAAGTCTAGTGGGCCTGCAGAGACAATTTTGTCATTTTTCTTTTTGGGAAAGCAGATGATATAAAATGCTGAAAGTTTTGTATGACCATAAGAATCTACAATTCATTCTTCCCTGCTTCCTGTACGGCTGGATGGGCAATGCAGGGTTTGTGGCAGGTCCCTGTAATTCATCCTGTGATTGTATATGAGTGTGAGGATGCTGCTCATTCCCATGTTCAGGACCTATTAGATAATTCTATTTTGTGGTTATGTTAGTGTGCAAATCGCAAGTGAAGATCTGAAGTTTCCATGTGCACTTTTTATTGATAGTTTCTCTAGGAATAAATTAAAGTCAATTCAGTCACCTTAAAGTTTTATTGTGGGTTTTGAGAGCTGAGAGCTCATGCCTGTTACATTCTTCTCAGTAAAAATCTTCTAAGCAAAGATCAAAGTAAATTACACTAGCTGTATTCCTTGTCATCTCTTTGAAATGCACCGACCTGCCTGTAAGAGTGGCATGCTAGATTAGGAGCTAATATTCCTTCTGTTAAAATACATAAAATTAACTATACTTGGCTGAAGACAGGAGAGGACTTCAAAAATTGTCAGAGGCCCCTGAGGAAAACTTACTCTTGTTTTTATTTGCAGGAAATGGATATAACATACGTAATGTTCTGAATGAAGAAAGTGTTCTTCTCTTCACACAACTCAAAGACAGGTGAAGAACTTTCTGCAGAAAAAAATTGCTTAAATACCTGTCAATTTTTTAATATATTCTGAAGTTCTTTTTATGTACAAAAATATTTGAGTGGGCCCAGCCTGGCATTACAATGAATGCAGAACAGCTGAAATCAACATAAGAAGAGCTGAGGAAAAAAACCCAGAAGAATGTTGGTAGTCTGCTGTCAAACTGAAATGACATACTGAAGGGCCTTGCTCTGCATCAGTTACTGTTCTTGTGCCATCCAGTGACAGAAAGATCTGAGTATGAAATGTGTGGGTATATTTGTTGTTCCAAATTGTATCAATATGCTTAATCTCCCTGAAGATGCTTAGCACTTGAAAAAACCCTGGCATCTTCAGCTAACATCTGATAGATAGTCTTAACGACTGCCTGGTACAACCTGCTTAGAATAATCTCTGTTTAAATGACAAACCTGCTGTTTGCATTCCAGTAATTGTTGTCTGGGAGATGGGCTGCTGCAAGGCTGCTGTGCTGGGGTCCAGCTGCCTTCTCATATGTTAACGACAGGCACCCCTTCCTTGTCTGGCAGCTGGATGATTAGTGCCTCCAATCTGAATAGGAAAATAGGAGCTCTTAAGTAGGAGCTTATCAGTTGTGTCTTTTGTGTGGAAGCTATGGCCTGATTAGCTCTGAACATTGTTGATAGCTTTATTTTGTGTACCAGTGATAGGTCATTGCCAAATGTATTACTTTAATATCTCCTTTTGATTTGCTTGCTGTGTTCCTGGATAATAATGAGGACCTTTGGGAAAGCTGTAATTATACTGTATACTCCAGAAGCCAAGTCTAGACAGCAGATGGTATACATAGCATTTGTCTCACAAGTTCTTCAAGGTTCCTTCTGGCTGAAGATAAGCATAAACTACAGCTATTCTTGTATGCTGCTTTCTCTCTCTGGTCATTGCTGTCCTCAAAGAGAAAAAATAATATAAGGAATAAGGAAAATTGAATTGGAATCATGAACTTTTAAGGACTTGAGGATTGAACACTAACCTTGTAACCAGTCTTGGCCATGATCTTTATGCTAAATCTGGAGTATACATTAAAGTAAGAAAGAGGAGTTGGCTTTTAGCTGTCAGCTAACTTCCTGTGTCTGTGAAAGGGCTTGAACACCCATGTGTCTGTGAAAAATCCTTTGGATTGGGGAATTTGAGCTAATACTTTCTGTCATTCTCTTTCAAGCAGTAGTTCCTATGGTTAGTGCATATATGATGACTGACAGTGGAAATACTTGGTAGAAGTTGTGTGCTGTCTTTTCATTCTTGGCTAAGTCACGCGTAACTCTGAGAAGGTGAAACCGGAACATGCCTATTGCTGTTTAGTTCTGTCTTGAAACAAACTATTTACTGTCAGAGTTCAGACCACACCAAAAGTCCTTTTTTTCCAGCCTCAACTTTCGTTAGCACTTTAAGAGTTAAAAAAGAAGAAAGTCGCTTAGTTACTAGATACAAATTTGATGTTGGCAGCTTTTGTAAATTTTGGGCTTGGGTTTGTCTCTTCAAGGTCAGCAAGATTCAAATAATGTCCTTCCTGTGCTGGAGCCATACCAGCTACCAGATGGGCACACATGCTGTCTCACTGCTTGGGGGGATCCCACCCAGTAAAACGTTTAGTTTTTAAGTCTTTCAACTCCTCAGGCCTACAGAGATCTGGAACTTTGCCACTTGGAAAAAGTACAGGGCTAGGATTAAACCAAAGACTCTGCTTCTAACCTAAGCAGGTCTCCCAGTGGTCAGGCCACGGATGTGATATTTCTGATCCCAGCAGCAAATTGGTTCCAGTTGAAAATCAGAACAAGAAAACTTTCCAGTTGTGTTAATAGCCAGGGAGTTCTGAACAAAAATACACTACAAATTCTTTTTTGTATTACCTGTCTGCAGATTGGGCAGCAGAAGGATAGATACTTAAGGGGTTAGTGTAGGTTACTTATGTGGATGGACCACAGGGCTCATGGTCCTAAAGGAGAGTGTGAGAGGATGAAGTGGCAGAGTTCAGCAGGCTGCTGCTTGGCAGGGATGTGTTTTCATTTGGTGGGCTGGAGTGAGAAGTGGTGATGACATTACCCATGTCGTATCAGGCACTGATGTGTCTTTGCCCACTGCAACTTGGCAGCAAGGTCATGAGCAGATTTTCTTTTGGGTCAAGAGAAGTAAGTCCTTCAGCTTGCTTTCTTAAGCAGAATTTTCGTGTGCAGACCTTTTTCTGATACAGGCTGGAAAGTGCAGATTTCCAAGCGCATTTTTCAGTTCACCATGCCTGTTTGTGTTTTCCTAATTCTGTGTCTGGGAGTGTCAAGAGAACAGGGCAGATTTGGTAAAGTATGTCACTTTTTAGGCTGCCTGGTTTTGTTGTTCTCTGGCTGGTTGGTTTCTTGAGAGAAATATCCTGTGTAGTTTGCAGAGAACATTTTGTAGCTGGACTACATCTGAATATGTTTGGTGTGAGAATGTCGGCACCATGCTATTAGAATCTCTTGCCAGGCAATCATATTTGTAGGGCTTTCCTGCCTCATCCTCTCCAACAGTTTGTGGTTTGCTTTTTTTTAACAAGCAATATCAGGTTTGCCACAGGATGTTCTCTGGAATATTGCTCTGGTTTAGCAACAGTTCTATTATTTGTCAGTAGATGGGGCTTCAGGCACAGGTCTTATTCCTTTGCTGGCTTCTGTGCTCTTCAGGGTCTGGTTTTTGAAAGGCAGGAAGAACAGTGTGTTACAGGTGGAGATAAATTTAGATGAATTCTCTTTCAAGGAGATGTAGATAAGTTGCTATTCACAGTAGGACTTAACTACTGAACGTTGCTAAGTTCAGTTACATGGATGTTGTACTTGTTGCAGCCACTTGCGCAAAATTGTTCTTTAAAACATTAGTGCACAGCAGGACCTGTGTTGTTCACTGTTGGTCTGGATTGCATTTCAGTTTTTTTTCTTCAACTTGGCACTTGTTAGAAGTTTGCTGCTGTGTCATTAGCCTAAATATAGTATGAGGAGGTGCAGGAGAATGTTCTGAGTGCCAGGATTCCTGTGGCTGCTGAGTTGTGCTGTGTGTCAATCCACTGTCAGTCAGAAGAGGCAGCTGAGGTTTCACCTCTGCCTGGGCGTTTTGGTTCCTGCTTCATACATTTTTGTATACAGCAGGCCAAGCAGGATATTGCAAAGAAATAAGCCTTTTCTGAAATTTGAGAAGTTAGTGTTCTTTCTGCATGTGTGTGGTTCTTTTTGCCAGCCTATTTTCTGCTCTCCTGAGTAATCTCCCTTCCACTGGCTACTGTGGTTTAGCCAGGTGTTTGTGGAGCTAGGCTGAAGTTGGTTAACCAGCGTTATCTCTTGTGGAGTGAAGTTGGGATCTTTGTCTTGAAAGAGACATGGCCTTTTGTGTTGTCTGTGAGATACACTTACTGTTCTTGGAGGATACATACTGATATCCTAGTGGATATCCCTCTTTCAGTATTTTCATTAAATAATAAAATAACGAATTATTCAATTATTGAATAATAAATATTCATTGCTTTCAATCAACCGTAATTGAGAGAGCTGGAAACAAAAGCCAAGTCACATATTTCAGCTTCATGTTAATAGGTTCATGTGTTCTATATCAGGTACTATGGTAACATCTAGGGGCTTGTCTTAAGAGGCTTAACTGAGAAGCCATGCCACAATAAAAACTCAGAGTTTTGAAGGCTTTGGCTCCCTTCAAAACATTAAAGGTTAGTAGGTGCTTTTGCAAATCTATCCTTTTGTAGTTTCGTTCGGTTAGAAAGCCGTTCCTGTTAAACAAAGCTTTTTGAAGCCTAAATTAGCAGAAGAATGATTGCTGAACAGTCAGATGTGTATGCACGTCCATATTTGTACAACTCTGTAAACATAAAATAGGAGACTGTGAGCTGAGTAATTACAGACAAAATAAACAGGACCAGTAAAACAAACAGTTGAGGCACATATACAGCTTCTTCTATTTTTCAAGTGCACAACTAAATTGGTTATCTGCAGATGATTTTAAATTAACATTTGGGGAATGCAATAAACCTAAAGAGCTGTTTCCTCATGTCATAACAGCTGAAAAGGCATTTCAGCATGAAGGGATATTTCTTGTATTTCTACTGCTGTATAGACTCTGCATAATGTCTTTTGTAATACAGGATTTACTTTAAGTGGTGATTGATTGCAGGTGATACATCTAACTGAAAAGCATGGACCATGCCTTTTTAATGGTATTGACAGCTGTTGTAACTGAATATCTTAGTTTTTCCAAGCTGGTACATTTCCTTGGCAGAATCCTGTCACTTCACAGATGTTCACAAATATAGTCAGAAGAGATCTCAAAGGCAAACTTTTTGGGTTGCATGGATGAGCTTCAGTTAGGATTTGACAGCCAAAGTGAGTCCTATGGTCCAGTTCTAAGATGAAAACATTGCTGATCATCAGTCAGAACAGCAGGCCGCAGATTATTGGGAAACAAATATGTTAAAAGGTTTGCCTGCAGAGCTGTTCTGTGTTTTTAAGTACACTCACAAAGCTTCTGTTCTGATCTGCTTCATTTGAGCTTCCTTGCCCAAGTAAAGGTAAAACATAAAAGGTTGTAAAACCACCGGTACTTTGCACTCCTTCTGCAGTCCTGTTTGGAGCACAAGAGCAACAGTGATTGAAACAAGGAGCTGGAAGAAACAAAGTGTTTACTTTGTCAGCCTGACTGTTGAGATGAAAGTTCAAAAGTGTTCACAGAAAAAAATATTAATGTCTAGAATAAGATTTTTAATTTCGCTTTGCCGCTTGATAGGTAAGGACTTTTAAATTTGAAAACTGAAGAATTCCAGTACTCTTGACAAATATTTAGGAAGTTTATTAAATGGGTATGATAGCTGCTCACACATTATTTCATTTAGCTTACTAAATTTTTTCACTGTGTGAAATCTTTTCCTGTGTTTTCAGTAACAGTATCTGAAATGAGAATTGATCAAGATGGCAGATGCATGGTAATGCTGTGAGGGTGTGAGGGTGTCTTCTGGAGTCAACGTGCAGTAAAAAGGGAGGGGAAAGGAGTGATAAGAGAGGTGGAAGCATAAGGAAGAGCTCTATATTCGTGCTCAAAGGTGTTACAGACTGGTCTAGGTTAGGCAAAGCATTTTCAATGAAGCTCACTAACTTTGAATAGAGTGATATGGGAAAGGTTTTCTGGTGTTGATGCCACAAGGACACAGCTGTCTCTGCTGGTAACCCACACTCCTGGTTTGGGATTCTAATAGTGATCTGATCGCTTGCATTTAAGAGCATTACATCATCTTATCTAAAACTACAGGGTTCAGCTAATGAGCATGATGTATAATCCACTGAAGAAGAAGCCTGAATTTAATGAATTTTACCCTTTCTTCATGATAGCGACACTTTAGTGTTGTAGTACAGTGAGGGTAATTACAAGATTTGAAAGTTAATTACAAAAAAGTTTTTTTCAAACATTATCTCAACTTGAAATTTTATTGCTGACAAAGAGGAGGCTCCCATAGGATGCAGTAGCCTATACACTAAAGAAACTGAGCACTTCTCCTGTATTTCAGTTAGTGCCAAGTGAGCTCTGAGGCTAATTAATCAAAACAAATTCACAATTAAGCCCAGGAAGGAAGACTAATTAAGTAGACAGTTAAGAAAAGTGCTGAAGAAGGGAGCAACCGTAAGGGGAAAGTATGAGACTCCCAGTACTGGCCCATGAAGGACAATTAAGTGATAATTGCAGAGGCCTTTTTGCATCCAGCAAATGTTGTCTGCCTTTTCTTATGGCTGATTTTCTTAGTAGAGGCAGACACTTGTCTGATGAGTAACTAAGCTTTACTGTGCACTCTTAAGGTAATTCACAGGTAAAGCAGAGAGGTTGCCACAGCTATAAATTTAAACACAGCTCCCAGACTTGAACAGTATTTTAGTTAGTGAAAAAGCCCCATTGCATTTTAAAGGCAAACTAACTTTAAATGTTTGCTTTATTTCCCTCTTCATTTTGTGGCATACCGAGTCCATGTTAGCATCCTGTTTAACCTCTCAAACAAATTACACGTTGTGAACTATAAGAATTTAGAGTAGTTTCATTTTGTTCAGTTGCTCACCCCACTGAAGTTCACAGAATCATTACCTTGTCATGAAATGGCTTCTGCTACTTATGTCTTTGTATTGGGTTTGTATGGCCAGGTTTTGGTAGTGGGGTGGGGGGGGGGGTAGTTTCTGGGATGGCTTCTGTGGGAAGCTTCCCTCTGTCTGACAGAGCCAGTGCCAGACAGCTCCAGTGCCAACCTGCCACTGGCCAAGGCTGAGCCCACCAGTTGGTGCTAACTATTCTGTGGTAACATTTAAGAATGAAAAAATGTTACTGTGCAGAAGAAATTATTGCCAGAGAAGAGAGGAGGGAGGATGTGTGAGAGAAACAGCCCTGCCCACACCCAGGTCAGTGCAGAAGGAGCAGGGATGAGGTCCTCCAGGTGCTGGAGCTGAGATTCCCCTGCAGCCTGTGATGATAATGGGTGAGTGATCTCTCCCTGTCCTCATCTGAGCAAGGAGAGTGATAGAGTGGCTTTGTGGGGACCTGGCGTCCAGCCCGGGGCAGGTCACAGTCCTGCACTCATGCTGCATGAAGTATTTGTGGGTTTTGGTGGGGAAAAAAAGAGGAGGAACCTACAATACTAGTACTGGTTTTACTGAAAATATTTTAATTTTTTTCTGAAGAACTTTTTAAGTTAGCAAAGCTAATCTTTGATGAGATGCTGAGGCTTTTAGATGAGGTGCAAGCCCCAAATTTCCTGCATCCCTCCTTGCTCATTTCCATTGAACTGTGATGCTAATGGGGTACAAAACCTCTCTTAATGTATTTAATTTAGTATGGGCTAAAAATTCACATTAGTGTTGCCTTTTTTTCCCCCCTCTCATATCTGGAACTTGAATTGTTGCAGAAATTACAGTGGAGAGGTCTCCTCAAGTATTTATTGAAATGTTGATAGTAATTTTCTTTTCTTCCTGAAATTCCATGTGAACATTCTGCCACTGTGATGTATTTTGTCTTTATATGTGAGTTGGCAGTTGTCTTCTTGAAGTATCTGTCCAAGGTGTGCTTTTGTCTCTTTTTTTCTTCCTTCTCTTGGAACAGGCTACAGGATGAGGCATTCTTCACCTGCTGCTGTTTCAGCTCATCTGTTCCATCAAGTTTCAATCTGCTCCTTCATTTTTTGTCTTGCTGCCTAAACTAATTTCCTGCCCTATTTGGATGCATTTTCCTTTCCAAAGGTTTCTTTTCTGTCGTTTTGCCACTTGCAAGGGTTGAATAATTTTTTAGCTCAGTTCCAGGTGTTTGAATTATTTCAGAGGTGTTCTTGTTCTGAAGGTTCCTTTGGTACCTCTCCTGCAAATTTTATACAGGGCCTAGCATAGCTCCCAATTTTCACTCTCAGAGAAGTGATGCAAAGCATGCTTTAGTCTCTGTTCTTTAAAAGACTTTGTAGTGTTTTAATCCCAAGAAGGTTAGCTTAGGATGTCACTGGCAAGGTGTTTGTTATTGTCATCATCTGCTGTTTTCCTGACTGCAGAAGCAGAACTGAGACTGCTTTAGGCCCACTTGGTTGCCCTTGAACCTCATCCGTCTGTTGAGGCTGGCTCTGCAGTGCTGGAAGAATCCATCCTAGCACCATTCCCCGTGGCCAGACTTACCCTGGAGCACCATAGCATTGTGCTTTTTGCTCCTCTCAGAGCACTGATTCAGTGTGCTGGTGGCTTCCTTTGGCTTGGCACAATCTTGATGTGTGTCTGCCATCACTTAGGCACCATGCCATACCCTAATTTTCTATTGGCAGGCTAGTCCAGGCATTCACCTGCTCCTACATCTTCATTCCTCTTGCCAGTAGGAATGCTGCCTGGCACCAGCTGGTTTTGGCACAGAAGTGTGCCCAGTGCTGCACCTGTGGGTGTGGATCTCTCATGTGCCCACTCACATCCTGTTGCTGCTTTACTTTTCTGATAAATTCCAGGAGAAAGTGATCTTCGTGGTTTTTAGTGTTTCTGCGGTGTCTAAGGAGTCTAAACTGAAGGAGCTGTGAGGGTTGGGTGGCCTGTCAGGATCAGCTTCATGCATTTCTCTGGGAGATGGAGTTGGGACCTGGCCAAGCACATGTGGCATACCCTTCCATGTGGAACAGTTCTGTCCACAAAGTTCAGATCCTGTCACATCCATTTTACTGTTCTTAGTGCCATGGGTGGAAGTGTGTATTTGCAAAGCACATCAGTGTTGGTGTACACACTTGGCATCCTCATTCTTACTACTGTGGTTACTGCAGAGAGGTCAAGAGGTACAGAAGAGATCATCAGGGAGCAGAAGCTCATATGAGGGCAAAGAGCTTATCTGAATCCTGGGCAGCCAGCTCTTGGTGGTTGTGCTTGAGGAGAAGTGTTGGATCAAATGGCTTCCAGAGGTCCCCTCTGACCTCAGACATCCTGTCAAGTTGCAACCTGTGCTATGGAAGCTGCTCTTTTGTAAGTTTAGTTCACCCTTTTTTTGGAAAGACCCGTATTTCTGTACCCCTCAAGTGGAGAGCAATCTTTTCCATGTCACAGAGCAGCCCACCAGTATTGCCACCAGAGTGTGGATGTGCCTGAGCCCCAGCCACTGCATCCCTTCGTCACAGTTAAGGACAAAACATTAAGTAGAGTCACAGGTGTCAGCTTTAACCTCACCTTTCTGGTCTTAGCTCTGAGGAGTCCCTCTAGGGGCAGATACATACCTGGGTTTGATGAGAAGCCCACTGCTCAGTTTGGGTGAATTAGCTTACAATTTTCTGCACATACATCCCAAAACATTTTACTGTATTTGGATAGCGACTTACTATTTTCGCCTGTAAGTCTTGTCTTTCTTCTGTGCATGGGCTTTAAACCAGTTGAAAATTCAGCATCTTGTGCAGTCCAGGCTATCAAGCATCTGCTTTTCTCATACAACTCTACACGTGGAGTAGCAGTCCTCAGCTGTCACTTGATGTGGGGAATTGCATCAGATACTATTCTCTCAGCAAGCATTTTAGTTCCTGGTTATTTTCCCTACTGTCAGCAGCTTTTCGTGACCTTTGGAACTGCAGGCCAGAGATTGTGAAACATTTGAGTTAAAGGGAATTAAAATACATGCAAAATCTTTATAAAAATGACATGAAACTCACATGCACATTACCTACTGAGGCCCCTTGGTCCTTCACAAGATATATTTCATATTTGACATAGCTTAAGAAAATACCCAGAGAGAGTGTCAGTGCCACAACCAGTTGTGGCTTTGACAGCTCCAGATTTTGCACAGATGAACGCATTTGTCAGAGACCACTATTAGCTAAATTAAATTAGGCTAATGTGCTCTTTTGAGCATAATTGAAATGATAATAATGTTTTTATTGATTTGCCACTGGAGTAGGTGGATGCTCTGATGTCCTTGATGCTGTGAGTACAATTTGCAGTTGTTCCACTTTATTGTCTAGTAACTCCTCAATATTATGGCACAGATAGGCCTATTTCAACTGTGTTAATTTGAACTAATTGCTGTTTTTTTAAATAATTTAGAACAGAAGCAAGATATGAGTCGTTGGATGCCTCTTCCCCATAACTTTGCCTGCAAATTGAAGATCATCTAATGCAGAGGAGTTCTAAAGAATGCTGAACGTTTTCATTTGACACCCCAATTTTAGGGGCATGTTGTTTCATTGATCTTAAAGATCTTTCTTCAGTGTAAATGATAAATATTATTTGTTATGAATTATCTTTTATATCAATAAATATTAAGTAATGCAAATCAGTTTTGATTTTCCTTGATTTTAAATAATTTTAGAACCAGTTTTTTAGCATTCCATGTGGTTTTGAAAGTGCAGGCAATTGCATGAATTTGACTTGTAAGTATTTATGAATAAATATTTAAGTTATCTTTGAGTGACTTCAAAGATGTCACTAACTGAAATGTTTCGCTGTTTCTTTGGAGTTGTTGAAACATTCAAAAGGAGTTTGGAAGTGAAATAGCTTTCAAAGGATAGAGTGATAGAATCATTAAGGTTAGAAAAGACCTTTAAGACCATCCAGTTCAACCACTAACCCAGCCCTGCCAAGTCCATCACTGAACCATGTCCCTAAGTGCCATGTCTTTTAGAAACTTCCAGGGACAGTGATACCACTTCCCTGGGCAGCCTGTTTCAGTGCCTCACCACCCTTGCAGTGAAGAGCCTTTTGCTAATATCCAGTGTAAAACCTCGCCTGGTGTAACTTGAGGTCATTTGCTCTCATCCTGTTACTTGGGAAGAGAGATCAACCCTCACCTGGCTCCAGCCTCCTTCCAGGTGGCTGTAGAGAGTGAGGAGGTCAGCCCTGAGCACTTGGCCTTGTTGAATCTCAGATGCCAGTGGAGGTGAGATTTGAAAAACAGTGTTCCTAGTTGACAGTGTCTTTGGTTGCAGTTTGAATCCCTGGTGTTCCAGCCCAACTTACACAGAAACTTCTGGTTAGAATGGTGCAGAATTCCTTTGGTTTTCAAGTAAATCATAATCTCAGCTACATCCTGCTGCAGCATGTGATCATTCAGGGTTCTTCATATTTGGTATGTGATAACTTATGCTATCCTCCACATTTTCTACAAAATTTTCAAGGTGTTTCCATTTAGCTGGAGATGGTGCTCCCTGAGAACAAATCTTGCCTAGTCATCAGAGTGACAAAATAAAAACACCTCCCATCACTTCAAGGAAAATACGGTCCATTAGTTTTTCATTTGCCAGGAGCATCAGTTTTTAATGTTTTTCCCTTTCCCTTTATCTCCTGGGAATATCAATCTGCATAGATCTATTATTAATTCCACAGCAATGAGCTCATTTTCTCAAAAATCTTTTCAGTGGGTAGTAAAAGTAGGTCTCCCCAGGAATTATTTATTATCCAAATTGAACTCAAGTGTCCTATGCATAGTGCTGAGTAGCTGTCGTGTTTCTTTTTGGTAGTGGTGGTTGATTTTTTCAAAAGCATCTTTGCCTCATCTGAAGTCACTGTTTTCTATGATAAGATGAGTGTTCTAGGGTTGTCCAGCATTTAAAACTTGGGAGTCTGGATGAACATTAAAGATAATTTTGGAACCAAAACAATTTTTGGAGGTACAAGGGCGAGAAAAAATCCTCTTGAATAGCAGCATATTATGCTATGAATGATAGTGTATTGTTGTATAAGCATTGCAGACAAGGGAGCAAGAGAGGTTTTCCACTCCTGGAAGGTTCTGGAAGCTCTCTTTATAAAGTTCATTCCCATCAGCCATGCCCCAGGAGCACTGGTGAGCATTTTGCTGGCAAGAGCCTTGCTGGAGAGCAGCATTTCCACCTGCAGTTCTCATGATTCTTGAAGCCCTGTCTCATTTCTAGTAAGTATTTACCATTCACTGAAGCAGCAGAGAGCCTGGCTCTACAGCTCAGCCTCCTGTGGCCTCTTCTGTGCCCCTGGGTAAGGCCATCCACAGTGCTTGTGTCCCTGGGCTGTGCAGGTCGGGAAGGGGAGGGTGGTGCTGGTGTTTTCCAGAGAGCCCAGAGCTGCTGTGGCCTGAGCACTGTTCTGCTCCACAGCTGTGTGAGTCACGGTAGGATCCCTCCAGAGATCCCCTCCAGGGCAGGGCCTGGATCTGGAGTCTCTCTTTCCTCACCCTGATTTGTTCAGACTCTGGGCTCTTTTGCTTGTGGTCGGACACGAGGAATGGTTACTGCTTATCTTTGCAATGTTTAGGAGATGCTTTCATTCAGAACAGTCTCAGTTTCTTGTTAATTGGCTTCAACCACTGCGTTGAACAGAAACTGCAATAACCACATAGATCATGTGCTGTATTTTGATAGTCAGAAAGATTGACTTTTCCTTTTATCTGCCCTAACCTAGAAGAATCAGAATATTTGCCCTTCCTGTGCCAGTTAGACTCAGTCATAACTTCATAGAAGGAGGGCAGTTCCAGTAAAACCTGCACAGTGACCCAGTATTAACTTTCTCTAAGCAAGAAGCTTCTTTGTCTCTTACATGGATGTATTGTCTGGAGTTTATTGTGTCCCTGGAAGGGCACAGTTTGAGGAGCTATAAGAAGTAATAAACAGGTGAGGTGCACAGGTCACGGGGGCACATTAGTAAATTAGGCTGATTTTTTTTTTTTTTTTGCATTTGAAGGGATTCAACTTAAATCTTTTCATCTTAGGGGATAGAAAGCAAAGTGTGGGTCTTAAAAATCCCCCCAATATCCATCTTTCCCCAGTGCCCAGCAGGAGAAGGTAGGATATCCTGTGGCTCATACCAAGCTGAGGTGCTGGTGTTTATAAGGTAGCCCAGTTTTGGGCGTGGCACGTGCCACAAGCCACAGAGTCACTGCTTGGGGATTGCCAAGCCAGTTCTGAGCTCGTGTGTTTGCTCATGCTGTAACACGTGGTGGGAATAAAGACACATGCCTGTACTCGGGACTTGGGATCGGCCATGGAGCTTCACGTTGCTCTGTGGTGGTGGAAGAGATTATTAAAAGTCACATTTATTACACGTCTTTGGCAGCTCAGTGTTGGTTTTACCATTTGAATCTCTTGTGTATTTTCAGTATCTCGAATTAAGCAGTTTCTCTCCTGTAGGAAGCCACTTGGTCACGCTGGTATGTGGTCTGCTGGTGCACATCTGTGACTGCTTTCTCATGGGATTCAGCTATTACTAAAAAAAGATTTTCTTTCCTCTGCAGATAAGCAGGTTTAACTTGTCTGTTAAGGGTAGGGTGATTTTTATTTTATTTTCTGTTTTCAGCTGAGTGTTATCCATCTGCATGCTTAACTGGAAGACTATGTATAAACTAGTGCCAAATGTTTTGTGGCCTAAGGAATTAAGATGAAAGCAAGGTGCAGACAGCTCTCCTGGCTGCCTCTCTTCACACTGAGGAGAGCTTTCCTGTGCCACAATAGCCTTGCTTTGCTTCAGGCACTGCCCCAGCCTGGTGAAGCTCTGCCACGCACCAGTCCTGCTGCCATCGTGTCTGCTTTCCACTGCTCTGAGATCCCAGTCTGTGCAAGAGGCAGAGAGAAGCCCATTCCCAGCTCAGGCTGATTGTATTTAATCTTTTTTCTTTATTTTTTTCTTTACTCATCAAGGAAGTAAATAGAACTAATCTGTAGGATTTACAAATGGGAGTTCAGCCAGCCCTGAGGATTCATGGTCTTGAAATCCTGTGCTTGATTATTTTACATTTATGTCATTAAAATCAGGCTGCTTTAGGTTACTGTGCTAAATGTTGCAGAAAAAAAGGCACTTGGACCAGCACTAAGCCAAGGATTCTTAAACAGAAGGTAGCCTGGTAGTTTCCCTGCTGCTGGTTGCATTTCTCCCTCAGTCACACAAGGTAGTGGGTGTGAACACTTCAGAACTCACAAAAAGTATTGAAGTGGTGGCTTTTGGATGGTGGTCTTTTCCCTTCTCTCCTTGAAGGGAATGCAGCCAATCTGACCAAAATAAATGAGTCAGAAGATTGCATGTGGCTTTCAAGTATGGGGTTTTTTTTCAGATTTTTTATGTAGCTCACATCACCTTGCTCTGAATGCTCTGTTGGTTTGGTATGGGGTTTGTTTGCACTTTTTTTGGCAGTTCAGCCTCCAAAGTGACTTCTAATCGCAACTCCCTGTAAACTTGGCAAGCACAGAAACTGCTAAAATGAATGCAGAAGCAAGTGGACGCAAAACCCACTCAAGATATGCTGAAAGTAAGTTTTGAATAAGTTTTTTTCTTATGTTCTAGAATGCCTGTTGCTCTTTTCCTTTTTCCTGTGTGCTGCAGCTGCCAGGTGTCTGCAGAGGATTGAAGAACATCCTGGGAGCTGGCAGCAGGACTGTGCCTCTGCTGAAGGCCAGCCAAGGAGCCCGCTCCACGTGGAGGGTGGAGGTTCCATCTGCCTTCCACCATCTCCAGACTTCTGTGACAGATGCTGTTTCCCAGGGAGCAAATCTTGCTGTGTTGCTCTGGGCTCCAGAAGGCAGGCTTTGGAGGAGGGAGGAAACCAAGCCAAGCTCACGGAGATGTTGGAGGATGGATGCAGAGAGACTGTGCTCAGCCAAAGGAGAGTGGCACCCCCTGGCACCAGCACCCCTGCCCTGCTCAGGTGCTATCTGCTCACTGCTGGTGTGCACAGTTCTGCTGAGAGCACTGTTTGCTTTTTCAGCTGGCCCTGATTTTGAGGGTTCTGCTCTGCCCAATAAGGTGTCTTGCTCCTGTCTGTTATCCAGTAGGTCTGTGCTGAGCCTTCTGCCCTCCATTCACTCACCTTCTTCAGGTTTATTCCTGTGATCCTGCATAGTGCTTTTTTTGATTATTGTTTGTGTTTTTAATGAGTTGAGGAGAGGTGTCATCTTGTTTATATCCATGGAAACTGGAGCCATGGGTTTTGAGTCATTAAATTTATACCTAGGCAGGACTGCTGTTGCAGTTATTGCCTGCTGCATACAGGCATATGTTTTCATTTTAAGAGCCTGTGTTTACAGAAGACAGCAACTGAAATCCTGGTTTAGATTGTTCTTTACAGTCAAACTGCTGTGGTCTGAATGCTGCAGGAGTTCTGTGGAGGGCATACAGTGCTATCAAGTTTCTAGCCCAAATGTAACAAACTCGCCTCGGCAGGTGAAATTTTATTTCTTTTATGGCAGAGGAGCTCACTAGAATGGGAGCATGTGAAGGGAAAGACTAATATTTAACTTAATCTCTTCCCTGGATGATAGCAAAACAGAGACTCTGTATGTACCTGATGCAGAATAGTCATCCTTTTTCATCCCATGCCTTGCATTCCTGCACCACGTAGGTATTCGAGCTCTGTGTGGGCAGTGGTATTTGTCTGAGCTCTGTAAATGAAGTTTTGTAATCACAAGACATAGCTTCTCTTTTCCACTAGAGGCCAATGAAGCACAGAACAAGGCTGCTGTGAGGCTCTCAGGAAAAACCCCATGCTTCTTTCCCTTCCACACCTGTTGCTGTATCTCCATCTTGATGATTACCTCTTTTTTAGTTATTATTCTTCCTCTAAGGAAGTGGAATTCAGTTGCTGTCTTCCTCCCGGCATTTTGTTCCCCAAAACATTCAGAAAGTTAAAGAATTGGCATCTTGATTTGCTGATACCTGTTGCTTCCATGTTTCCAATTCCTAGCTGTTAACTATGTAGCAGCCTCCATGGAATGAAGGGCACTTGGTAAAGGCAGTGCAAACAGGGAGTAATGCCAGTGCTTGGGACTTGGAAGAGCCTCAGGAAATGATACACCTTGAGCTGCTGCATTTTACTGGGGAGCTTCCTAAATTTTTGTGCTTACAAGTGACTGAGCCGATGACATCCCATTCCAGCTGAGGGACAGGGTCCTGTCCCTACTGTGACATCATTCTGCCCGAGTGCCTTTGCTTCCTGACTCCTCAGATTGTATCAGTCCTAAGTAATAACACTGGTCTTTTATAAAGCTTTTATGAGGTCCAGAACAGCAAAAATCCTCAGATGTGAGGCTGGTAGTGCCAGCTCTGTGTCACAGACAGAAGAATCCATCTGGGATAATGTTTCTTTCTTGGGAAACACCCCATGTTTTCTGTCTCAAGTAAGTGAAGAATAATGCTGCCTAATTTGTTGGTGAAAGCCAGAAATGTTTACAATAAAACAAAGGCACTGCTTGGGGCATTAGCTTGGAAGATGGTTTAGGATTTTGTTGCTGCCTGGCAGGGGTGTCGTGTGGGTGGCACATATGTGTGAGCCTCTCTGGATGCCACACTGCTGGGCCTGTTTAGAGCACTGTGCTTTGCCTGTAGATCCTAAACCTGTGAAATTTCTCTGGGGGTTGTAGGAAACCTGACTTTAGAGGGAACTGGGCTTCTTGTTTGGAAGGATATACTGCTATGAATATGCTGCTATGGTAGGAAGCAAAACTAAGGTGGGATTGCAGCTCAGAGGGTTGCCTGAGACAGTTCTACATGGAAGCATGGCTTAATGTAGCCCTTTGAGCTAGGACACACCCATGGCCTCCCCAAGATTTATCAGCACCTGCAAGCCCCTGACTCAGCCTATGAGCCAGAAGGGCTCTACTGCAGCCTCTCTGTGGTTAGAGAGGAGAGGTCAAGCCCAGGCAAATGCTGCATGTGAAGGCTGTAACCCATGAGGTGTCTCCTCCAACTTCATCTGCTGTCTGCAAAGGATTTCTTAATGTGGCAGAATGGGCTTCTTTGAAGTTTATACTACAGAATAAATGGTGTTTGCAGTATTGCATTGTTTTCTGGGCAGGGGCCTCTGGAAACCGCCTCCGAGTTGCCAGTGGCTTCAGTGAATATTGAACACCTTACTGTCAACTGCAGAAAGCTGATTTATTACTATTATTTACTCCTCATTAGCACTGATGTAACACAGCAGGGAATGGAGAGCAGCAGCAGCTTCCTGGCCATTATCTGATGCTGCTGATGGCCGTGTGTGTGTGCTGTGCTATGGTGTTATGTTTGTGCAGGACCTGAGATCAGGGGGAGGGAGCAGCTGGCAAAAATGGGGGGGAAAAAGGAAGAAAAGGGAATCTAGCTTAGCTTTATTTATCCCCTGGTGCAAGTAGTGTCAGAAACACTCATACAGTATATCACATAAATTGAAAAATAAGTAGGAAGTGAGACTGACACATCAGCTTTCAGGCTAAAAGAGTCTACAGCTATTTCTGCAAAATGAGCAGTTTTGTGTATTACCAGTCACACATGCTGTTTAATTTCCCTTGTTTTCCTGCTGTGCATCTTCTCTTTCTCTCATAGGTGGATGTCAAATAAAGTGTCACTGGACTCAATGTTAAATGCTCAGTACCTGTTTTAGAATAGAACTACAGAACCATTAAGTTTGGAAAAGACCTCCAAGATCATTGATCGTCATAGACCTAGCAAAGAGTACGCCTGTCCAAGCCATGACCATCCAGGACAATACTGATGGAAACAGTGTCCAAGATTTTACTTGGAGTCCAGGTAGACAACATCCACAGCTTTTCCCTCATCCACTAGTCAGGTTGCCTGGTCACAAAAGGAGATCACATTGGTCAAGCAGGACCTGCCTCTCCTAACCCTGTGCTGGCTGGGCCAGGTCCCCTGCTTGTCCTGTCTGTGCTGCGTGATGGCACTCAAGAAGATGTCTGTAAATTTCCCCTGCACTGAGGTCAGGCTGATAGACCTGTAGTTCCCAGAATCCTCCTTCTTGCCCTTCTTGTAGCTGGGTGTCTTGTTTGTTCACCTCCTGTCAGCTGGGACCTCCCTGATTAACCAGGACAGCAGGTAAATGATGAGAATGATGAGCCACTTTATGTTCAGGTGTACGTGAAAGATTAGGACCTTATGGTACAAAGTGCTGTGCAAACAAAAGACCTGGAATCTCTTTTTACAGTGTTCATATTCTAACTGACAAGGGGAAAATAATTCTAAGTGGAATTTTCCTGGTGTTTGTACACTCCTTGAAACAGCAGGGCCACGCTTTTAAACCAAGTTAATATTAATATTTCTTCATTTTCTGAAGAATGGTGTTACAGGGTGACTGCCTTGATGTAACTGAAGCACTGGTGTGAGACAAAAATGTGAGACCCCACTTTCTTGGTGGAGTTTAAAGACAAGCACATCTCTCTGCTGAGGTTTGCCACATCAGACATGTTCAAAGAGAAAAGGGGCTTGGGGCATTTTCCTAGCTTTAATTCCAAGGTGTTATTTCCCTTGGCAAGCAACAGTACCTTCCCACCCAGCTGTTTCACCCTCATGTAAAATGGGCAATTTGGAAACTTGCATTTTAGCAGCACTGGAGGAAGAGCCTTGGGTAAGTACAAGTCTGATGGATGCTGAGCAGAGCCAGTGACTCTTGCATCAGCTGTGATGCACAAATGGGGGATACTATTAATGCTTCTTAATATGTTAAATGAGAGGAAAGTTCAGCCCTGTTTTCTTGGTGCAGGTATTAATTCCAGAGGTTGATTATGTCCAGGGAGCAAGTTCCTGCTCCTTACAGCACAGGCTGACTTTGGGTGGAGCTGGCAGCCCTCTGGCCATGCTCAGGCTCTGGCACATGGAGATGGCAGTTCTGTGTTTGGCCAAGGCAGAGATGCTGACATCAATCCTCAGCTGCCGTTCAACTCAAGCCAACAACTGCATCAGGGTGCACTTCAAGCTGCTCTGACTGGGAACAGTACTATCAGATCAGTGCATGTAGTATTTTATAGTAAGCCTTTTATCCATCCCCAATATCACAAGTCAGCGGGATGCTTGCGAATGAGCAGGAATGTTTGATCTGGGCCTGTAATTTTGTTAACTGTTATTCCTTATATTAATTTACATTTGGGTGATTCTGTGAGAAACTATAGCAGAATTTAATAACACTAATATTAAAAAACCAATATCAGGTCTGCATATTTCAATCTGATTAGTAGTTTTTCTCTTGATTAAATTATGCATTTTTAATGCAAGCCCTTCATTTGTCTGCAATAGCATGGCACTGTAACACTCTGTGTAAAGTGAGTACAATTCAGTGCCCTTTTTGCTCCTGCTAGTCCTGGATGCAAATTTCCTTGTTTTTCAGTAATCTTTTCTCTGTATCCATCATAGCACTTGCCATTGCTTGCCTAGAATAAAAGGTCATTGTAAATCCTGATTACTCTTGAAAGTTGCTCACACATTCATTTCCTAGACTTGGTTTATTTCATCCTCTTGCACGTCGGAAATAGATTTAATCAAAAATGAGAATTTGTCTGGGAGAAACAGTTAATGATTCTTTTTTTGTGTGCGTGTTTTTTTCTCCCCATATAAAATGATTTTTATAAATACACCCCCACACACACCCCCCCACTTTAAACTGGTTTTCATTTTAGTTTGGACAGCTGACGTTGAATAGTTATTCTTTTTTGAAATCTTTTTTTTTTCTTTTTTTTTAGGGGATACAGACAAGAATTCATTCTTCACCTCACTGTAACATTTCAGTGATTCTCCAAAGTCAACCCCACCAAAATGTGTTTAAAATGATAACAAGAGAGCTCAGGATTGCATCACAGTCAATAGCTAAAAGAGTGTTGGGTTAGTGACACCAGGACATCGTGCTGCTGGGGTTATTTGGTAAGTACATCTTGTTCCTGAGAGTTTATTAACCTGAAGGTTTATTTGGTATATATTTTTGTATAATTTTTATGTGAGGTTGATTTCAAGTTTTGCCTTTTCCATGTAAAGAAACAAAGGTGGCACCTTCAGCCAGTTCTTTGTGGCTATCTCATCAAAACCTTATATTAATCTGGAGAGCTGTGAAAAGGGGGCAGCTGGGGCCTCAGAACCAACCTGACCTGCTTTTTTCTTAACTTTTAAATTGTCTTAAAAGTTTTTTAAAAAATTTTGCTACCTGCTAGGAGGCAACAGTCCTGTTTGCTCCTACCCTGTGTCTGCACAGGAATAAGCCAGCATGATGAGCATCAGCTACCATTTTTGTTTTAAAAAACTTATTAGCTAATGCTATTCTCACAATGTAATCTGACTATAATTTTCCAAACACCAGGCAAAGTGCTGGGCTGTGAACTTAAACCCAAAGAGAGAGAAAAAAAAAGGAAAATGTGTTCCACCAGAAGATTCACGGCCGGCTTTAGTGTTACAATAATTTGATATCCTTTTTACCATGGATCTGTGATTTGTTTTCTTTTCCAAGCAGAACTGTTTCCCAACCTCTTTTCCCTTGTATTCTCTCATATTCATGTTTATCAGTTACACACAGAAATAAAACTGTTTTATGGTGAATACCCTCATTAATGTGCTTTAAACACTGTTGACTTTAAAATGATCCACTCCAAAGCTCCAAAGGCATTTTCGAGATTAAAAGTATCATTCCCCTTTTAGCACAAACAATGTGAAGGCACCAGGTAGAAGGCAGAGATACGGGAAAACCATTTCCAAAGCTGAAAGGGATTCAGGAGATTTAGCTACAGCCTATCCAGCTTAAAATAAAGTTACAGCCCTGTCCTTTCCCGTGGCTCATGTCTCTGACAGCAAACGTCACTAAAGCCGTGGAGAGAGGCATCACTGCTTGTTCTGAATCGCTGAAATTCGATGACTGAGAAAATAATGCCAGCTAATGCATCCCCTCTGGGGCCCAGTCCTTTAGTGGATTTATTTTTTTCTTTTTTTTTGCCTCCTTTTGGGCTGGGAATACGGTGAAGGGGAAGCTGTGCATCAGGAGGAGATGTCTCTGGGTACTGGATATACATCTTGTCAAAATTTAGAGCTTGCCCTTGCTCTGAGGATTCAGGTAGTTTTCTGAAGGCAGTAAGTGTCATTTAAGCTTTCAGATGTTTTAAATCAACTTCCCAACATGTACCAGCATGATCTCCTGCCTCATTCAACTGCAATGAGCCTTAAACCTAATTCTGCACATGCATATACCTGAACTGCCTTTGCTTTCACGTTCAGTTTCCCTCTTACTAAAAAAAACAAAAAGGCAAATTATTCACTTTGATGTCAGACCACATTCAGGGACTTGCATGCTCAGCCCAGCTTTACTGCATAAAAGTCTCCGTTCTTTTTGTGTTTGCGGAGGAACTTGGCTTGTGGTCTTTTCTGCAAGCCAGAGTTCCAGGCTCCCAAAAACTCACCTCTGCTTCTCTATAGCTGGAATTGGTGCCCACCAATGCCACTCTATCAATCCTCTCCTCAGCTGTACAGGGGAGAAGAAATATATCAAAAGCCTGATGAGTTGAGACGAGGACAATGAGAGATCCACTCAGCAATTACCATCACAAGCAAAACAGATGTAACTTGGAGAAATATTAGCATTACCAATCAAATCACAATTGGGTAATGAAATTGAAAGTAAATAATGAAAAACCTTCCCCCATCTTTCATCCTTCCGGGGCTTTTCTCACAGGTTTTCTACCTCCAACTGTGCAGAGGGATGGGATCGTGGTCAGCTCATCACATTCTCTCTGCTGCTTCTTCCTCTTCAGGGAGAGGAGTCCTCCCACTCTGCCCTTGGTCCAGAATGGGTCCCTCCTACAGGAGACAGTCTTTCATGATCTTTTGGCAGCACGAGTCTTTCCCATGGGCTGGAGTTCTTCACAGACTGTTCCAGTGTGGGGTCCCTGTGGGATGACAAGTCCTGCCAGAAAACCTGCTCCAACATGGGCTCCTCTCCACAGGTCCTGCCTGCTCCAGTATGAGTGCCCCACAGGGTCACAGTCTCCTTTGTGCATCCACCTGCTTAGGCATGCAGTCCTTCATGGGATCAGTTCTCACCCATGGGCCTCCCATGGGCTTCAGGGACACAGCTGTCTCACCATGGACTGCAGGGGAATCTCAGCTCTGGTGCCTGGGACACTTCCTGCCCCTCTAGCTGCACTGACCTGGCTATCTGCAGGGCTGTTCTTCTCACATTTTTTTGCTCCACTCTGGTTGCAGTTGCTCTTGAGGTAATTTTTGCCCCTTCTTCAATCTGTCATCCCTGAGGTGCTACTGTCACCACTGACGGGCTCAATCTTGGCCAGCAGTGGCTCTGTCTTGGAGCCGGCTGGGACAGCCTCTGTCAGACATGAGGGAAGCTTCTGGCACCTTCCCACAGAAGCCACCCCTGCAGCACACCCTCCTACTGTACTCTGCCCAACCTGGCCATGCAAACCCAACACGTGCAATAATACTGCACTTTTAAGGGCTCCCTGCACAGGTCCTTCTTGATGTTACCCCGAGCCCGTGGAGGTGGGCTGCAGAATCACTCCTGCGAATCAAAGCCGTCCATTCCCATGGCTGCTCCCTGCTCCTGGGAGCGCCTGCCATGCACCCTGGGAGCAGTAACGAAGCTGTCAGTGGCAGCCAGCCTTTGCGGATTACCCGTATACATTTTGTTCCTGTAAAGCCTCTATTGAGGATGCCATTCCTCCATACATATTTAAGCCAGGGTCTCGGCAGCCTGCGTGAAAGAAGCTGAGAAACTATTACTATGAAATTGCCTGCAGCTCTTGAGCACAGGAGGTAGCAAGTGGCTAATAGTTTCTTAGACAGCCCTGGCAGATGTGTCGGGTTGCTTCGCAACTGCGCACCTCGTGGGAGAGCAGCGCGCGCGAAGCTCCCCCCTCCGAGTGTCCCCTCCTGGAATTACTCCATGGCATCATTTCTATGGTGTCAGCAGCAGCATATGGACCAAGCACTGGATTGCAGGACTAACCACAAAGACTGCAGTTATGTGTCTGATGATTCTCCAGGGTAAGCACTTGTTGTTTTATAGAAGGCAAAAGAGTCTGGAAGAGGTGGGATTGTGATGAGTGTGGCCACGGAAGATGAAACAGTGGATAGAATTACCTTTTACCTTGTACAGTGGTACTGTCTTACATGACACTGCTTCCAGTCATGCTTACAATGGGAATTCAAAAAGGGCAGCTGCAAAATAAAGCATCCATTTGGCATTCTACTTGCCAAATTGTTCACTGCATGGTACATGTTGAGTAAGCAGGTAAAGAAGGGTGCAAGGCCACATTACTTTGATACCAACAAAGCAGCCTCCTCTTCCTGAAGCTTGCAAAAAGCTCCAGGGAGTTCCCAGTCAGAGCTGAGTGCCTGGACTTTTACAGATCTAGGTTTAGGTGTAAAACTCCTGTAACTGTCTTTTAAATCCTACCCTAGAAAGAGATAAATATTTTTTAAGAGAGTCTAGCCTCTCTAATGTTGTATTAAAGTAACTTTGTTGCCGAAGCTCTATTTACCAATTATCTACTTAATTTATATGTTTATATTAAATGCATAATCAGGTTATATATAAGCTGATTTACTTAAGGAGACAACTGAAAGAGATTAAACACATTTTGCTGGTCATATCCACATTGCAACAGCAGAACTCATGCCAGAACCCTATAGGAGAGGTCAGAAGTCCCTGTGCTGCCATCAATAACTCCAAACCTCCCAGTTTGTCAGGGAGACACTGTGATGGCTGTGAACTGGACAAGTCATGTCAGCTGCCTCCAAGGCTCCAAGAAAGTCCTACCAGAAAAACCCAGATGAGAGTTCCGTCCCTCCTTCCCTCCTTCCCTCCTTCCCTCCTTCCCTCCTTCCCTCCTTCCCTCCTTCCCTCCTTCCCTCCCTCCTTCCTTCCCTCC
>VYXD01002499.1:2260059-2334027 GCA_013397195.1 Hylia prasina
AACCTCTTCCCCACTTCCTTCCTCCCCCCTAATTTGATGTTTACCAGGAACAATTTTGTCACCTCTTCAAAACAAGAAAAAAGAGTTTATACTTAAAAAAATAATATCAACTGCTTATATTTGATTTTGTCTTACAGAGATGGTGGAAATAAAGCTGTTATGATCTCTGTGACAGTCACTACTGCTAATGCCTATCATAAAAGCCAGTAAGGAGGCAGATATGTTGATTTATCATGCATTCCTGCTCCCATATATCTACTCTCTAATAAAAAATCTGTGGAATTATTGCTTACACTGAGCTTCATGTGCCCAAATTTGTATAGTTAACTTCTCCTGGAAGATTTCAAAGCTTTATTTATGGGAGGCTTTTATCTAGCCATAAGAAAAGCGCTCGCAATGGGAGCATGCCTACCCTCGAGACTCCAACCCGTTAAGCGTACAGATTTATGCCACCCAAATTCCCCAGTGGAAAACGTGCTCGTTATCTGCACTCTCGATTAAAGCCTGGCTCCAACACGTGTTTGCTGGCACTGGAGGTACTGGTAACCAGGGATTTTTTGTATGAGCCCCTGATAAGTCATCCGGCACCATCTCTTCTGGCAGGACCACATGTATCACCCAAGATCAAGCCTCCCTTCTAAAGCCCCTAAGGGTTGTTTCACACCTGTGGTTTTTTTCCTCCCAGAAGAATTGCTTTCTTGCCTGTTTCTTAATCTTATCACGAAAGGATTTTTTTCTGATTTTAGAAGTTAAGTTGTTTTAAAGTTTGCTACCTGCACACAGCCTGTGATGAGAAGACCAATGTGTAATTTTGAGCCAAACTATCTTAAATATTATCTTTGAGACGTCTCCCTATATTTTCTTTATTTTCAGTTCTTGCAAATTATGATGAATTTTGGCAGATTTAAGAAACAAAGAAATATACCAAGTGCTAAGCTTTATCTCCACAAGGTTGCGAGATGGAAAAATGTTGATTTCCTGGAGAAAAACACCTGTTTAAAGATGGAGGTAAGTGCAGTGAGGAGCCTGTTCCTGTTTCCAGTAGCATTTTGGAGCTGTGTCCATCCTGCCTTGCCCCTCTGAGACCTTGGATTCATGGGAGTATGTATTTCCCATGAGAGTATGTATTTCCCTATATCCATGTTCAAGTGGCATACTGTCACAGCTCTGACTTGGATCATGGGGAAGGACCAATGACTTGTTAAATGACTTGATTTTGGACAAACAGCCCAAACCAGAGCTGACTCTGGAAATTTCTCTGCACTTGTATTTTCCCAGGTTTGGGACACCATATCCTGTCCATGTTTTTGTGAAATCTCAGCAAACAATCATACAATGTATAATCCCATAAGTACAGCACTGAAAGGCACATGCAAAGGATTCCCAGTACATGGCATTACTTAAGGGACAGGTTTGTGTAGCACCCAGCAACAGTTATCTTCAAAAGCTAACTGCTGCTCTGTTTCTTACCTTAAAACCAAATTGCATCCTCTTAAGCCTCTCCTTTTTTTTGTGGGCCTGTTAGTGGAGTGGGAGGTAGCCCACTTCATAGCTTCAAAACACCGTAAGAAAAACATTGGTTGGTTGGGAACTCTAAAAGAAAACCCCAGTAACTTCCCCATTTCCCATGCCACTTTAGACTGAAGGTTTCAAACTAATTTTCTTCTCAACATTGAAGCCTTTCTCCTCTTTCTCCCCACTAAATATTTCTTCATTTTCAAGGTTATGCCAACATTCTTTTTCAAGACACGGATATGATTTTCAGCACTAACAAGAAGTTAGCAGAGCAATCAATGAGAAGGCTTGATGCTTCAGGCAAATTGGGTCTGAGCCAGTTAAATATTTATATGGGGAGAAAGCAAAACTCTCCTCCCATATGTGTCACCTGTGCTGGAGTGAGGGCTATGTTTGCTATAAGAGTGCAAAGTTTGGGCTGATGCTCTCTTTCCAAGTGTGTCCTGGAAGCAGTTTTGCATGAAGGAAAGGACAGATTTTTTCAAGTTGTATATGAAAACATGGTGAAATAAAAAAGAAATGCCCCAGTTTTTAATTCTGGGAACAATTGCTTTCAGCAGTATGAAAAGCCTGTCCTCGAACATGGAGTGAGAAGTTTCATTTTGAGTCAAACAAATAGTTTTGGTTAACCTGAAGTGTGTCTTATGGTACTGCTCACACCTTATTTTATACACCATGGGTCCTTAATAACATGGAGTAATTTGGAGGATTATTGTACAAGTGGAACAGATTTTGTAAAATATTTGCTACCGTATGTGGCTTCCCTTGCATGAGAAGCATGCAAATAAGGAAACACATTCTTAGGAACTTTATGCAATTTCCACCCATCATTGTTCTCCTTGAACAAAACAGTCCTTCACTATATAACCCTAAGCATCAAAATATTCAAGCAAGTAAGTAGTTCTGATAAAGTTGGGGCATTCAGACACTTAGCTTGTGGTTGAGGATGGGGATGAGAGACCACAGGTGTTCACCAAGGCATTTGTCAAACCCTGTGTGAGTACAATGAGCCAGGGACCATGAGTCTGTGGTCTGCATCATTCCTTCTCTGTGCCACAGAGTGCCTGGCCTACAGCATGAATACTTTTGCATAGATACTTGGTAAGTTGGTGCCCCATGGGTCTGTTGGTAAGACCATTCTCCTTTCGTATTTTGTGCTGTCACTGACTTTGCTGGTACGTTGGGTCAGGTAGACCAAAGCACTTTTTTTCTGATCTTCTGTGTTGCCTTCCTTGTGCAGCCAACAGCTAAGCAGCTTTGTTTCCACCATCTGTGTAAGACAAAATGTCAGCATTAAGCCCAGCAAATTTACACTGCAAACACTGGTATGGTGATGTTTTTGTAGCTGCCCCTGGAGGCTGTGGATTCCTTAGAGGTGCCTGGAAGAGAAAAACTGAGATGAAGGGGAATTGGAGAAAAAGTGTCTTCAAGAAACACGACTAGAAGTACTCCATGGGAAGTACTCCAGTGTGGGTGTCCTAGGGTGCTGGTGAGAGATTGATGGGGAAAAGTAATTTTATTTGCCCATACTTGGACTTTGCAAGGCAGAGCTACAGCTGAATTGCAGATGGGTTGTGCTTCCCATGCTGGAGCTGAGGAAGGCTGTTTCCATTGGGTGTAACGGGGCCACAGAAAAACCTTCGGATGCCTTGCCTGAGATGTTGTTTGATTTAAAGGAAAAAGTCTTTCTGGTCAGAATGACTGCATCCCTCCCTTTGGGCCAGTGTTCGGTGATGGTATCAGATATTACTTAAGAGGTGCGGATGTAAAAGCCATCTGCAGTCACAGATACATGACCCAGTGGTTAAGTAATGGAGCAACATGCCAACACAGCTGGCTGCTCCCTAAATGTGTATCCAGAAAATGTTTGATTCCAGTTTTGAATCGCTTTGCTGATGCTAAGTGGAGCTATTGCATTACCAGCAATTAAGGCACTTTCCCCCGAGGCTGCTCGGGTGCTGCTTGGCCCCAGCACATCAGGAGAGGCAGGCTCAAGTAGAAGATGGGCTGACCTGTCACAGAGGATGAGGATAATGGAAAGGTTTTCTTATCCCACTGAAAAATGAGCCTTTTTGGAAGATTTTGCAAAAGTGTCTCTGCAGCCTGGGGGGCTGCACCCTCTGCAGAAGGCTTTATATGGACTGTGGGAAGAAACATAGATTCATAGAATTCTTTACTTTGAAAGGGACCTTTACAGGCCACCTTCTCTGCAATGAGCAGGGACATCTTCAACTAGATCAGGTTGCTCAAAACCCCATCCTGCCTGATCCAGGCATGGGGCACCCTGTCTGGGCAACCTGTTTGTGTTTAACTGTCCTCATAGTAAAATATTCCTTCCTTGTATCTAGTCTGAATCTACCCTCCTTCAGTTTAAAGCAATTCCCCCTTGTCCTATCACAACAGGCCCTGCTAAAAACTTACCACCCCAGGCTGGCTCATCACTCAGCTTCAGTGACAGACAGACTTTCTGCAGCCAGTTCTCAGCATCTGAAGCACTCATTGCACTCATTTTTATTCTGCTCTTTTTAAGGCATGCTCTTTTCTTTCAGAGAAGATAGGTGAAATAATGGTTTCCAGATTTATATGTAATGAACATGCCATTTCATACATGCCTCGGAGAGTTGAAAAAAAGGGCTGGTTTGAGTAACCTGTGTGTAAGCAGTTTTTCATAAGGCATATTCATGTGCTGAAGTGAATCATTCTGGTCCATTGAGTAAATATGTATTAAAGTAATTTTCAAAATACTTTTCTGCAGCCAATGAGCTGGAAAGGGTCAGTCCAACCATGCATTATTTTTCAATGCATACATTTATTTATGGAATAGAAGGAGGAACACAAAATTCTTCTGTTTACCTGCCTGGCGAAATGCATCTTTAGTTTCTTCAAGCAGAGCTTGAAGATGTTTGGAAGGAGAGTCACCAGTGCTCTTTCCTGGTGTTGGGATTGCTCAGTGAAGGGGTCCATATTCACCACATGAAGATGAGATCTATGACCACATCTCTCTCTCAGCAGCAGCTCCCATTGCTTTTGGCATGAATTCCCAGGATACAGGAAACCTTGGAGCAAGCCCAGGGGAAATGGGTGAGGTACTCCTGGTTTGAGTGTGTTATTAGGATTGTATGTGAGCAGAAATCCAGTGGCTTGGCCTTGACTTTTCCAGAATGCAGAGCAGGTCTGGAGCACCTGGAAACTTTCTGGCAATTTAGCATAGTATGATGTTTTTTCAGCATCATGGTTAGTCTTTGGTCATTTAAATTCCAAAGAGGAACCTAATTTGGGTTTTGATGAGGATAAAACATGGGCAGTACCCCTGTTTTTGAAGGCGTGGAGCAGGGAAGTTGGAGTCAGTAGCAGAAGTGTGATTAACCTTGGATTCATTCACATGTTTTCAGATCGATTTTCATTTTGCAGGAGTAAATCATAAAACATCTGGGACGGTTTGACATACACATGCAGGCAGCAATTAGTCCTAGCCTAGGGGCAAGAGGGCAGAGAGGGAGCTTTTGCCAAGGTCTGAACATTTGTGGATTGCTTTATGTTTATTGTACATGTGTGGACTTAACACCTGGAAATGGAGGCAGAACAGCAGAAATGCCCATTTTCCACTTCAAGCACCTAAACAACAGAAGCAATTAGTCACTTGCCTCCTCTGGAGAAAAAGAACACTTAAAAATATATATCCCAAGCAGGAATATGCATGTGTGCCATATTCCATCATTGATGTATCTCCAGCCAGTGTACTTTATAAATATGCACAGATGGCTCGTGTTGCTGGTTAAGATTTACAAATTAGGTACTTCATATTTTTAAACAAAACCACAAGTGCGATATAAAGAAAATGTCATGACTCTTTAACAATAGGGGAAAAAAAGTCTAGTTCAAAGGCACAGCTGTGGGACATCATGGGAGCGGAATAAGACAGGAGGTCTTTCCCTTCAGGAGCTGGATATCATGTATTTAAACCATGATTTTTGTGCTTACAAAGTGACATTTGAGTCTGGTGTCACCTTATGGACCTTCTGCCTCCTCAGATTACTGAGGGGCTGGGAGCCATGGGTTGCTTTGCATCTGTTGTCTCTCCTGAGTGCTGGTGGGTGTGTTCCAAGGGCAGCCAGCAGCTCCAAGAGAGTTGGGACTGTGATGCTCTGTCCCAAAGAATCTGCTCCCTGGGGATGGTTATATCCAGGTTTGTGTGTGTGTATATATATGTATATGAAAAAATATAAACAGTATACCCACCAGCACATTTGGGTGATGACAGATGGTGTTAATGGTGATAATAATTATGCATCATTTTCTTTTATCTGCATTTCAACTCACTATTGCAGTGAAATGGACATCAAACTGTTCCTGTCTGTGCCTTCCTTCATACAAACAGCTGGGGGAAACCCTTCATGTTAGTTATTATTGAAAAGAAAATACTAATGAATTAGGTTAAGGGGAAAAAAACCCAAACAACCAGAAGCTGCTTGAAGCAGTGCTTTAAAGTCAGTAGAATTCTCTGTGTTGTGTATTTGAATGTTTTTAATTGTTTGGTCTGTGTTAACCTCCTTCTGATCAGTGTGTGAGGTTCCCTGAATTCTGTAAGATGCAGAGCTGGGAAATAGCTGGGCTCTTGTGCCAATCTTGGGGAGCGCCCAGCTTCTTGTTTTTAGTGTGATTATAGGTCCTCAAAGAAGGTACTGCTGAATGACATTCTTTTTAAAGAGGTAAAGCTAAGAGGGTAAGGTCTATATCAAGCCCCTAAGATGATGCTTTTGAAATAATACTTTGCATTTTCTGTGATTGCCCTTCAAAATGAAAGATGTAGGAGCTGCCCAGAAGCTCTGCCCATTCTGTTTGACAAAGAAAACACCAAAAAGTGATTTGATCAAAGGCTGAATATAGCCACGTTTTCTTTAGCTAAAGAGCTCTTCAGTCGAGCACACAAGGGTGTGTTGAGACCTGAAGGCTGAAAGCTGAGAGCTACAAGACAAAAGGCAGATTTTAACAATGAGGGAATTAAATCTGGAAACAGTTCACTGAGATGTGGTGTGCGTCCTTTTGCCTCAAGTCTTCATAGCAAAGCTCTATGCTCTCTGAAACATGTGGTAGGACTCAGACTCAAAGTTTCCAGCCCAGCTCCAGGCATAGCTGGGTAAGAAGTTCCCTGTTCAGTGTTTGTAGCTTTCAGACCCTTAAAAATCTTCCTGGCTGAGCTTTAGTTTGGCCTGTGTGAGGAAAAATTATAAACTCTCCTTTCAGTCTAACAGTGGGAAATAGTTTCAGAAGATCTTTGCAATCAAGTCTTTTTTTAGTAGTTCCTGATGGTTTCTCTTTGTGATTTGAACTGTGCTGAGCTGAGTGAGGTCCAGGAAAGCTGAACTATGCTGAATTTGACAAGACCTCCTCTCTCTGGATTCAGTCCCCTTTGCACTTCTTAATTTGATGGCAGATACCCTGTTAAACAGCTGATGGACAATCAGAAAATTCTTATTTTATTCACTTACCTAAATTAACACTCCATTTTTTTTCACCACGCTCATCAGACACATTTCACATCCAAAGTGAACTTCATTTTTGATAGTGATGGTGCTGAACAACTCATTTTCATGGCACTTAGGCTTGCTTAGTCATCAGGAATAATATTGTAATTGTTTTCCATCTCTCAAAAATGATAATTTAATGATGATTAATTTAAATAAGTCACAGCTGCAAGAAATACACCTCAGCTCAAGCATGGGGCTTCTGCTCCAGCGGCTGCAGGGGAATCACCTTATCCCCTTCCTCTTTTTGCTGTGCTTTCGGGGCTGTTTTCCACATTTTCCCCGCTCCCTGTTGCTTTTTGCCCTTTCCTGGGTGCATTTCCCCAGGGCGCTGCCGCAGGGCCGGCGCAGCCCGCGGGGAGATGCCAGCGCTGCCATCGACGCACAGGCACGGGCGTGGAGGCGTGAGGGCAGCGCAAACACTCTGCTTTTCCACGGAGAGACGGCTAAAAATGTCCTCAGCCGAGCTGCTCCTTCAGGCCTTCTTCCCGGTCAGCTGTTGTGTGAGTGAGTCCCCGGGGGCCGCCTCACCCCAGGCTTTACAGGAGGGAAGAACTTGCTGATCCTTCTTGGCAAATTTAGTCTTAAGACTGTGAATGATAGATGATTTTTAATTTATTCTTTTTTTTTTCCTTAAAAAGGCTGAATTACTGCTTGGTTTATTTTTAAGTAAACTCTTCGTCATGTAGTCAAGCTGGTGACTTGAGGAAAAGCAGGAGGAAAATGTGTGCAGCACCCAATGCCCTGGGACAGCCTAGGGTTTCCTTAAGACCTGCAGTGCTGGGGAGAGCTCTCCTATCCCTTTGGTGCTTTTCCCTAGTTTTATGACTGCAATTCAGACATCTCCTATAAACAGAATCACCAAAAGCCATGTGCAGTTGGGTTTTATTTCATTTTTATTTCTCTGATGCCTGGTCTGGCTCTTTTAGTGGCTTGGCATTTCTGTATCTTAATCTTCTCAGTTTGCTAGCAAGGAGAGGAAGAAATGTACCTATACTGGAACAAATATTCAATAGAAATGCAGTTGTCATTTTTCTGATCCATCTTGTGAGGGGCTCAGGAGTTGAGAGTTTTGCCACAAACAGAGGATTTCAGCTGAACAAAAGCAAGTAGAGAGAAAATTGGGCAATTGAAACCACATTGACCTTTGCAAGGTTGAGTTCACCCCATCTTCTGCTACCTGGTGGCACGGTCTGGGTATGGGGAGCAGCCAAATGTGGTCCACCCAACCCTTGTGTGCCCGGTGTTTATCATGGTCAATGCATGTTGAAAATCTTCTCCACGTCTCCATGTGCATCTGGTTTTTATAGCTACCATGTGACTTGATTTCCCACAGGAATTCCTCATCTCTTGTCTGTCTATGCATCTCCATTCCACAGTAAGCATTTTACTGTGGCTGTACTGTAAGTTTCTTCTCTGTGTCTGTAGAATTCTGTCTGATGAGGCTACATGAAAGTCATCTGTTTAAAATCATGCTCCATAGTTTTGTGGTCTTTGATTGACATTTTCTGCACTGAGAATATATAGGTATTACCTTAATTTTCAGACAAAATTCTTATTAAAATTGGTGAAGAAAACCAGGGCAGTTATTTAGGTGCCTGAATATAAAGTCAGCTTTAAGCACTGAGCTCTCTGTCAGTCTCTAGTAGTGCACTGAGATACACTCACTGCTAATTGCATAACAAATCAGGGCAAATTGCAAGGTGCTGTGGTGCCCTGGAGCAGCCTTTGCAAACCTGAAGCCTCTGCTCACAAAGCAGCCCTTGCCCCATGTGAACTCACTGTCCTGCTGCTCCTGGATGCATCAGCTAAAATTAGTTATAACCAGATAGGAAAAAATGTGTGCTGGTAGATTGATGAATCAGGGATTCCTGGGGTTTAAAAGCATTAATCCTCTTAATTTCAGTAGCAGTGAAGTTTTTTAATTGCTGAGATGGTCTTCCAAACATTCCTTAAGGGAAAAGCTGGTCTTCAAAAAAAAAAAAAAAAAAAAGAAGGAAAAAACCAAGGGAAAAGCTTCCCCTGTTGTGAGACTGTGGGAATAGATGGAGCTCATGGGAACTACAGGTAAGGGACTGGACTGGATCTTGGGTAAACTTGTCCAGTATGTTGCAGGGACACATGTGTCTCTTACTGTGGTGGATAAACCTCTAGCAAAGGATGAAACTCATGCAAATGAGAGGCAGCTGTGGCTCCTTGAGCCCTAAGGGTTTCGAGGCAATGTGTGCTGGCTGCCTCCCATACCAGGAGCTGCTGTTGCGATGGGGATGATGGGTGTGTTGCACCACACTTGCAGTTAGGTTTCGTTTACAAAACATTTAGTAAGGCTGTTCTGGTTTTTACTTATTTATTTTTGAAGGGCAGGCTTTCCCCACTGAGTTGTCAATTGCCAGGCATCTAGGAGTGTTTCCATCCTTTCATGGTGATCAGAGGAAAAAGGAAGAGTGATTGCAGCAGTGGTTCCATGTCAGTCCTTGGGGATACAGTCCTTGGTGTGAAATGTATAAAGACCTTTTTATAAGATAAATCACAGCAGGGGCAGGCATATCTGTCACAAACAGATTCCAACTCCACAAGATGCTCAAAAAACAGGGAACAAAAATCTGGCTATTTTCCTAGCTAGGTCAGTGGAACAGTTCATATGCAACCTGAAATCTGCGTGCACAGCTCCTTGCATTGGTGCCAAACACAGAATGGTGCTCGCACCCCATGCAGATTTTCTGAGTTTCAGAGGAGTTCCCAAATACAGCCAAATTCTGACCCAAATCTGCAAAATCAGAAGAAAATTTTTATGTAGCTTTTGAATCAGATTTAAATTTAAATACTTTTTTCACAAATTTAAAATTTTATGTTATACTTTGTACATTTAATTTTTACTGATACCTTTTTAATTACAAAGTTTCCAAACAGATGAAGCGACAAAAAAGGGATTTCTAGAAGCCTAAAATTTTCTGTTTCCTTCTTCCTGATTTTTTGGTTTTTGGTTGTTTTTTTTTTTTGCCATCAGAAGTTCAACACAAATGACCCTTTTGTAAAAATGGCTTTAATTTTGGCAAAGTGTTTGCTTTCTGATGAAAAACTTGTTTTGGTAGAAAATCTCCAGACAGTGTCAATAGCAAAGACTCTCAGCCTCCAGCCTCTGTAGCTTAAATTCCCTTAGCGTGTCAGGGTTTTGAAGTTAACTCAGGGATCCAGATTTTCTGGGGGTTCAAAATGAAGAAAGTCCAAAGCTGTAAAACCCATTTTAGCTTTATCTGCACACAGCTCTGCCCTGTTTGTTTCTTCCGAGCATGAGTATTTGTGTGTGTGTGTGTATTTTGTTTAGAGTTTTATATAAGGGCAACTGGTGAACAAGCACACTGGAGATAAACTATTTGTCTATGAGTTTCAGGCTGGAACCCAACCTGATTTATTAATGTTTTTTCCCTATTTGTAACAAATGTTTTTCTATTTCCCCTATCGGTTGGTGACACCGTTTCTGTGGTAAATGAACTGACATGTGAAGGTAATGATGACAAGGGGCTGATAATGGATGGTGAGTGGAAAGGGGGAGTTTGGTGCAACAACATGCATGCCCTACTGAGGTTGATCCAAGGACACCTATCAATCAAAATGGTGACAGCAGTCAGGGAAATTTAATTGGAGATTCATTGAACCCTTAATGATGTGACAAAGAAAAATAAGGAGGCTAAAAAAGGCTTCTGGGCTTTTCTTCCCCTTCATTCTGCCAGTTCTCAGAAGGAGAAGGGGACTGTGGGATTGCCAAAGGCTAGTCTTGTCATTGCATCTGTGAGAGGTAATCATCATGCTTTGAAAGGGAGCAAAGCTGAGCTGGTGTGTGTGTGTATATATATATATATATATATATATAAAATATAAATTTCATTGCTTCAGTTCAGAAAGGAGGTTGCCAAAGACCTTTTCTTTCACTCACCTGGCAGGCCTACCTGCCTCTTGACCGTAATTGGAGTTATATAAAGAAAAGATAACAAGGTTACCTGTGCTTTGCATGAAAATGGGGAAGAGCCATATACTGACTGTGTGGACAGTGTTCCCCACAGGAAGCTTTATTCCAACCAATCTCCTTTCTCCTAATCTTGTTTTATCACCAACAAGCACAATGAGTTACATTTGGGAGCATGCAATCTGTTGGAGCTTGAGAGCTGAGTTACCTGGCTTGTAAATGACAGGATAGATAAAAGGCTGCCATTCCTTCTGAGCTGCCTTTCAAAACTAGCATGGCTATTTAGTGCATACAGATAGCTCCTCCTGTTTGGCTTTTGCATACATTTCAATGAATAATATATTAGTATTATTTTAGTGGAATGCCCAACATGTGGAATGGACTCTCTGCAGATGCAGAGAATCTGTTAATTTTTTTTCACCCAGCAATTCTCTGGTTTTGAATATGTCACGTAAGAGATGGTTCTTTGGGTAAGAAGGATTCTGCTTGGAAAATACTTTATACACTTGAGATATTATTAATTTTTTTTGTTGTCTTAAAAACACATTCCCTCTCTTGTTTTGATTCAGCCTGCTTAGTTCAGTGTTGAGTCTTGATAAAATAACAGTGAATGGTGTGTTTTATCAGAGAATGGTGAATTTTATCTATATCTTTAAGTTCATTTTAGTCTGATCCATTCCCACCAAACAAGACTAAGCCATGTCCCTGCATCTCTCCGTGAAAGTCCTGAAGGACAGCAATAACTACTGCAGACACATCTAAATAATTGTGTTTCTAAAAAGCTAAATACCTTTATATTTGGATATCTAAAGAGCTAAATACCTAAATATTGTGGTTGTGAGCCAAGTCACTGAGCAGATGTAGCCATTAATGTGATGGTAAGAATTTGTTTAGGCCAAATTTGTAAAGATGTGGGCAAAATGAAAACATAAAGGGAAAACCTTCTTGATTTTCCCCTCCCTTCCCTCAGTGAGCTGAGAAAAGCTGATAGGAACCGATCAGGATGTAGAGTGTACGATAACACACAGCATAAGATGGGATTCAATAATCCTCATCTTATCTCTTCTTATTTCTGAAGCTGGTGATGTGCATCGATAATTAAAGTGAATGGCAAGCTGCAGTGCCACCCTGACCTCTGGGATAGCAGTTGTCATTAATAATAATGCAGTCAGACAATAAGGTTTTAGCACCACATTAATACAGACAGGATGAGAAAAGGGGGATAAAGCCAAAGGGATAAGCCAAACCCCTTGGTTTCATCTGGGTATCCTTTCATGCTGATGTCTCCCTTCATGCTCTTTGATTCCAATTATTCCCCTCTTTATAGGCAGGAATATTTGTTTAATTGTGCTATGGGATGGGAGGAATAAGGAAGAACAGATTTGGATCTACCTACCCTTTTTGGCTCTACTATAGTTGTGTTTGCTCCACAGAAAAATCCATACTTGCCTTGTCAGATACTGCATTTGGAGACCTCACATGCCCAACTGGACCTGCAGATTGGCTTCACGTAGTTTTAGTCAAAAACTTAAGGGCCCATGCTGGAAAATTCAGGCATGACTCCTTTCCTGCCAGTTGAGAGTGTGGCTCACACCACCTTTGAGCCCACACCAAAACTTTCAGGAAAGAGCACTTCTCTGTTATGCTACTGTCTGCATACCCGTGTAGCTGAATTAGCCTGAGTTCATCACTGTGCAGAACTTTCCTGATGGGAAGTGAGAGCATCTGCATTCGCCAGCCTCCCTGTGCCTGCCCTAAAACCCACAGACACCTGTGAGATGTAATACTAGAAGAGTCTGTGTTAGAGCCTGCATATCATTCATACAAAAAAAAAAAAGGTGAAGTTGTTTCTAAAAGCTTTCTACTTTGCCTAGGCTCTGCTCTTTGTCAAGATAGGTGAAATTTTGCCACCAATTTCTATCACTGGTGGGCTTGGAGCCAAAGTCAGCCCTGTACCAGTGTTCCCTACTGCTCGTCTCTGTGCCACAGTTTAGCAAAATGCCTTGAACCCCTCATAATACAGGGGTAGAAATGGAAATTTTGTGTAAAATAAAAATGTGTGTATATATATATATATATATATATAAAACAAATAATTGCTGTCAGAACTGGACTGGTAATTTCTTTGTCCTGCCTGAGAAGGGGTTTCACAGCAGCTTACCCTGTAGGAAAGAGCCCTACTTTTGTCTTTCACTTTGACTTTGCTGGTACTCCCTATGCACAACCAGAGGGACCACACAAGCTGTTGTCATTAAGCCACCCAAAGAGTCTTACCACCAATGCACGATCCAACCAGCCTCTGGATAATGTATGCACAGTCATTTTTGTATAGTTAAAGACTGGTCTTTCTTCCCTTCTCTGTACTTTCACAAATGCAGAGCAGCTTCTCTTCCATTTGACTTACAGCCTTTCTGTGCCCCTCTTCAAATTGTTTCCCTCCCCTCACTGCATTTCCAGTTTGGCAGTGCTTCCTGCTGCCAGCACACATTCTCCTAAGTTTAACAGCTGCCCTTGAAATGAGATTAGGCTTTTATATGCATCTGGCACCAGAGAGATTTGTGAGAGGAGATTTAGGGTGTTACAGGGTGTTTTGGCCACACAGGGCGTGCTGTGTATGGGAGCCTGTTAGCAAGAAACTGATGTTAATCTGTGGTACAAGTTGTATGCACTTCATCTGCTTTTACCGCTCTGATTAGCTCTTAGAAACCCAGGTTGGCACTAATCTTAAAATTGTTTCTTTTCCAAGGGCATTTTCCCTGACTCCTTCAGCATACCTGTATCTTTGCCCTTTGGGACAGCACCATTGAGCCAGCATTTTGATTATGGTTGTTCTTCTGGCCATAACCTCAATGTGACCACTGGCACTGCAGCTGTCATTGTGTTCTATTTCCCCCCCTGTATTTGTACTGCAGGAAAATGTGCAGAAAGGAGTGATTTGGGAAATCAGCTGGATGGGAAAGGTAGCCCCAAACACATTTATTTCAGAAATGGCTTTGCCCTAGAGCTCCATGTCCTCCCAACAGTCCTACAAACTTGGGAGGAACAAGAATCCTCCTCTCTGCTTTGCCATTTCACCCAATCTCCAGTTAATTTGATCTCTATCTGAGACCACCAGGGAGAGAACATCTATTAAACAATAAAATAGACCGATTGTGATGTATTTTCAACCGCTTTGGGGGAATTCTACAAAATTAAGTATCAGAATTGTTTTTCTTATTGGCAACTATTGATCTCTGGCTGTGCCAGTTTCTCTCATTAACACTTTTATTACCTTGTCAATCACAGCACAACCTGCACTAACCAGAGGCTAAAAGGATTTACTGTTATTAACAAAACTGTCTGGTGCCTCAGAGCAATAAAAACAGCTGAAACCACTGGGGGAGAGAGAAATCTGCAGAGATTTTGGTACCATTTTAGTCTGGAGACCGTGATTCAGAGGGAAAAAAAAAAAATTCCATAAAATAGGAACCAGTTTCTCAGCTGACGCAAATGATCAAAATCTGTAAGAAGCACCAGAGCCACGGGGCCGTCAGTCTGCAAGCAAAGGTCCAGCCAGAAATTCAGGGTAATATCTAAATATAGAGTAATACTAAAAATGCTGTTTGTGAGCCAGAGGCCTGGTGCATGAAGGTGCAAATACTGAATGAGGCCATGCCTGCCCAAGCAGATGTGTGGGGCTGTGACTGGTGCTGTTCTGGGGACTCGGTAACTTTGTAAGCCAGTCCCTTTGGGTGTCCCTTTACATGTGTCTGTATAGACTGGGAAAAGATATTTTAGGCTTTTGAGAAGCACACACAAGCCTCTCTGGGAGCGGGACTGACTGTTGGCAGGGATTGGGTGTGAGCTTGTCATGAAGCTGGGGGCATCTGTTATCATATGCAGATGATAAGATGGTGGCAGCAGATGAGATAGTGAGCTTGCTGCTGGCACCTTTCAGTAATAAGAATAATAATTAAAAACTCACTTTCTTCTTAGAAGTATTCTAGAGTTGGTAGTTTGAAGGACTTGGTCCTTGGTGTGATCAGAAGCGGAATTCAGTTGCTTCAGGACAGGATCCCAGCGCTCTGAAAACTGACCCTAAACTGCAGTGGGACATGGTTATTTATGGAGCTTCTGAAGAGCTTCTGCAAACCTCTCATGACAACCTCTGAAGGGAGGTACTTGATAACAGCTTCTGGCAAGATAAGGCATGTTGTTTATTCTACCTCGGTCTTCTCTCAGGCTTAAGTACCTTTAAAGGTACAGTGTTTCAAATCTCTTCTTGTATCTGTGGTGCTACAGCATTTGTAAATAGAAGACTATCCTCATTCTCAGTTTCTAGGTGACAAAATAGAAGCCTCGAGTTCTGGTGTGGCTTGCAGAGCTGGCCCTCAAGTTCAGTGTGAGAACATGCTCTTTCACACTGATTGGGAGAGATGCATGTCATGGGAATGCAAAGGTGGTGGGGATGGATGGTGTCATCCTGGGTATTTAGCATCCATCAATACCTGAGCACTCAGCTTGCTTGCTTTCTTAAGGGAACATTTCCAGCAGCATTCATTTTAGGAGTGCAAACTACTGGTGTGCTTGCTGTGAGCTCGAGGCAGCCACCTCACAGCCCCACTGTGTCTATGGATGGAGGAGCAGAGGTCCTGCCTGTGCCTCAGGCCATGGGACAGTTATGCTGTGTGTGCTGGACCACAGGATATATATGAAACCCTCTCCTCTGCTCCACTCCTCCAGACCGGGCTGTGTGATGGAGTCAGACCTGGATCCTGGCATCACTCCTGAACTCTGCAATGTGGCAACGAGCGTCTCGTTTCTCCCTTGTCCTTGCTATTGCTCCTGAAGGGGCAAGGCTCCAAGGTCTTTCTTGTTTTAATTTTTTTTTTTTTTTTCAAAGAAGGCTGCTTCCTTTTGACAGTGTCTTTGAAGCATAGTGAGATTTTCTCATTACTACTATGGAAATATAGTCCAGATTTTTTGTCTCTTTCCTAATCTCCAAGGTCACCTAGACACTTCAGGGATGCGAGACTGCTCGCTGGAGTAAGAAAGCAATTGACACAAGGCACAAGATGGGTGAAGACAGCCATTAAAATCCTGCTCTGGCTCTAAATATAGCAATCTTGCCATGCCAGTCTCCTGTAATTTGCATGTTGAATTAGCATCTCATTAATATCTTATTAGGGACACTGGAAACCTAATGACAAAAACAAACGCAGCATGTGCAAAGAAGAATAATAGAAGGAATGAACTGAATAGAAGGGCTTCCCCCCCCCCCCCTTTTTTTTTTTCCCCTTGTGAGTATTCAAATGAAGGCTCAGCTGCACTCTGTCAGCTGGGCTGTAGTTTCTGACCATTTCAGTGTCATCAGAGCCAGGAGGCTGGAGGTGCTCCCATTGCACAGATGATGCCAAGGACTAAAGACCCAAAGGATTATCTGGTGGCTGGTGCACCCTGGCATGCCTTGCACTGATTTACAAGCAAGATCAATTTTAGTGGAGACTCTCCAGACCGTACACCAGCTTCCCCAGGGCTTCAAGAAGTAAAGTGTTTAGACCAAAGATCCTAAGCTGCAGGTTTTGAAAAAAATCATCCCAATAGATGAAGAATAAGAGAGAAAATTTATTGGGCTTTTCTGGGATCCACAGAGGCTTCAGCTTAGTTCAGGATTTCCTCTTTCATAGCTCACCTGTATCTAATTTTCTCAGAGCTCACAGCAATGGTCCCAGCCACCACAGTTCATATGAACTCCCCAAATGACCAGGCGCTTCAGTGTGCATGCTCCTGTCACTGATTTTGCTGTTAAAGTAATATGATACCAATTAGATTACCTCCCTCTGGAAGTACATTGCGGCTGCAAAATGGACATTGTATCATTAGCAACCTTCCCTTCCATCTTCCCAGGGGATGGAAACACCAAGCAATGCAAGTAGCATGGTGCACCTCATTTTTCTGGTGGAGGAGTGTGTTTAAAGGATGCTGCCCATATTTTCTGCAAACTGCAGTAGGGGATTGCTGCTGGAAGCTTTTGAGAGTCTCAAAGACCATCTGATAGAGAACAACAACTCTCAAAAATGAGAAGCCCAAAAGCTGAAGCTGGGAAGTTTAAGGGAGAGACATGGTAGGAAAACTGTGTGCATCAAAGAGAAAAGCATAGTGTTGTATAGGCCACAAGTGGGCTTTGCTGTAAGGGCATGATGAGGCTGCAGAGCAGGTGAGGGAAGGCATGTGAGTCCCCCTTGCTCCATAACCAGCAGTGAGTGGCATGTAGGCTGCAACTTAGATAGGATAGGTTGCAATTAGAAATCCAGCACATGAAAGTGAAATCAAACACTTGTAAATCAAGGAGCACAAGTAAGCTCTAGTCGGTTTTCTCCTCATCAGATTTAGCTGTAGTGTATTGGATTACATTATTTAAAGCCCCACACTAGTAATGCAAACTCTCCAGAGCATGGAAATGCTCTTCATTTCCTCTTTATAAGCATGTTACAAGAAATAATTTGGGTCTGTATTCATGTGAACTGTTGAGTTCCTGGGTGCTGGCATTGTACAGTGCAAATGAGTTACTCTAAACCTGTTTTGCAGCCTTATGCTGAGAGAAACAGAAATTATGTGTTCCACGTTGCCCTTTGACACGGTGAATAGAGCCTCATGTGGTAAATGAGCTCTTCTTGTGTTCCCCACCATTGCATGCCAACCCTGGCTGTCATTCCAGAAAGCCCCCTGCATGTTTTTCCACAGAGAAGAGATGGCAAAACAAGAGAAAGTGTTTACTAGAGTGTGCAAAGGTTTGTGACCCCTAAGTTATGGTTCTTGGGTGCTTATGGTGGTTGGCAGCATTTCTTCATCTTGCCTAGCGCCTCCAAAGCATGGGATTGAAACAGATGATAATTTGGTAATGAATACATTCTCTGTAGGGGTTTTCATCTTTTCTGCACACTGCCATTGCACAGTGCCTTAGATTGCCTCTGTGTCAGGGGATACTTTGGGTTCTTTCCTCTGAGCCACCTCGTAGTGAGTTTCTCTCTCTGCAGAGGCTCGCCCCTATGCAGAAACCCAAGTACAGAAAATCTGTTTGCTTAAAACTGTGACCCTCATGAAGAGGGACAACTGTCCTACTGGGCCTTTGCCATTTTCCAGATAGGAGGGTACATTATTTCAGTCAATCACTAATCCAGCCATAAATTTTAATCTTTCCTGTCTGGAATTTTAAACCAACATGACCCAAATCCTCAAGGAGCTCTGCTGTCACTCACAGCCCTACTTTCCCACCCTGCTGACAAACTCCAAAATGCATCAGCACATTGGCAGTTGGCATATGTCTCTCACAGCTCTTTTCACATAAGTAAAGTGATGGATCCTTTAAGCAGTGGTTGACTAGTCATATTAATTTATTCAGGCACTGCCCTGCTGCATGTTATGAAAGAGCAGAGTTGCCTTGCCAAATGTATATTTCAAAGCTCTTGAGAACCGAAATCTGCAGGGGACGGAGCAACATGCAGGAAAGAGGGGGCAGTGATTTTTGTTGATCATAGGTGCCATCATGATACCAGGGCAAGATGGATGAACCATGCACTACTTTGGTTCACTGAATATGCAGAGAGGTGACATGCTGGGCATTTGATCTGGGTCCAAAATGTTATTGATATGCTACATTGACACACAACTGTCTAAGTGTCCTCAACGAGCAGGGTTGTGCTTTTCTAGTGTGCAAAGCACTTGCTGAGGAAGTAAAAAGTCCAAACCAATGCACAGTATTTCTGCTCCATGCATGGAATCTCCCATGAGGCCAGCATTCCTTATAGGAAGATAGATGAGCTTTGGGTAAAGTCCAAATTAGTTTTTCAACCAAAAAATTAAGGCAGCTGTCTTGTCACTTGTGGTCCTTGGGGTTCCTCTCATTTTGGAGTACTGTGACTCTACCATCATGTCTACATTGAGCCTCAGTGCTGCAAGAGCTGGGTGGTGTGTTCCCCTAGCTGCAATCGTTGCTTTTCCTGATTGCAATAAAGTGGTGCCCTGCATAAAAAGGAGGCTAGATCCTGAAGCACTAGATGCTGATCTTTGCCTTGCTCAAAAGAATTTGGGCTGTTTTTTGGTGTCACCTGACCTTGGATGTTGCCTAGCATTTAGTCTTTGAGGCTGTCACTTCCTGTGTGATAAGATAATCATAACAGAGCAGAGCTGACAAGTGGTGTTTTGATGTAAGCAATGGGCAAACAGACAGATCAATAAGTGCTGAGCAAGGCACGCTTCACCTCATATCGTATCGACTTACTGCAAAAATAATGGGGCAGCAAAATGAAAATGTGTTGTGTTCTGAGTTATGGTCAGTGGTTATATATAATATAAAACAATATATTAACTCAGATAGGACTTGCTGTTGAAAAAAATACAAATGGGCAGGCACAAAATGTACTGTCTCTTGATGTACATGGCAACACATCGAGATTAATTACACAGAATATGGGAGGAAACCAAAGCAACAATAAATTTCTATTATTATAACCACAGAAATAACATGAGAAAGATTTATGGCACTAAGAGCAAAATTTCTGTGTCCTCTTAGTCTGACTGTCTAACATGTGAGAGATTTATGAGGCCAGTGAGTAATGATCAGAAGTATTTATAAAATTTAGCATTTGTAAGATTTTATTTTTTGCTCTCGGTGAGGCTGTTTATGAGCAGTGGAAGGATGACTCTGGGCTGACTGGCTGTTGGTGGGAGTTGTGCTGTAGGTTGGTAATAAACATTTTGATGTCAGCAGCTCTGATTTCCTGAAGCCAGATGGCAGCCAAAGTAGAGAGAGTTACAAGAATACACTGAAGGAAATCTGGTGCATTTAGAGACTTTGGGCTCATGGAGGTGTAAGTGGAGGTGCACTGAAGCAAGAAAGCACCCTCTGGTGCTAAGGGTGCTTTTTATGCACCAGAGACTCTTGTGCTTTGCCATCTCTTGTTTTGCTGATTGATCCCCCTTAATCCCTCACAGGGTGCACCTGCAAGGGATGCATTTTTTCTGCTGGTTCTTGATTTCTCCAAGTGCAGACAGGCATTCTGTATCCCATATCTGCATGCCCACACTTGGAGAAGTGATGGACAGTTGGATAAAGGAAGCTGCTGCCAGGGGAAAGGCAGAGTGCCTGTGATTGTCAGGTTGCAGGAAGAGAAGGGTTATGGCAGAGAGCAGAATAGCACACTGCTGGGCATTTATAGCCTTTGAAATGGATTGTGTGTAGCCAGGAAATAGGACATTTCTCACAGCTGTGTGGGCATCTATCTTATCTCTCAACAGCAGGTAGTAAACTGCCTACTCAGAGGCTTTGCAAGATAGATGATTATTATGGCTGCTTGGTTAATTGTGATATGATATGACAGGGAATATACTTTACCTTGATGATAATTATCACTGACCCAGGTAGTTTTACAAAGCTTGGACAGAGTGTAGAGGGTTGCTCTTATGGATCAGCTCCTTCCAAAAAGGCTCTTCTCACAACTCTTCAGCTTCACAGGCCCTCTCTGAGTGTGCTGGGCTATTTTTCATATGTTTAATATAAGAATCCACACATAGAAATTAAAAAGCCCAAGGTAATACTCTCAACCCCTCCCTGCAAAGTAAGTATGTAAATCTGGAATGCCTTTGCAGTGGGTTTTGGTGGCACAGAGATTCACAGAATCAAATAGCCATTGGGGTCACAGTATTGAATCCAATTGTTCATTCCTTCAGGACTTACCAGAGTTGCTGTCTTCTCATTTCTTTTTTCTTGCGAAGCAGGGAAAATCTCAAGTTTCATCTTTGCTGAGATCTTAGGTCAGGGATGTAATAAGACATCTAAGCACAGACTGGAGAAGAGAAGCAATTTAAAGCAAACTGCAGCATTTCAAATAGTTAAGCAGCTTGCCCAAGTTTGCCCAAATTTGCCAGGAAATTGTAAGATTTTGAAAAAGCTTTTTTTTTTTTTTTTTTTTTTTTTTTTTCTTCTGATAACATCATTCAAATGATTATCTTAAAATATTGTTGTCATCAAAATACTTCTGTGAACAAACAGATTTATCAAAATAGCTTTGTGCAGACAAAAGCCTGACACTACAAGCACAATTTGCAAGAAAATCCCAGGTCATTTAAAACAAAGTAAATCTGTGTTTCAGATCTTTAAATGCTAAAGAAAAATCCTGTTTCTGAAAAAATAGATGCTGAAAAATACTTGAATATCTGCTATTCAAAAAGATCTGCCAGACAACCCTGAACTTAACCCGATAAAAGAGGTGACTTCATTATTTCAAGTAACCCTGGTAGAAATGAGAGCAGAACTTGGCATGGTGAATAGATTCTTGGTATAAAATGAGTATATTCAGGCAATTTATCACAGTACCTGATTTCACAAAATTATGCAGAGCTCCCAGCAGCGACTAGTGCTGTTGAAAGGAAGGGAAGGCCTGTTATTTAGATGTGAAACTTCGTTTGAGGCTCCTGTTACTGACAGCTTTTGTCTAAAAAAGTATTATGTGCTCCAAGGACCTCTGATTGCACTTTTTTAAACTTTCCTGTTACTGTTTTGGGAATTTTGGAAGGAACTTTCCTTTAGAGACTCTAGAAATGGTGTGAGTGCTTGCAAAAGCCTTTAGTTTGTGGGAATTGTGTGACGCTTGGGGACTTCATCAGGGCCCATGGGTATGCCTGTCTTTGTGGCTCTGTCTCTGTGGCTGTGAGGGTGTTGTGGCACTTTGTTCCTCCTGCAGATTCACCCCCTGGGTCACAGCAGGGCAGCATCAGCTGGCAGAGCTGCTGCTTGCTCCCCTTCCTTACGTGTTTAAAAACAAAGTGGCTTCTTGCTGAGAGCAAGTTGTGTTTTCTGCTCATGCCCGTACCAGTGGCTGTGGTCTGGTTTTTCTGCTGCATCCCACCTTTGCTTAGGGACTGAGCTCTTTCTCCTGCTCTTTCATCTCCACACCTTTCATCTTGTGCCTCATTTTTGAATGGTGACGGAAGCATATGTCAGGAAAAGGTTGAGAGGATCAAAGATACCACTTTGAAGTCTGAGAATGCCGACTAATGCAAGGTGAAAAGGGGTGCAGCAGGTACATGGCCTAAAGAGGGACAGGGGCAGAGTTTTGTCATTGAGTAGGTTTTGTCATTGAGTCACCACTTTCCTTTTCATGGGGTTCAAGGATATGAGGCCGTTGATCGATGGCTTTGCTGCATGTCAAATGTCAAATTTAGACCCTGTGCCAAATAAGCTGGAAACAAGAGAAAGAAATATGAAAGAAAAATGAATGGGAGTAATTTGAAACACAGAACAACAGTATGTTATTTAAAGAAAAAATAAAACAAATCCTTAAAAAGCCAAAATGGTCCCTGAAGAGGCACCACCTAGCAGGTGAAGAACTAGACAGCATCTACATGTAGAGACTTATTTTTTCCTTTGCTTTCTCACCAGTCTTCCCAGGCTGGAGTCAGCCCACAGCCATTTGAGCCCTCGCTGAAACCTCACCAATACTTGCTCTCTTGCAGGTTTTGGCTGGGGAGGAAAAGGAATTCCAAAAGGGACCCAAGAGGGAGCTTTAGTGAAGAATAAAAGTGGGGGAAAAGAATTTGATTAAGTATCTTTTAGCACCTGCCAGGGGAAGAATACACCTGGCATTTGGTGTTATCTTCCTAGTGCTCTGATAAAAACTTAATCTGCTTGGGGAATATGGCTGAGGGGTGGCCATGATTTATCTCCCCTGACTGTTTACAACCCTGTTGCACAATCCTGTGTATATGGCTATCAAGATCCATCTTAAAACTCATGGACACCTCACTCCTGGCACTGTGGAAACCTTGGAGTCATTGGACTTTGCCAGCATCATTTGCAAACATCCTAGCACATGCTGTCACGTGAATGAGCTCTCTCATAAGTTAGCCTAAAAGTGCTAGAAGGAAATGGCTTTGTCCTCGTATCAAATCCAGGCCTGATAAGCACAGGAACTTTCCAGAGGAATTTTGTGTCATGGACTATACCCAGAAATTTGCAAGTCACACAGCCATATCTGGAGTTCAGCAGCAAGATAATAGGCTTTGTACAAAGACTGATATCCTAACTACTGGCGTGGTGACACATCACACTAATAAGACTCAGATATGCCACAGCCAAATCATGAGTCTGTCCCAGCTGTAGTATTTCAGCTGGAAGATAGCAAAGAATATGTGCAAATTGCTAGGACAGTACCTTCTTCGTTTCAGATAAAAGCTGTCTGAGATAAGGAATCTCAGTTTCTTCTCCAGGATGAAAAATAAGGAAGGTTTTTTTCCTCCTAAAGAAGCACCTTTCCCAGGTTTCTTTGCCAGTCTGATGGAATGTCCATGAGGTCAAAGGTCTTCTGTAGGTGTGTTCTTCTGCATGAGGGTCTGTATCAGCAATTTGCATCAAGATCAGCTTGCCTTGGGGGGAAAGGGTGTGCATGGCAGCTCTCAAAGTCCCATGAAGCATCTTTACTTGTGGTTTTGTGATCTCACCAAGACTTTGTAAAAATCTATGCACACTGCTTGATAGATCTAATTGTATTTTGTGGTTGTGTAGATCCATATTTGCTATTTGGATGTGGAAAATAGCAGTCGGGAAAAATATTTTGATTATGTTGACTTTTGAAGGAAAATAGCCTCCAAAAACCAAACCAGCAACCTTTACAGAAAAACAATGAGAAAGATGCAGATGAGAAAAAAAAAATCTGATCCTATGGTTCATCAGTACAGGAAAGAGAAGGATGGAGACCCGTGTGCTCTCTGTGAATATTTGCAGGCAGGAATGTGCTCCTTTCCTGCAGCTGAACAAGTTTCATGGCCCTGGTGAGAGTTTTGATGCTTTGTCCTAGAGCCCTCCTGCAAGGCTGCATATTTAAGTGTTGCGCATGGGAGAGTGAGGCCCTCCAAAGTTATAAAATTCACAAAAACTGCAGAAATATGGGGTTTTGTCTTTCTCTCAGATTGTGGAAATGGCTTCTGCTGAATTCCTGGCCTGAGGGGCTTTAGGACTGGCTGAATGTTAATAGTAGCATTAAAGAAATCAGACCTTTTCTGCATCAAAATAACACTCTTCCAAAAAATATACAGAACTTTCAGACCAAAACAGTTTCATATCAGGGAGCTTTGGAAGGTGTCTGGCATGTTTTGGAAGAAAGCTGCCTGTGGTGGCCCATGCTGAGATACACCCCCAGTGCCTGCAGGGCTCCCCTGCACCACAGAGAGTGCGAATGAATTAATTTGGTCTGACCAGAAATGCAGTGAGGACCAGAAAAACTGCAAAAGGCAGGAGAGAAGCATCTGGCACTGTCCTAGAGCCCTGCTTTGGGCTTCAAGAGAGCTCAGTGCAAGGCTTTCCCTGAGGTCTTCCAGCTCCCTGAGGGCTGTAACGTGCTCCCAGCCTCCCGCAGAGAACCACTGCAGCGCTCTTTGCATGCAAATTGTTAATGCATTGTGCATGAGGCCTCTAATTAATACTCTGCTGCAGATAACGATTTTACATTATAGCTATTAACCTTGGCATATTTCAGACTAAATGCTGGTGCGTTGGGGAGGATTTTGTGTACACTGCATTGTGAAATAATGAATTATGTTTTTGCATATTTTATACACTGATTTTCTTTAGTCACGCTGAGACTAATGCTGGGGGAAAGAGGCATGCAGTAATGTATTGGCTATTGCAGTGATTAGGGCATCGGCCAGCCATTTTGGAGCTTTGGGTTCAGTTTCTTGTTCTGCATTTGCCTTCTTCAGATCTTTTAACCTTACATGTGCAATGGAGATAGGACCTGTCATAGGGATGGATTTGTAATCCTGAGAAGCCCTCCTTTTCTGTGCCCAACACTCCTTTTATTGAGATTTATAAGAAAAGCTCCTTGATTTTTCCACTCTCTTAGTTTTCCATCTGCAGATCCAGATTCCTGGATCAAGATTATGAACCATATATCAGGAAAGTTTGGATGAGTTTTTAAAGTGAGACTTTTTAAAGATTTCTCTTGGGATTTAATTGATTTGTCCCAAATAGTAGACCTGAATTGATGACAAGAAGTAACAATGCTGAAAGCCTGGCCTGGTGGGGTTTGTCTGAGGGACACAGTTCTGAAGAGAACATTTGGTTCAGACTGAGGACAAAGACTTGGAGGCTAAACACCACTGCAAGCTTTGAACACTGGTGCTAATGATGGACTAACTGTTTCCACCTGCAGTTCCCTGCCCTTTTGTCTTCCTGGGGTTAGCAGTGAGCCTCTCCCATTGCCTCTCCTGACCAACAAAAAAAAAAAAAAATTATCTTCAGAGTGCTTTACAAACCAGTTTCCTCTGCCAGGGCAAGTGCAATGCCCACGGAAGGGCTACAGTCTGCATTTACAGTGAGGAGAATAATATCTAAGGATTTTTCAGTCCTTTTCAGCTCACCCACCTTCTTATACTTGGTCCTCGAGCGCTATTTAAATGCAGAATGACCCAGAGTGTCAAATTTGAGGAAACCTGGACCTCATTTACCTTGCAGTTGCCATGATGTGTAATGGAAAAAGGATGCTTATAAGGCCACTTTCCTTCAGAAGAATTTTGTTTCTGATCCAACTGGCAATAATATAACCCTGCGTAAACTATTTTATGGATCTGTATAGTCAACAGATCAATTTTATTATACTTGGCCACTGCAGAAAAACTGTAAACTCCTGCTGTTAGCTGAAGTCTGGGAAATATGTTTACAACTTTATTCTTTTCCTTTGGTAGCATCAGTGTGTTTACTTTTTTATTTAATAAAAAACGTGTTGTGCTCTCTCCCATGCTATTTTATCATCCAGAACTTTTCCACATGGCCAGCTCTAGCACAACATATTGTGCTAATCAGAAAACAATTCTAAATAATGACAGGTCTCTTTGATTTTCCTGAGCTGGTAGAAATTCAACTCTCCTTTGTCTTTTGAATATTACGTTTTAGTAGGTTTAGAAGTATTTTATGTAGTATGCTTGCAAGTATCATTTTCCAGTGAAGCCCTCAAAGTGACTGAGAAAGCATGACTTTGTTTCTAAACGAGCTAACTCCCTTTAACATTATGTAGAAAGTATTAAATAGGAGGGAGTTGTTTCTATTTGCAGCCGTGGCAGCCAGTGTTTGAGAGCGGCTTCCTCAGGTGCCCATGGTGCACCCTGGACAGAGGTAGGGCTGGGAGCTGCCCCGAGTACAACCCTCCTGCTATTTAATTGGTTTAGCCAGGGAACTGGGCTGGGACAACCAGATACCCAGGGACCCGTAGGCTGCTTGACTGAGAACCAAGGCTTATCTGTGGAACAAGCTGTTACCTTTTTGCAAGCTGGCGCTGCCTCTCCAGCGGGATATGTTAGAAGGGACTGTTGGATCAGTAACTTAAAGGGCTCTTTAAAAATAATTCAAGTTTGGGAACATGCTTTCATGTGATCTAAGCTTCCTCTAACTCAGTATCCCCTCTGTAAGAAGCACCAGGGCCAGATGTTTCTAAGTAAGATATTAAATTCCCACAGCAATGGTTCTGGGATTATTTGCCTTAAACGAAGGTCTCACCCTGACCTTGCACAGTTACAGATCAATCCTGGAGCAGGTGCTTTACTATGAATACCTGGTGGACAGGGAAAGCTCGTGATACGCTCTCTATATACTGAATTATACTAAATAAAAATATACAGCTTCCTGATTACTCTCAGCTGTGCCATCTTTTGAGGTACACTAAACTGTCATTTTCCTTTTCAGAAGAACTGATTGTAGACTCACAGGATAGGCAAAGTAGGAAAGGACCACTTGTGTGGACTTCAGAGATGGGTTGCACTTGGGCATTTTAAAATTAGCAACATGGAAAACAAATTACAGATCTTTGTTACTTAAGTGGGAAACAGTGACAAGCGCTCCAGTGAGCCTCGCATTTGCAAAGTCGCTTTTTGGAGTGAGTCACACCTCATCTCTTTCTAAGGTATCTTGGTAACTCTATTATTTCATGTTTTCTCTTGGCTCCTATGCAATTTGCAGATTCAGGGTCAAGCCTCCGCTAACGACAACTCCTTGCGTTTCAAGGTGGCCGAAACAGCGGGACGTGTGGCACACATCCACAGAGCTTTAAAAATATCTCTCCACAACATATGCTGTTTGTCCCTGAACACCGGATAGGTTAATTGTTAAAGAAACATTAATAACATTAACTGATGGTATGGCTTCCCACTGCCTCTGCCCTGGCAATCTCACACTGGCAAATGGATTAATAATACTATCGGAAATGAATGTCGTTGCTATGCAAGTAACTCCAAACTAGATAATTTAAGAATAGTTTGGATGATTACTAATTAGATCCGCCGACACAGGGGAATTTGAATTATTCATGACTGGCTGAAAACAGCGGGTAATTCATTTGTTCACTTCTCTGCAACTAATGTGGAAGTTGTTTATTTTTACACACGCGCGCGCACACACACACAGATGATCGGCTAAAAATGATCCCTTGTTTCAAAACTGATTGTTTCTCTGTGAAGAAATGTCAGAGCTGCAAGCTTAGGATATGAAGTCTTGAAAAGTTAGTTGGACAAGCCGCCTTTTGAGACAGGACCTATCCAACACCACCCTGTTTCCCTGCAGCACAGGCATCTGGCAGTCCCCAGAGCCCCCCCTCTCATCTGGGTGAACACTGAGGACCTACCTCCTCTGGGGATCCTGTGTATGTGCAAATGCATGTGCCATGCAAATCTGACACTACCAAATCCACCTCCTCAGCAGCTCTGCACATACCTACTGCTGGACTTGGAATTTGCTGTGGTGAGCTGGTTAATTCTATTTGAGAACATGCAGGACAGTGAAAGATGCTCTCAGCTGTGTTCTGTCTGTCCTTAATGGCAGGCAAAAAAACTTCAAAATAGTGTGCAAAAGCTTTCTGGACTGTCTGGTAGCTGCTTCTGTCCTGGAACTGAGCCTCAGACAAATGAATTTAGGACTCCTCCTTTTTACCTAGTGCTTTCCCTGAAATGGCTCTGATTAGCTTAAATAGCAGAAAGAAAAAAAAAAAAAGATTACTTGAACAGGAGGATAAATAACCCCACACATGAAATTACGCAGCTCGTTCAATACGAGTCTCAGCAGATCCTATTCCCTTTATGAATTTATGAGCTTTATTATCTTGATTTTTTCATTAAAATACAATAAGTTGGTCTAACCCATAAAACAGATAAAGTGCAGGACAATAGTTCATTTAACATTGATCCATTTTTGCTACCCACAGCAGATGATGGCTACAGCTGTCATATGCAAAGTCATACCCAGTTCAGAAGTGCTATACAACCATGAATAGTTAAATCAGAGAACAGTGCCTCATCCTTCCTCCATGGCTCTCCAGCTCTCTTCTTGCTCATATTTTTACCAGGTTCCAGCACAGCAGCACTAGCTCATGTCAGTGTCTTAGATGTGTCTTGTATGAAAGACAAGACTGGAGGAGGGATTAATATGCAAAAGAAGACAGATAAAGCACAGCATGTGGCATTGAGCATACTTTAAGCATGAGAGGCTTGCATCTTGTTTTCTTTGTTTTGTGAAATACTAAGTCCAGGCCTTTCTTACACCTGAAACAAGCCAACATTTGAACACAGAGTATCTGTGTTTCTCTGCATGTGCGTGCGTATGCCACATATATCCATTATGGGATAGAAGGGACAAAAAGCCCAAGGGCCCAAGTGTGTTTCCACACTAATTCCCAAATACTTGAACTTCCTAGAATTTTCCCTTACAAAGATGCATTAGGAAGCAGATGAGTAGCATGCAGCCCATAGAGAAGCAATGCTAATTGTGTGGCAAAGTCACGTCTGAAATGTTTTTACAGCAGTGGTGGTAGTCATGTATTCCTCAGCAGCCTGCAGCAGACACATGGCTCTGTGTAGCCCTCCCAACTTCATCCATGATGAGCTACAGTTTAACCTGGCAGCCTCCTCCTCATCTTGGTCTTCCTCAATAAGAGCAGCGCTGTAGGACCACAGACAGCATGAAAACACAACAAAGAATATCACTCCGTGACTTTTGCTTAATGTGTATTTCTATTTCCTCCTCCTGGCAAGCAGGGGAAGCTTAATTGGCTATTTCATACTGCTGTCCCTTTCTCCTTGACCCCAGACATTTCTTGCTGGCATCTCCAGCATCCCTCCATAAATGACATTTTAAACTCCTGATGTGGCAAGTGGGTGCTTTATGGAGAGTGATATGCCATCAATCATAATTAACCCCTGTGTCCTGTCACAGGCTGGGGCAGGCTCCATCACATCTGGTTTCCTGTTTGAAAATACTTTGGTTTCTGTAGGTTTCACTGAAAACAACCAAGAGACTGATCTTTAGGCAATAGGAGCTGGTAAAAGATGAATTATTTGTCACTCGGAAGGATGCCCTGGCTGTGGAAGCCATCAAGCACATTCGTAGGGTTTCATTAGTCCTGTTTGCCCCCTCCCCATGCTTGGTGTTATTTGCTTTTTGGAGTTGGTTAGCAGCCCAGCATCTGCTCTCTGAGCCTTTTGCAAAACACTTCAGGGGGTGCAAAGCACCTGAGTCCCACAACAGCATGATTTTACAGCTGTTCATAAAAGCAGGGTCATTCCCGTTGCTTCTTGAATTAAATGCCACACCGTGAGCATTCCAGACCTGGCATCTGTTTATGCACAAATAAATATTAGCCCAGTAAGTGCAGAACACACTGATGCTCTGCATTAGTACAAGAGCTGCTGTAGGTTTTGTATCACTGGCCTGTAAAGCACTGGAGACTTTTGCTGCTGATTATTGGTACTTAAGGCAGAAATTGGCTTCCAGATCCACTGTGTAAGTGGGATTGAGACTGTCCTTTTTTCTGTCTGGTCTGGGTTCTTTTGGCTCCTTTGGTCTTGCTTGCCCAGTAGTACAGCAACTTCTCCTTTTGTGCCCTTAAGCATTAAATCAGCCCCTCCACATTCTAATCTTCAGCTGCAGCTTCTTTCTTTTTTTTCTTTTTCTTTTTTTTTTTAAATACAGCATAGTCCTCTGCTGTATCCTGTTGTTACTATGGTAATAGAGGGGCTTCACAGCAATTGCTGATGCTATAAGGGATAGTAAAAGTGTATTATGGGACACTTTACTTAACTTCACTCGAGAGATACTACGTTGGTAATACCAATATAATACTATATATTGGTTTTATAGAGAAGATCATCTGGAGTACCATCACACAGCATGTATAGGACAATCAGGGGATCAGGCCCAGCCAACCTGTGTTTAGGAAAGGCAGGTCCTGCTTGACCAGCTTGATCTGCTTTTATGGCAAAGTTACCCATTTGGTGGATGTGGGAAAAACTATGAATGTTGTCTGCCTAAACTTCAGTAAAGCCTTTGATGTTGTTTCCCTCAGCATTCTCCTGGAGAAAGTGTCTGGTCACGGCTTGGAAAGGTGCATTGTTCCCTGGGTGAAGAAACTGTCTGGGTGGCTGGGCCCAGAGAGTGTTGGTGAATTTGTATCCAACTGGCAGATAATCACTAGTGGGGTTCCCCAGGGCTCATTTTTGAGCCTGGGGAAGCCCTGCTTAAAATCTTTATCAATGATTGGGACAAAGGGATTGAGTGCACTCTCAGTCAGTTCGCAGACAACACCAGGTTGGTTGGGAGTATTGATCTGCTGGATTGTAGGAAGGCTCTGCAGAGGGATCTGGACAGGCTGGATCCATGTGCGGAGACAAGTTGTATGAGGCTCAACAAGGCAAAGTGCTGCATCCTGCACTTGGATCACAACAACCCCAGGCATTGCTGTAGGCTAAGGAAATAGTGTCTGGAAAGCTGCCTGGCAGAAAAGGACTTGGAGGTGGTGCTTGACTTCCATCTGAACCTGGGCCAGCAGTGTGCCCGTGTGGCAATGCATCCTTGGCCAATTGTATCCTGGCTTATATCAAAAATAATGTGGCCAGCAGGGCAGTGGTTATCCCTCTGCACATGGCACTGGTGTTGCTACATCTCAAATCCTGTGTTTAGTTCTGAGCTGCTCACTACAAGACATTGAGGTGCTGGAGTGTGTCCAAAGAACAATAGAGCTGGTGAAGCATTTGGAGCACAAGTCCTGTGAGGACTGGCTGAGGGACCTGGGGTTGTTTAGCCTGGAAGAGTGACCTTATTGCTCTCTACGGCCACCTGAAAAGAGGATGTTGCCAGGTAGGGGTCAATATCTTCTCCCAGGCAAAAAGTGACAAGATGAGAGGAAATTATCTCAAGTTCCACCCGTGTAAGTTTAGATTGGATGTTAGGAAAAATTTCTTCAAAGAAAAGGTGGTCAGGGATTGGAACAGGCTGCCCACCATCTCTGGAGGTATTTAAAAGACATGCAGATGTGGCACTTAGGGCCATGATTTAGTGATTAACATGGTGCTGAGCTAATGGTTGGACTCGATATTAGAGGTATTTTTTACCCCTAATGATTCTATGATTTTAGTAAACTCTCATTTTTTCCTTTCCTTGCCTTTCAGATGGATGAGGAGGCAAGCAGGATGCAGTTTTGGGTATTAGATATGACTCTCTGAATGATTACAGTGAAATTCATAGAAATGGTGTAAGGGGCTGCTCAGCAGGAGTTATTGATATTGGACTCTGAACTTGAAGCATTTAGAACATAACTGATCCTAGCACAGCTAAGGAATTGCAGTGCACTTGGGGATTTAAATCCTATTAAATGTAGAGCCCAAGCAGCCTTTGAAAACACCATGTGGAAGTCCAAATTGCATTGGGCCCCAAATTTTGCTTGCTCTCAGGCAAGAAGTGGGAGCTGTAGCATTATCCTCTTCTCCATATATTCCTATGCATGACTTTATGTAGGTTTCTAAATTGGAATGATGTTTTTATAATCTAGTGTCTCCCTTCAAACTATCAAGAAAATTGCATTCTCCTAATGTGCCTTACTGGCTCAAGTCTATTGGAGTTGTTAATGCATTTTTTAAAAATTCTTGCCTACTTCAGAAGTGTGCACTTGTCTCTGTCCTTCCAAACAGCGTTTTGTCTGTATTGAGAGTTAAACTGGTCTCTCTCTTGGACTTGACATGGTAATAAATCTAAAAATGTCCAGTTAACAGAGCTAAACACCTCATTTGAGGAAAAATGAAGCAACGTTTTTCCCTGAGCTGTAAAATATGTTGAGTGATTTCATTTCCTTTGTATGGAACATTAGGGCTTGGCACAATCCTCATTCACTCCAAAAGAGCATAAAAGTTGTCTCCCATGTGACAGCTCAGTCGCCTCACTGCCAGGTACCCACTGCACACTCTGCCCTGCCTGGCTTGCTTCTAGCAGTAACATGTGTGGTTTTCCTTCTTACTAAAGAGAAAAGAAAACAGGACTGTTCTGGGATTCAGTTGCAGGCTGTAAAACTGAAATTAGCAGTCAAGGCACAGCTGTCGCTACCTACAAAGGGCCACCTGCACCACTGATGCTGCACTTTCAGGCATGTCCCTCAGTCTGTCAGGGTCCAAGTGTGAGACACATTATGTGGAGAAGTCTTAAAATTGTGGATGGATGAATGAAATTTGAGTGGGGACAGTGAAGTAAAAACATCATATTTTAAAAATTTAAATGGCTCTCCTAATGGCTCTTTCTGGGAGTCTTTATTTTGGAGACAGATAGCTTTCAGTGGAGAAGTGTGGGAAAGAGAGATATTATTTGGGAAGAGTCTTAGTCATTTCATTACTATTGTGACTGAAGTTCCATAAAAGCAATTCTTTTGTTTTCAGGCGCTAAAAGAGAAGGATGCAGGAGGAATGTTTCAGGCCTCAGATATTTCTGTTACCTTTGCTGTTTAATTTCTAAAGACAGAGGAATTAAGAATATTTTAGGATACAGCTTTTTGAGATTCACTACATAGAATATCCTAATGAAGTTTGGCTCTCATTTAGCTCTATTTCAGCCCTATAAGTACACAGATTATTAATATTATTATTAATAATAATGTTATTAGTATTATTATATTGAATCTTCTTTAGTTATTGGATGTTTTGTCATTTTAAATGAGAACCTATTTATGTTTTCTAGTCCTTTCATCTAATTTCTGCAAAATCAGTTCCAGTTTTGTGGACAAACTGCATCCTTTTATTTCTATTGAAGACGACCATTGCAAATAAATATGAGAACAAACATATCCAGCCCCTCACATCTGTGTATACGCATGTATCTGTCATGGTTCTCCTAATCCACCTTTTTCAGTTTATTCTTTATGCTCCAAATACAACTAAATCTTTGCTTCAAATAACTTTTATTCTTCCTGAATGTAATTTCCTTGGTTTCTTCCTTTATGCCACGAGCTTCCTTTTCATATCACCAAGATGAAACTAAAAGCATAGCTCCTTGTGTATCTTCAATTTTTTTTTACATTGACTGTATATGGATCAGTTGAAATTGCTTCCGATTTGTGTTGATTATGGCAATTGATAATAATAATAACAACAAGAAGTAGATTCTAATTATCATGGATGCAATCATTTCCCACCTGTAATGATGGAAAAGATGCTTAGACACCTGGAAAAAAGTACAGGAAGACAAGTGGAAGAGCTCTTTGAATTGCTCATTCACATCCTACTGCCTGAAGCAAGGAGGGCTGAAAGGTGCCAGCTCGTGGACAGGTATGTTGAGAGTATTTTGCTCTCAGTCCTTACTCAAATGTCTATGAAAAATACATTCCTTTAAAATACACAGTGGCTCAAATGTCAGTAATAACCAGCCCCCCTGATATTTTAACCTTTGCAACAGCAGTTGCTACTTATAAGGAATTTCTATGTTGATACAATTATTCCAAATGCTCTGAATGCATAATTTTCAACAGGAATTAAAGAGGAGTATATATTGAAATTTTAAAATAAGGCTTCCAATGACACTTAGCTCTGTAACAGGTCTCCTACTTTCTACTTTCTCTGACGATTCTCTCCAGACAACAGGTCTATCCTGTTGGTCTTATCCTTGTCCCATCATTGATACTATGTCTTCACTGTCTACCTGCTTGCCTTGCATACCTAGCTCAGAACAGAAAAATAAGGATTAGTTGCTGGGCTTATTGCAGCTTCTTAGCACTGCGGTTGTCCCATGTGCAAATGGAGAAGGCAACACTGAACTCAAGCTGATTAATTTTCCCTGTGACATGAGTTAAAATTTTGGGCTAGCCTGGGCTATCAAGGTTAGTAGCAACAGATGTAGGAGGGACTGCATTGCTCTAAGGTATCAGTCATAAGGATACAGTTCCCTGTTCCACTTGTATTCGAGCCTCCCACCAAGCCAAACTGACAGGAACCTGTTTTACAGAGGTGGGAAAACACTAATCCACAAAACATTTAGGGGTCTTTTAGTTCCTGCTTGAAGTCACCTGGGAGTTAGTTCAGATCAAGGTGATTTTCCCCACAAATGTATGGTAACCTGGGGAACCATAAAATCCATTTCCATTGAATGGGTCTATGACCTTGTATAAATATCACTGCTTGCTCCTCAGTTGTGGGTCTGCAGATCCAAAGAGCTGGAATGTTACACAGTTATGCAGAGAATGAGTTCTGCTGAAGGAAATGTGGTCCAGTATGCACCGTTTTCACATTAAGCAGAAAAATTCAGAGGTTTTTGTCTCAAAATGTGGAGATGAGAAAGCACAGAAAAACCCAACACCTGTAAACCCAAAAACTTTTGGTTTTCAAAAGTATTTCTCCCTATTTTTAAACTCTCAGGTGTCATTCATTTAACATTTTCAAATATTCCTTTGCCCTAAGGAGAAGCAGCACCTTAACAGCAAACTGGCTCTCTGCTGAGAGTTAGTATTTTTCAAAAATTGCATAACTCTGTGAGTAAAATGTTTAAGGCTTGTACCATGGCCTTGCACAATCCTCTTCCCTTTGTATCCCTTGCAAGGGCTGCAAAGCTCTGCTGGACTAAGGTCTGCTGAAGACCTGCCATCCGTGGTGTTAGTGGCATTCATTAGAAACCACAGTGCTGATAAGTGTTGCCATTTATGCTGCTTTCTGGGCAGGTGGCTAAACTTCAGTCCCCCTGAGTTTTACTAGAAGGGTGCAGGACACCACCTATGTTTTGGTATTAAACCATCTTGGCTACTTCCCGCTGCCACAAGTTGCAATAATGTCTTTTCCTGTCTCAAGGCTCTTGCTTCTGTTGACAAGCTGTAATTTAGGTTGGCATGCAATAATTCTGTCACTGAGTTCTTTGGTGAAATTAAGTTATTTTTAATAGTACTAAGAATCTTTGCAAAATAACACAAAGAAAGGATTTATTACTATTTCATTGCTGTGTTCTCAAAATCTTGCCCCTTCCCATCCATTCTGCAAAATTTGTTTGGACTTTGGCTTCTTGAGCAAATGATAAACTTGTAAGGTACTAGGTTTCCTTTATAATTATGTTCTCACCCTGCTGATCTCAAGTGCTCAGAAATGGAGTGAAAAATCATAGCTTTGGCATAGCAATCTTTGTTTTTCAGAACAATTTTCTTTGTCTTTGATGTCTTGTTTTAATTTCGCTTCTTCATTTTTTTTCTTTAATTGTGTTAGAATTTTGATGGCATCTTTTTATATTTTTCTTTCCCAGAGTCCTAAGAATTTTATTTTGAACAAAAATTGAGATTCTGACATTTGGAGTTGGGCCACTGAAGAAACCCCCTAAAATTTACTCCTAAGAAAATCAAGGATTGGCAGCTTGTCCTCTTCACTGGTATTGCCATGGCTTATATTCATGTTTTACCTACATTCTTCTTTAATGTAGTCCATGGATGATACATTGCTTTCAATTATTTATATTGCAGACTTCATTCCCTAACACTTGTTAGTTCACTTTGAGGTAGAGCCCAGTGAAAGGTCTGGAGGGTCTTTATGAGAAATCAATACCTCTGTGATTTAAACTGTAATAATTAAACAAGGACAATTAAGTGATCAAGCAGTCAGCTTAGTCCATCTCTACACAGTGCCCTTTTGTCTTGTAAAAGTGAGGTACTTCATGTACGTGGTGATTAAAAGTCACAGCAAGGTGTCTCTTACTGGAAAAGTGTCCTTTCCAGCTGCAGGGAGCCATGGTAGCTCAGACATCTCTATGCAACATGTGGTCTCTCTTGATCTGGAATTGGGCCATTTGGCTTGTGCATGCTCTCACTTGCTGGGCTGCTGCAGATTTTTCTGGTTTAAATTAAAATTATTTTTGATATATTCACAGTTGTGTGTAACCACTTACCATAAGCAGACTTGGGAGTTCACAGGTCTGTGACCCTTCTCCACAGTCTCCTTTTGCTCCACACAACACTGGGGTCACATCCTTCCCACCTGTGGTCCTGTGGTGCAGGACACATTGCTTGGTGAAGTGGCACACACGGGCAGGTGGCTTTGGAGCAGGACACGTTGCCAGAAGGGACAGTCATGGTACAGGAAGGTGTGTTTGCAGGCTGTCGTGTGGGATCCAACTCCTGTTGAGGGACTTGTCGCAGGCTTTGACTTCTCTCTAATTGGGATCATACTGATTGGTCGCCAAAATGAGGCTCCCAATAGGCCAGAGTGATTTTTCCTAAGAAAAGACTGAATCACGTCTCTCAGCATGGTAGTCTGGCTGACGTGAAATAAAAGGTGTTTGTCAGTTTAGTGTCACGCTTCCTCCCTCACCTCCTGCTGGGGAGTAGGGCTGATATGATTAGAAGCAGCTCAGACTTGCCTTTTGGATTGCCTGCAGCAATACTAGCAGGGACTTTGTTTTTTGTTTTTCATTTTTAAAGCTGGGCTTGGTTTCTTCCAGTTCTGCTTTTCTGTCGCTCTTCTGAAGATTGCTCAGCTCACTGAATACATACAACTATTAAAGCATTGCTTAAAATAGCCTCAGATGTCTGTCTTAGGTCACAAACCAAGGAGCGAAAATATTTAGTCAGACATACCCTGTGTGTTTAAGCAGCAGACAGCAATGTTTGCAAATAATCCTGAAAAATAAATAGGGACCTCTCTGGAAAGTCAGACATGAGGGTTCAGCTGGGAGCCCGCAGAAGCTGATTAATGGTTGTAATTGCACTGGCAGTCAGGGAGGGTGTAACTTGGATGGGTAAAATCCACAGCAACATTTGCAACTTTGATGCCACGCTTTGTGTCAGTACACACTGTTTATACTGGGCACACCTTCACTTTCAGATGTGCACAAGGGAAAATTGATTCAGTACTTTCCATATAGATGATATTGTGGCCTGTGTGAAACACAGAAATGTAAAATACTAAGGCATTCAAAAGCCTAAATATCTCAGACCTTTGTGGGTAAGCCTGTGATTAGCTGAAGGAAGGTCCAGTTTTACTGAAGTAGGCAGGCAAATAAATTTTCAACCACCTCTCTGCAGCCTAATTTGGGAAAGTCAAGCCCTCAGCTCTGGGATATTGAGCACTGGTGTTACAATTTCTGAAAACTTGGGCTGGGAAAAACATTCCAGGTCTCACTTACTCCAAGCATGTGTGATCAACAGTCTTGCTAAGTGTGCTGGATTGTATCACAAGCACTTCACTAGGTGGGAACCAGTCCCTTTGCAGTATCATCTCCTTTTGCCACTGGAGCTGCTTACAGTGTGTTACTTAAGACTTGCCTGGATTTATGTGGACTTTATGAAGACCACACTGAAAATATCTGTAGTGTCTGAACATACCACAGCAGGCTCCATGGTACAGAGGGGAATTCTGGGTTCCCTACTTCACTCTAGAAGTGCTTTATTCTTGCCTGCAAAGCCCCTGTCTGGACAGTGTGCCATTGTCTTCAGCCTGCAATAAACTGCCACCGGCTGATGGTGCAGTGGGCATCTAGTCTAATGGTACTGGTATTATGAAAAATGTTGTGTGATGCTAAATTAGCTCTGCTAAGGATTGATATGACTTTTATCTCATTTTTTAAATACATATAAAAGTGTCTGTGCTGTAGAGCTGCCTCCTTTGGCAGATTTATGTGCGCATTTGGGAATAATGGTGCCGTATGATGATTATAAAACTATATAAAGCATCCTTTATTGTTCATTACCATTGTTCTATATTAACTCACCATTATCTCCTGATGCATTGCAATTGCAAATCCTGAGCCCCTCCACATGGGAGTCGGAACAAACTGATCTCATTTGGACACTAGATGTTTTGGGGAGGAATGCACTCTCACTTGTTTTCATGCAGAGGCAATGGCCTATCTTCTTTCTATCAGCTTGCAGAGTTTCCCACAAACTCTGGAAATGAGTGGTGGGAGGTTTTTCTATGAGCTGTGGACAACTTGTTTACAACCCATGTTGCAGATATGCTGATGTGCCCCTAGGCAGTCAGCAGGACAGTGGAATTCCTCAGTACAAGCACCCTGGTCAGCTCAAAACCTGCTCAGGGACTTGAAGAGATGCCATGGCTGAAGAAAATGCCTTTCCTACAAGGAATGAGTAATGGTGTCACTTCTAAACCTAACGGGCTTCAACAACAAACAGTTGCCAAATCTTCAGCACCTCTTAGCATGTTGCATATCAATAGAGAGGCACTAGAAAAAAAATCTGTTAAAATTACATTAGCAGGAGCTGAGTTGTTTTGGATACCTGGCCTAACTGGTGTGAATTAAACAGCCAAAAAATCCATCCCTGAGCACCTCAAAACCTTTGTTTTTTGACATGAGGCAATTCCCAGAGATGGGCCTGAAAATAACTTTCATTGCCTTCAGAAGGATTGGGATAATGCCATTAGCACCCCAGCTGCTTTTCTTCCTGGCAGTGAACACGTATATGTGGGAATTGCCCGCTGATTTTTTGAACATCAGACTTGCATCAATTAAATATCACAGCGTACTGGGATCGCTCCTTCACTGCTTGTGACTTTTGTTTTTGTATAAGACATCTGGCTCTGTGAATGCAGCATCAGTTTGATTTTTTTTGTTTTATTTGTTTTGTTTCTTCTTTCTCTTTGAGTAAAACAACTCCCATCTTCAATGCCTTCCTCCGAAAGCAAGAGTACACTTCTATGTCTCATAGCCATGTGTGCAATGGCACTCTGATCACATTTTGTGTGGCTGGCCAATGATAACATTTTATTGAATTGGTGCATAGATTAAATCCCTTCAGCCATGACAATTAAATATGAAAAAATGTGTATGCTGTTTACAAAGACAATATTTAATCAGAAATAGACAAGAACATGAGTCATCAGCTCAGAAACAAACCCAGTCCTTATATAAATTCAATTGTATTTGTTCCAGCTGTTTGCAGCAAAAAAACAGCATTTTTCGTAGATATGGCAATTTAAACTGAGCCCAGCTGAATTTGACCAAAAGCAGAACCTTCAGGGCACTTTGGGGACCTCACATCACTGTTTATTGATGGCAACTGTGGAAAATAACTAAGCAGTGGCAAAGGCCAAGTCACTGTGGGAGCACTGAGGGTGCTGAGCAACGTGAGGCTTGAGAATAAGGCACACAAACATTGCATCTCACTGTGAATTCAGTTTGCAGATATGCAAGGCTGCCAATAGCTGCCATGCTCTGGTCTTGGCATCCTGACTACAGTGACCCTGCCCACCCCATGGAGCAGAGACTGTGAGGGTCTGATGTTTTAGGTGGAGCCACGGCTGGGCTCAGTGAAACAAATTTTTTTTAATACATCCTGTTCCTGTTATGGACGACACAGAGAGCACTGGGCACTTGGCTGGATATTTGGCAGTCAATTAGTATTGACCAAACCCAAGACATAGAGATAAATTATTAAGAATAGTCAAAAATGAATAGCAGAGGGAGGTCTGCTGGGACAGCAGCAGTCTGGAGATGTTCCAGTTGTTTTCAAGTTTACTATAACCTCTTTGGCAGAGAAAGCAAGCTGAATGTTTCAGGCTGACAGGTTTAGTTGCACGAGATGACACTCTCACTCTGGCCTGGCTGGAGACAAAAGCACAAGGAGGTTTCTTATTGAAACTTCGCTCCTGTGTTCAGGGTTTGTAAGAATTGCAAGTGAGTATGCATATCCACAGCATTTTCCTGTCTGCTGGAGATTTTTCCCAAAATTATGACATGTCCATCAATTCCTTTTAAAACCATTCAATCTGTTTATCTGGTTCCAAACTTTAATGATTGAAGTTCCTCATGGTCCCAAGCACAGAAGTCAGAGCAGGATGCAATCTTTGTGGCAGCAACCTTAGGACTTTTCCAAAATTAGTATTACATTAACTTGACAGGATCTTTTGCCCTCATAAACCCATGTTAAGTGAGGTTAATCATTTCAGCCTTTTATTTCTTACTAACCCATTTCCTCTCACCTGCTCAAACTAATTTTGACTGACAGTTCTGTACATACTATTCCCTTTAACAATTTTTAGGCCTGAATCTTGTATTTATTTTATTCTGGCCTCAAGAGATCTGGATGTGTTCCAAGCTGAAAAATCAATGCTGATTTTGCTGAGTGCCCCTCGGCCACTTCTTTCTAAAAATCTTGGCTATGAAGTTGACCACTGATCTTAATATGTGTGACTTGAGTAAATGAACTGGTTCAGCCTAGATGGGAATGAGTAACATTAGTTTCACCTTTTTAGACATTTGCCTCAATGAATGGCTCAAGGAAGTTTCAGTCTGGACCAGCTAATGACACTGAAATCAGCCACTCTGCTAAAAAAGACAGGAAAATGAATTTACGTCCTCAAGGAGACCTTGTGCAGCTGTGTACGGCTCAGTAAAGAGGATATGCACACATTTACTTAGAGGAAATGCTCAATCACTGTGCTGTACAAGCAGGAGCATGAATGACAACTTGCAAACAAGTAACACGTGTGAGGGTATTGAGTACAGCTGAGCTTTTCCTGGCACGGCAGTAATGCCTCTTATTTACCAATATTTTTCAGCCTTCTACTGAGCAGAGATGCATTTTCAAAAACTGCAAGAGGGAACATCCAGGGCAATTTAATGTGGTGTTTAATCAAAGATGAGGGAGTGTGGGGAGAAAAAATTCTAAGCACTCTTTTAGGAGAAAAAACTAAAAATTCAGCACGTGGCTAGTGGAGAGGAACATCAGCTGATTCTCTCTCCGAGGGTTTACCTGCAGCCCAGTGTGGGAATGCAGTTTGGGTGGATGTGCCTGAGATCCCACTGCATGCACAGTTTGGGAACTCATGGTCACAGACGTGCAGCTGCAGAGACCAGCAATTAGTGTGTGTGCATCAAAATAGACATGGTCCTTTGGCTTCAGCTATTTGCATGCCAGCTAGACTTGTCTCGTGACCTTGAAACCCAAAGAAAATGTGTTTCTATGGTCATCAATCATTCCTCTGCAAGTGCAGGCTCTACTGAGTGCTAGGACAGCAGCAGGAAGGCAATATTCTCCAGCCTGTAAGACTGACTTGCCTTGCATGGCAAGCTGGCATGCTTAGGGTGTGAGGGAGAAATAACAGGTGGATCAGCAGCTCCAAGATGCCCACAGTATGCGACATAAAATAGGCAAGTACTTTAGCAGTACAGGCTCTGCAAAGCCCCCTTGTAACCTGCTGCACAGCAGTGAACTGCCAGTGCTCTTCCTGTGGTGACAAGAGGCTCATTAAGTAGGGATCTACGTCTCTCCCACAACTTCAACCTTCCTGGTTGTAGAAAAAGCTGGGTTTTTTTTACAATTGATCAGATGTGCTCAGTGTCATCTCGCTTTCTCTCCATCCTCACCATTGAAGTCTCCTTGGGCCACCAGGTGCACACACTGAAAATAGGCTGGAAGGAGGTGACACAAGGGGGAAAGCAAATTACACTCTTTATTTTTTTTTGTTGTTCAAGAAGGCCATTTAGATGTGGCTTTTCTTAATGACTTTATTTGATGACTGGTGCACTCAGTTGTTATCCAGTAGTCAGTGGAGCCTCTGTTTAAAGCTGGGGAAAAACTATGGCACATCAGATCCCTTCTACAGAAGAAGTTGTGTTATACCTTCAGTCATAGCCTAGCTACAGCTGTCTGCAGGTACTCAAAATATTACAGGTGTAGCTGTTGTGAAAGAACGTCTCTGACATCAGGCTTTGATCGAGGGTGAATGTTACATTATTCTTTCCATAATATTAGTAGCATATTTCAGAGAATGGAGGTGCTCTCTCTAGAAAAGGAAAAAAAGACACACAAAGAAAAGTAGCAGACAGAGCAATGTATGCTCCTGTCTGAGGGCAAATAGGTCGCATTTAAGACGTCAAGGGGGACTTGGGAGATTTATGTTCAAGCTTCTCTAAAAGCAACTTTTTGCGTGTCTGGGAGCGGGTCCTTTAACCTCCCTGTGTTGCAGTGACCTGTTTGTAAACCACAGACATTTTTTGCTTAATTTGGGCTTGATGATGCCAGCAGATTTTTTCAAGTGACCTTGGCAGGAATTGCTCATATCCTCAGGCTCTGGGGTCTTCAAGAAGGACTGGCAATGTGTAATTGACTTACGCATGTCCTATATGTGTTTGTACAGCATCTTGCAAAGTGTGATCCTAATGCTACCATGTGGGCTCTTTATGTAAGCCAAAACACATCATGATTAGTAAAACATGATAACCTTTCCTGTTACCCTCTGCCTCAGTTTCAGTGTTGCTGGAAAACTGAAGTATGAATTGGTAAGTAACATGTATATGTATATGTATGAATGCACATGTAGGGCTGTGCTCAGTAAGTAGGAAGCTGTCACTGTCCTAGGAAGTTAGGAAGCAGGAAGCTGTTAGCGGGACAAGTATTATAAAACGCAGAAATGTTTGTGTTGGAAGTAGCCAGGCATTTCCTAACAGGCTGTGCTAAATTCCTAGGCAGGGAAATGAAAATGTGTACTTGCTTTGACAAGTTCATGCGTGCCTATGCAATAACTGCTAGAATAGTATTTTATCCCCATCTAAAGGACAAAAGCTTTGCTTTTGTTGTTGGAGAAGGCCTGGTTGAAAATTGTGTAGGAGCTTTTCTTTTTCCTCTTGCTCTGCCCGTGTGTGTGTGTGTGAGAGAGAGAGAGTTGCTATGGTGAACAAAGGGTAGGAGGAACTCTGATTTTTGCCCACAAAACTATAATCTTATTCCTCCTGATACTGTCTCTTTTCTGAAATATATATACATATGTATATATTTATATGAAATATATATATATATGCATGCAGTCACGCACATTCATGCACACAAAGCTGCTTTGGAAAAAGGGATATGTGACTTGTCACCGTGTAAAGCGACAGGCTTCTAGAGCCAAAGAGCTATTTTTTTTGTGAATGGCTCAGCTGGTGACATTACTTGGCTATGTTTCCAATTTAAGCAAAGCAATCTTGGGAGGACTGGATGAATCAGAAAAAGACTTCCAGATTATTAGCATTTTAATAGCAAAATGAGGCCCCCTCCCCCTGCAATGTTCATGTGGAGGTGCAGTAGAAATGTATATGAAGAATTGGAAGCTGTAATATTAAACGCATCCTCCTTAGCCACTGCAAACTGAAAAATGAGCAGGGACAGTTTTCTATTTAATAACCCACAGTTCTTTGTTTAATGTTTTGTTAAAATAGATACAGTGAAAAAAGTTTGAGCTCAAGGATTTTATTAAGGACAGAGAAGGTTTCAGCTTTGTGTTAATTTTGCATAGCCAAATTTCTTTTACTGCTTAAACCACATTCCTGCCTTTGCAGTGAGCTTGTGGGAATGTCTTAACCCAACTTCTTATCAGGGCTGGAGAAGTTTGTGTGAGTGCATATTGTTTTCCACTGGGGACTGACAGTAAGCTGAAAGGAAGAAGGAAGAATTTCAATGGCATTTTAAAACTGTTTTGAAATACAGGTGACTTCAGAATATACTGAGTCTAGTTTTTTAGGTGTGTTTCAATGTACTGCTTCAAAATGACTTCTTGTTTCAATCTGTGTTTCTCAAACAGTATCATTTGGCTCTATAAACTCAGAACTGACATAACTTCATTTCATAAATAAACTGTCACCAGATAGACTAGATAAATATGGTTTAAGTAAAGGATTCCTGCACATCTGTCTCTCCATTGCCTGGGTTTTTCCTTTTTTTTTTTTTTTAGGATACGCATCCAATTTTTTTTCTCACATGATGTTTAAACATTTAAAAAAAGATTGGAGTGCCTGGCCCCTGTTGATCAAAATACTCAAAAGTAGTGACACTGCAATCAGAATAGGACAGATGCTTGCTAAAATCACATTTTACAGCACTTTCAGACACAGGTAACACAGGTCCATATGGAGAGCCTGGCAAATCTCTTGATCCATACTGTCATAGTATATCTTACTTTTGAATACAACAGGGCGAAGTGTTCTCAGTGGTCATTAAACATTATTGCTATAATCTTTGTTCTGTGGTTGTGTGGTTTATTGTTCTACAAAGGTCAGCATTAATTTAGCAATTTTCTTGCCTTTGTTCCAGTAAAAATCTTACAATATCACTTTGTTCCTTACAGTTTATTATTCCAAGCCTGGTGTCTGCTGATCAATGCTTAATGAAATTCCTGCAAAATATGATTTCCCACCTGTCTGTGTGAGTTTAGTACTTACAGCAGTTTTGACTAATTTCTTAATCTGCTCTGTCCATAATTACAGCTGTGCCTAAGTGTAATGTGTAGTCAAGCTAAAAACAAAGGAGCTCTGCTGATATCCTGCTTGCTTTTATTTTTAAAGTGAAAGACCACCAGAATATGAGGGTTTTTTTTACTTTTGAAAGCATTTGAAATTATATTTTCTCAAATTTTATTTTGTTAGCTAGGTTTAGCTCTGAGCTTTGTCATAGCCTAAGTATCCTTGAGCAAATCAGTGATGCTGAGGTCTCCACCTGGTGAGGACAGAATCCTTTTTTAAGGGCTGGCAGTGAGATAAATGCCACTGACGAGTGCTGCATATTGAAGACTGTGGTCCAGAAGTGCTCGAGTGCCCAGGCGTCTGTCTCTTTCTTTGTCATGCCAGGTTCACCCTGCCTTGCCACCCTGAGTCTTAGCAGGGCTTTCAGAATTAGCTTTGACCTTTTAGGTGGCTTGCTTCCATCTAATGAGCATGGCAGCTTCTTTAACAAACATCAGAGCCGGGTGCCGACTCAGCTAATTTGATTGCGTTTTATGCATTAATCAAACCCCTCATAGGAATCTGACCTTGACTAGGACATAATGGTATTGAGTGCTGGTCTGCACTTCCCTTTCAATGCTATGGTGGGGTGCTGCAGTGAAGAAGGTCCTCTGGGCCAGAGTCCAACCTGCCCTCTGACCCTTTCTGTAACATATATTCCCTGGGAGTCTTTGCCCTCTGCTTTATTCACAAAGGCACAGTGGCTTTCTTCTTCACCTACAGATAACAGACCCTGATAGTTTGTCTCCCACCTCATCTTTTAGGTCACCACGTTGTGAAACTTAAAAAAATCTTGTGGAAAACAAAGTTCTCTTGGAAATTATAAGAGCGCTTTTATTCAAATGGAGGGTTGCTCCCTCATTTGTGACATTATTAACGGAGAATATGGCCTACAGGCTTCTAGCAAGGCAGCTAGATAACTTTCATAAAATATGAACTCCAGAAAGGACTTTAGAAGATGATGACAGACAGTAATTAATGTAACAATTACCACGGTATCGATTCATGATGTCTTTAAGTTTTTGTTGCCGTTGAACCAACTAATAACTTATCTTGACAGAAGTAATGTTGGCTCAATGTTTCTATCAAGCATCCAGGCTCTGTTCAGTCTATCAATTAACTGGGATTGGACCTCAACCCCCTCCCACCTGGCAAAAAGTTCACAAGTGCTTTCCTTTGACTTTCCCACATCCAAAGAGGGCTTCAGTGGCTTTATTACAGTAGCTGCCAGCAATGGAACAGAGGTGGAAAGCTGAGCACCTCTTCACTTGACCCCATCAAGGGCAGAGACCACCAGAGGTCTAAGGATGCCTTGTAGATTGCTGTGCATTATCCACATAAAGAAATCCATCATAAAAAATGTTTTTGAGGTGAGGTCATATACCCATGTACATACCCACACATCAGTCTAGCAAATACTTTTCTAATCAATCCTGCTGTTTATTCTCAGATGATCTTGCCTCAGGTTGGTTGCCTTAATTGTTCAGATGAATTAGATCCTAAAAGCAGCTGGTTTTGTTTTCTTGACTGTGAAAGAAGATTGAAAGTCCATCAGCAGCTGTTGGTATGGTGAACGTCTGAAGGTCGTTGCAATTCTGTCCATATCAGTCCACCAGTCTCATTTGTTTACCACTCATGGAGGTCAACAGTGAATTAAGGGCTCCCAACATTCCTGCAATCTTTTTTTTTTTTTTTTTTTGAGTGTGTGTAACTTCTAATCATGAAGGCAAAGACAGGAATAAGTTTAGTGACCTGCCTAGAGCTGCATAGTGACTTAAACCTGAACTGTACCCACCTTTTCATTCTGAATAAAGAATTTAAGGCTGTGCTCAGAAAAAAACCCAAAAGCTCAGTAGTCTTGGAGGAAAACTTTGGTCTTGGATAGCTGTGTTTAGAGTCCTGAAAGCTCCCCATCAGAGCCAGGGACTTCAGCTTTAATCCCAGGTTTGTGTCTGATCTGACAAATCACCTTGTGTAAATAATTTCTATTACCTGTTTGTATTTCCCTTTCCTCAATCTGTCTTTCTTATCCGACTAGAGAGGAACAGCTCCCTTTCACTTTAACACTATGGGGCCTGTGGTGTCTGTTGAAGCTGCTAGTTGCTACTGAAATGTAAATATTGATTATGTAGAGAATATATTTAAAAGCTATTAAAGCGGCAGATGGGACAGTCTGAAGGACAAACAGGTCAGCTTTGGAATGCCTCTGTGGTAGAGAAAAAATTTTTTTGAATGCTTTTGAAAAAAGACGTGTCAAAATGTCCAGTTTTCTTTTTAAAAAACAGAAGTTTTTTGTATTAATTTCCTTTGCTTTTTGTTTCTACTTCTGGGGGAAAAAAAATCACCAAAAAGAATTGCTGCTTGTTATACTTATTTACATTAAAAATTCCAGCTGCATTTGCAACTTTAACACTCTTTCTAATTGTACAGTATATTGAGCAGGTTATTTCATTCAAAGCAAAATGAACCCTTCTGGTTTTGCCCAATCCCCTTTAATGTGAAAACCACGAAAGCAGTCCCAGCTCACAGATCCCTCCTTCAGAGAGCCCTTCATTTGTTACGTGTCATGTGTCATATATCACATGGCTGTTGCAGTCTGTCCTTCTGTAGCCATCCCATCAGCTCATCTGGCATGTCTGTCCATCCTGACTGCTGTCAAACACTCCCTGAATTCCCCTCTCCCTGTTTCCCCTATTTGTCCTTCCCTATGCCCTATATGTCCTGGATGTTTAGGGCTTACAACTGTCTTGTTGAGAACGCAATATAGGAGGGTCATGTTGCCTGTGCCTCTGTACAGGCAAAGTCCCTATAATTTGCCTCTGGCCTTTGTTCTTACACACATTTTATTCTCATCCTGCCCCCCGACGCTTTTGCTCCTGTCTCACCCCAAAGGGGTGCTGGCAGCTCTGAAACTACAGCTGCAAAGAAGAATAAGGGCAGGAGTACTTCCATAGTCTGCAATGGAATAACTGGCTTGACAGACTGAGGCAACTATTGATCTTTGAGTGCTCACTGCCACGGAGATCGTCAGCACTTCTGCAATTAGACGCTGATCAGGGTGAGGAAAGATTGGCAGACTGACTTCTTTGCACAGATAAGCCACATTATTTTTTTTAGTGCCACAATCTCCTTTCCAGAAAGAATAATTTTCTTCTTCCTTTGAAGGTCTGCATGTTTTTCAGTCAGTGTGTTCTTCCCAGTTCCTGGTTGGCACTATGCAGCTGAAAAATGTTCCCAGGGGACAAATTTTAAGAGGGTTTGTGAAAGGAGAAATAAAGATGTCTGAAAACTGACAGGATTCTGGCACACATGAAGTTAAAATATTTCCCTTCCATGTCGGTGCTTTTGTCAATTCCAGACTGACATCCAAGCATAACCTGGAAATTGAGACCTCATTAGCAATTCTCTAAATTGCTGTGTTAGGGTATATCTGTTTTGAGCACAGGCACATGCTTATTGGTGTGACTGGAGTGGTTTCTGTGTGCCACTGACTGGTTCAGCCATGGGTCCATCTCTCCAGATCTATACACAGGACCACAGATACTGTTCTACTGCTATTGCTGCTTCACAAATGAGCATTTGCCCTACAGTTTTACACTTTACTGCTTGAATTCCATTGCAAAGGCTATTTGTATTTTAATCCTGAACCTCTTCAATGAAGATGTGAGCTTTCTTCACTATAATGAGAGAAAAAGACTTCAACATGGTTGTCATGGGATAAGGTTTTAAAAATGCCCCCTTTCACAATTTGGATTTATTCTTTTTTTCCTCTCACAATTCTTTATTTTTTTCTGGTTTAAATAAAAAAAAAAAAAAAAACAAAAAAAAAAAAAAAAAAAAAAAAAAAAAAAAAAAAAAAAAAAAAAAAAAAAAACAAAAAAACAAACAAAAACCAAAAAAGCCTAGATATTAACATATCTGGAGCTAGGCTGGGATGGGAGGCTGCAAGACTGGAAAGAAAGTGCAGTTGGTGACTCTTCTTAGAGTAATAAGGCAAAATAACCTGGATTATCAGATAGCCAAGGAGCAGAAAATGAGCTACCGTTCCTTTGTTGAGAAGAAAAGCTGAGAGTAGTCAGGCTGAGAGAGTCATACAAGTCATTTAAGAGACAAGATGCTTGTTGTAACATGTCCTTTGCAGGTAGTCTGTGCCTTTCTCCTGTGGACTTGCTAGCTCACCTCTGCCTTGAGCCTCCTCCACTGCGGCCCGTCTCGTAGCTGTGTGGGGCACAAAACAGTTCCACTGTGCGCCCTTCAGCAAAAGGTAGTTCCTGTTCTGAGGGAATTACCATCTTAAACAGGCAAAAGCTTGAAGGAGAAACAGGCAGAGGGATGGATGCCCTGTGGTGTCAGGCAGCAGGTCAGCACTGCAGCCGGGCACTCAGCTCAGGTCGCAGCTCCCCCCGGCGCTGCCTTCACGGGCCAACAGGGTCACCGATAAAACCAATTTGGAAAATTAAGCTGTTAAATATAAATGTGATTTGGCTTTAACAGCGGTGGAAGGCTGGGAACCAGGTCGTGTCCAAGAGGGCTCTGTACAGCTATGTTGGAAAATAAATTGTTTCTCTGGAACAGAAATGATGGGGGATTGCGACTATTGAAAAAAACTCCATCAAATCTACCAATAATATTACAGCACAATCCTGTATAAACATATATAACGCTTGCTGGCTTGTCTTTTCATGCAGACTGTGTTTTATGCAAATAAAACTGAAAAAAAATTAAAGCAAATCACCTCAGAGAGAATGAGCAACTAATGCACATTGAATATAAAAATCCATATGAGTTCTTTTCTTTTTCCGAAGTTAGCAAAGGTCATTGAATCCTTTGAAGATTAATTCCCTTTTTAAAAATCCCAGTTCCCCCAGATGCAATCAAATTGCTTCTTCCAATGACCACAGATACAATCTCAGAGCCAAATGCTGTACTGTGCATCTGTCAGAGCTGCAAATCACTGTCCTAGTATCCTATTTCCGAAGAACGGATGCAACCTTGTGGCGTGTTCTTGTTTGTTGTCTGCACTCACTGCTTTTGTTTAATAGCGTTGGCTCCCTCCCTGTTATCTTTGCTAAGAATATCTTTGAGAGATTGCACAATCTCTGAGCCAAATGTACCTTTTTCAAGTCTGGGTGGACACTAGAGTACGCTTTTTGCTACACCTCCAAATAAACCAGCGTAAATCCCGCTCCTTTTCCCCTGCTGTTACATTTGGCTGCAGGTTTCTCTGTATTGCAGATGGAGTCCAGGTGCCAGGTACCAAAGCAAATGCCCCTCTGTTCACCTGTCTCCCTTCCCTGACCAGCCAAATTGACCTGCACTATTTTATGTAACTTGGAGGAATGGTGATTGCAGGGAGAGAGCGTATTTGAGGGTTAAAAGCTCCCTGAATCATGTGTTCTTCTGGTGACTTCCCTTCCCTTTGAATGCACTGATTTTGCAAGCTGTTCTGCATAGCCCATAGTGCTGATTGCATTTGAGATTCCTCTGCGATCACATGAGTGCAGGAGCCTGTGTTTTAAGAAAGACAACAAATATTTTGTGAGCCGTGAGAGTGGGGACATAGTGTTGTCTTAAATCTCTTCCCAGTGAAATCGATATAAATCTCCATATGGACAGAGATAAACCACTACTAAGAGCTTTGTGGGGTATACAAGATACTGGACTATTCATCTTACTCCATCCAGCATTGCCTTTTATGGAGTAAGAAAATTCTGGTCCTAGTCTGGCCTTGATAATGCTAAACTTCTACAGTTAGTCTTTCCCCGGTTCAATGACAAGAAAGGATTCCTGTGGAGCAAAATCAAGGGCTGTAAGAATGGAAAGGTCTACATGTCAAAAACCCCCACCATCCACTCAAAAGCAGGTGAAGCTACGATCTCCTTCAGCGGGTGTTCTCCATGGGAGAGCCACTTCTCTGTTAAATGCTGCATCTCTTATTTTATTCTGAATATATCCAGCTTCAGCTATCTCAGCCTCGGTTCAGGGCACTGTAGAAAGGCTTGGCCTATATGTTAGTCTCTCAAGTTCAGCCCACTAAGATGAAAAGACCTAAACATGCCAGTCACTTTGAAATATTAGGACAGTTTATATGGTCAGAAATGTAACAATAAAAAGAGGGAGTTTTTGCTCACTATTTTCTTCTTGCTGAATTTTATTTCGACTTGATTGTGACTTTTAAAAATAATTCCCTCACCCCTGTAAATTTTATTCATTCTGTGTCCTTAACTGAGTTCTCTAGTTTTTTCTCACTCTTAGATAGCAGGCTGATGATGTGACCTACATATTTGACATAACATCAATGAAGAAATAATGAATTGAGACCTTCTTCAGTGATAAAGCCCATTTTTTAGGATGGACAATTGGAATGTGTTGGCTCTGATTGCTACATCAGGTGATAGCGGGTGCTTTGTCATCTCTAACTTTTATTTTCAGTAACATTCTCTTCTGCCTTATGGGATCATTTGTCTTCTGTTGGTAAATTCCCATCTACACTCAAAATGACTTTTCAGTGCTGTATCAATGGATGGATATAGTCAGCCTCTGTCCCTTTAGTCTTCATCTGTGTCAGTTCTCACGTTCTCTTGTATCACAAATTACAGAAGGGGTCTGTTTACAAAAACACTTCTGTTGTCATTTTTATGCATGTCAATTTATCAATATTTTTTGCTTCTAGAGTGATGTTAAATTTGCAGAAAAAGAAAATGCCTTTTAAAGCCCATTTAAAGTATTTCAAGAAATAAAATATTATTAAAAAGTTTTGATGCAAAATCAGTTGGATTTCCCTGAAAGTCAGAAGTCCATATTTTAAATTTTATTAATTAAAATGATATAGCATTTTTGGGTCTTTTTTTTTTTTTTAGGTATGAAAGTAACCCTAATGAAATCTTCTTGGGTACTTTTGGTCGTCCAGTCCAAATCCATCTAGCTGCCTACAGTATAGCATAGCTTTTCATGATGCTGAGCTTCTGTGGGAGGACTGAATCAGTGATTACATTTTTCTTTTTATTCCTTTTCAGGAATGAAGAACCCATAGGAGCATTCAGCAGGAAACAGTCCTCGTGCACTCGAATAACAGTGCAAGGCTGCAAGAGCTGGAGGAGTTCTGGCACAGCTCTCAGCATTGCTCATGATTACATGGCTGTCCATCATGGAGACTGAGTGATCCCTTGATGATGGGGTTGCTCCTGTCCTGCTAAATTTTACTTACGTAACCTCTTCTAAAATCGCTTTCACCTTGAAGGCGCTGCATAGCCAGACTGGAATGCAAGAGGGCAATATGACAAAAGGAAAGTATACAACCTATATTCTCACTGGTAAAGCACAGCAGTTTCAGTCTAAAGCAAGCAAATGCCACTTCTGTGTACCACAGGCAGATTTCCTTTTAGCTTAGTTTTATCTCTTTTTGGGAAAGTTTGCTTTTCTTTAGCCTTTTAAATGTCACGTTTTAGCAGCATTACTGTAGACAGCACTACTAGTTGCAGAATTTTTAAGGCCATGTGTGTATGTACTGCTTATCTCTGTGTCACAAGTCCAGACCCTAGATCCACAGGCTAATTTCAGCCACTGTCAGGACTAATTCCCTAAAAGGTTTTCAAGTGCTTTGTCTTCTCTGAAGTAAGTATCCTCCATGAACTCTGCTGCCCTAACACCGTCCATTTCCATCCTACTCCTGTTTGCAAGGGTCTAACTCATGCTACCATTCCCATTACCCAACCATCATAACATACAAAACTTTGAAATTATTTTTTCTAATCAACTGATGGTAAACTATAGAAAGAGTAATTTCTTTCCTCTGGTATCTGGTTACTAACTCTCTAGTAAATACTAAGTGCTGTGATATTAAGTGACTGTTCTTTAGGATGTTTAATTATCCCCCCCAAAAGGCCCCAAAGTGCTACTAATGGATCCTCTGGCTCATGACACACATTACTGTCAGCTTCCTTTGCTTCTGATTCTCATTCCAGTAACACAAAAAAATGGCACAGGTCCTGGGAACACAGGAATTTTTTGCAACATGATCTCAGCCTACTTCTGTTTCAAAACACAACATTTTTGTAGTTCACTGATCTTGAGACAGTCTAAATAGGTCTCTTTTGGGGCTTGCTTTGCAGCGTGGTGAAACTGCAGGTGCATTCCTTTCTTTTGTGTCATGGGAAATCAGGGTAATGTTTCAAACCCGTTCCCCTGTGGCTGTTTTAGGTAACTTGACTATTCATCCCAGTCCTTACATTTGTTACTACCCCGCCTTCCTCTGCAGGGAGGAAACAAGCTCCTGACAGTGACAGGCTACTGATGAAGACTTCTGTCCTTGGAGTAGCCAAGTCCCTTGGCATACCCTTTGGCCTCACAGAAAAATAGAGTGAAAAGTCTGAATTAAATGGCAGCAGAACAGTCTCAAAAAGCCAGTCAGGGCAAAAGCAGTCACAAACACCAAGTACCTTTTCTGAACAACCTTGGCAAAGACGGGCAGTTGTCTCAGAGCTGTTTTTTTTATTTCATTTTTACATCTGTATGGATTTTAACTGCTGTAGCTTGAAATACATCTAGTCTGATTCCAGGTGACGTGATGTGTCTGGTGAAAAATGGGGATGATAACTTCCCAGCGAATGGCAAGTGCTTCAGACCAACTGCTCTGTTAAATGTCTTGGCTGCCAGATGTATTTCAGACCTGCACTGCTGCATTTCATAAGCCATGGAATACAGTTTGTAAGAGCAATCATCTTCCCAAATTGGTCATTACCAAAGTTAATGACCTGTTTATTAGAACATCAACCTTGGCTTTGCCTCATGCTGTTAATTAACAAATCTGTCATTAACTGCTGGTAGCCATGACTTTGTGCACGTGTGTGTTTATGGGGGAATAGGATAGAGCTCCTACATTAGGCATATTTAAGGTGGTATCCCTGTATATTGGTAAGACCTCATTCCTCTGTGATTCTTAGAGAGTGCACCATTCACATGTTGTCTGTGGATTTGTCTAACCCCTTTAGGGACCTGCTTTGTTTACTGTTTTAATCAAATTCTGCATCAGTTTCTGCAAGTGCTCCCTGGTTCTCATATACAATATATTCTCAACAAATGACAGCTTTGCACTGACTTTACCCCTGCCATAGATGTGATTTGTGATCACTGTGCATTTGGAAATGCACCCAGAGGGGCAAAGGGTTAGCCTCAGAGCAAAGGAATTGTTTATTATCAAAACTTCTCCCTGCAATAAAATTGTTTGTTATGCAAGAGGTACCCATAACTAATTAGCTATTTGTTATTTTCAAGAAGAATGAAGTCTATAATTGTGAGGTCTGGCATAACATCTGTCTCCTTAGAGAGGGTTTTGAAAACCATAATTCAGGTGAGAATAACAGGTTTTATCCACCTTTGTTGAGATAAATGTATTTTGCCACTCCTCTTAGCCTCTAGTTTTAATTACACTGTCATAAAATGCCCTGGATTAATGAGGTTTCAAAACACACACATCCATTTTGGCCCCTTCTTTGGTTCTGCTGTGAGCTCTTCCTCCTCTCTACAGGTGAGCCTGTTTGTTTGGCTGTGCAGGTGGAGACCCCAGCTCCACCAGAGAGGGATTTACCACAAGGTCCTTTGAGTTATGCCCAGTGTGAACAAATTTGAGAAGAAAGCCAATCAAAAAGGTTTGCAGAGCAGGAGCAACCTTCTGTGCGATGTCTGAGTTGGTGTCATGATAGTTTTCCCAAGATCTTCCTATCCCAGTTTCTATCCATTCATTTCTTTACCTGCTTTGGCATCCATCACACATGGCACCGACCCACTTCATCTCACTGACCCACTGTGAAAGTAGCTGAATTTTCCATGCTTAGTTTTACTAAGCAGCACTGACTTGAGGAGGGTTTAGCAAACATCCTGTCTGGGTGGAGACAAGGGAGCAAGTGTGGGTGAGCACAGGGCATGGGAATAGGACAAACAGGTGCAGGGACCTGGTGATGGTGAAGCACCCAGGCAGCTTGAGCCAGCCTGTAGCACAGCTCTCTATGACAGTGAACTCTCAGACAAAATAACTAACTCAGAAAAAAAATAGCTCCTTGGGCAGATACCCCATTTTCAATCTGATGGGAATCTGTTTAACAGGACTAATGGGTCTGAGCTGGTTTTTTTTGTATGTGTTAAGGCAGCTTGGAATCCAAATCTCTCTCAAACTACCTGAAAATTAAGTCCCCTGAGTACAATTAAAATTTTCCACCTTAGAGCTGCATTAGCTGAAGGTGTAGATAACCTTTTCAAGGTCACAAAGAAAGGCAGGAGTTAAACCTTCTCCAGTGCCACTCTGAGCAGGGTCTCCTGCCACCCTGGCACCAGAGAAAGGGTGATGACACTGAGGTTACCACACAGGTTGTTGCTGTTTTCAGGCTCTGTAAGGATTGTCAGCACCCAAAGCATAATATATTCTGCAGAGAATACCTGAGCAGTCCTTTTCCCTCATTGGTCATTTTACCTGGTGCACTGGATTAGCCAGGAATTAAACTCTTTGCAAATAGCAGCTCCCTCACACTGCAATCTCCTTTTCTTCTTTTTTTTTTTTTTTTTTTTTTTTTTTCCTGGGGACTTTGCTGTTTTAAAATAACCTGTCTGTATTTCATCAGTGGACAAAGGAGAGAGAAGAGGAATAGACTGATGAAACCAGGGTGTTTCATACATCATAGACAGATACAAAGCAAAATAAAATGTAAATTTTAAGAGTCACTCAGACGAAACCTCAATCCCTGAGCTCACTCAGCTGGCAAAAGACAAACCCTTTGCTTTCCATCAACTCTTAGTTTACACCTGGAAAAACAAAATAAATAGGGTGTTTCAGAACAGATGCTTCAAATCTATTTTTACTTCTGAAATGTACCACTGAAAACAACACCTTCTAAACAAAATAAAAAGAAGAAATGTTGCCTTATTCACCAAGTTTTCAAGGAAGGAATGTAACGAAAGACTCAGATCTTGAAAGGTGTCTTGGTTTAACCCCAGACAGCAAATAGGTGCCATGCAGCTGGTTGTTTACTCCCCCACCAGAAAGACTGGGGAATCAGGAGAGTAAAAGGAAACTTGTGGGTTGAGACAACAATAGTTTAATAGATAAAAACACACACACGCACAAACAAGCAAAGCAAAAGAAGGAGTTATTTCACAGCTTCCCACGGGCAGGCAGGTGTTCAGCCATCCCCAGGAGAGCAGGGGATAATGGTGATGTGGGAAGACAAGCACCATCACTCCAAATGTCCCTCACTTCATTCTTCTGCCCTCCTTACCAGCTGAGCATGATGCCCTACGGTCTGCAATGTCCCTTGGGTCAGCTTGGGTCAGCTGTCCCAGTTGTGTGTCCTCCCAGTTTCCCATGCCCCCCAAGACTTCTTGCCAGAGTGTCTGTACAAGAAGCAGGAACGGCCTTGACATTTTGCAAACACTGCTCAGCTATAACAAAACCATCTCCATATTATCTACACTGTTTTCAGCACAAGTCCAAATCACTAGCCACTGTGAAGAAAATTAACTCTACCCCTGTCAAAACCAGCAGGGATGGTAAGTCCAGTTTTAGGGTGAAAACAGTTAAATCTGATTTGTTTTTGTGAATTAGGTTGGCAGGTGTCTTAGCTAGTCTGAACTCAGAGGTTCTTTGTAGGCTCCAGACTGCTCTACCACCTGATCAGAGCTCTGATCCCTTTGGAGATCTAGTGTGATGCCTTGTATATACACCTAAATTAGAGAAGCCATCAAAACAACCCAAAGCTTTGACTGGACAATGGAGCCTTCATATAAATGTCAAATAAGTAAATGATTCTCCCATTTGTGGCAAAAATCCTACCCTTTCAGTGTTTGATGTGCTAATTATAATAGGCCTGCTTACTGAATGCATTTAGAGCAGGAACAGGGATAGAATGGAACTGGAAACATAATGTCTTCTGTAAATAATTTCTTTAAGACAGCAGTCTCCTTACCAGCTAAAGATGCTCTCATCTTAAGTGCATCTGGCATTGTCAAAAAATCCAGTGTCTTTTTGCTTGATTGATCATGGAGTTGAAAGAAGTGTTTTCTTCCCTGATAAATAAGATATCATATCTATTCATCTATTACAGAACTCGTGTAGATAATTAATCACTGCCATCAGCTCTTTACAGCTTTTAAGGGTATGTGTGAATTCTCTAAGTTAACAGAACTTAAACTCCAGGTGGAAGGTTAATAGTACTTTTAAAATCAAAGTGACATTGTAGAACAGGTCAGCCGCTGCCTTTGTGGTTTGGTGCTTGCCCCACAGGAACTCTCATGAGACACCATTTCCAGTAATGACAGGCCAAGGTTGCACCTCGTGGGAGGCAGAGCAGTTGTGATGAAATCTGGGGAACCATCCCTGCTGGAGATGCAAAGCTCTGTGGCTACTGCCAGCTGAGAAAGAGCCCTGCCTTGTCATTGGGAAGTGTGACACAAGGCTAAAAGCAGAACACAAAAATGTGTCAAATGCACACAGCATCCCACAGGCAAACTGCCTCTGGACCTCGGCAGTCAACAGCAGGTGTGATCATTCTATGCCTCCCTTCATTCCCCCTAGCAGAGGGTAAGAGTGGACCTGCTCAACAGTGATGATAAATGTTCACTTTAGGAGAGGTGATTGTCACTCTGCCAGTTTGTTCGGTGTCTGCATTGTTTTCTTTCAAAGGCTTGTCTTTAAAAGCAGCAGCATAAGATCAACTCTCTCCTGCTGAGCTGTTGGGAAAGATTATAAGGAAGTTTTTTATTTCTGCCAGCAGTGGCCACATCAGATAGCGTGAAGTCTCTCACCTGTATGTGCACAGCTCCTTGGGAAGTCACGGACCTCACACCTTGCTAACTGATGCTGTTCATCTTGATATATTACCTCCTACTGAATCTCTTTCTTTCAAAGCCTTTGGGGAAAAGTGCAGATAACTGGTGAAAGATTTGTTTCTTTACCCATGCAGTTCACTCGGTTTGTGCAAACACCTGTGGGGTGTCTTGAGTCAGGCTGGGCTATGTTCATGCAGAAAAAGTCTTGGAGGGACCAGTAGAAATGATCAAACATGCTTCCTAAAGGATTTTTTTTTTCATAATCAACATCGAGGCTCCTGCTTGCAGGGTCTGTTCAAGATGTGGTAATAATAACTGCAACAGAAAAAGAAGTTTCAACATGAAACAGTCAGGAAAGCATTCTAGAAGAATAATTTTCAAAAAAGAAACACTTGTTTTGTGTGCTGCTCCAGATTTCTGAGTAGGATTAGCATGGTGTTTATGGATAGAAAGACTTTCTTGAGGGTAACACATTTGTAGAGAACATTTACTTTTAGCAATGTATTTCTGAGTTGTAACAAATTTGAAAACCATCTTGTTCTGAAATTAGAATGGTCTAGTTTTTGATTTAGAATTGTTGCAGCAGAAGGAATAAAAGGAACAAAACTTGGGGGAACAAGGAAGGAATAAAAGGAACAAAACTGGGCAACCCCCAGTCTTTTCAACAAAGACTGTTGAAATAGATGAGTTTAAGCATACACAAAATAAGTGGTTGAAAAGGGCAGAAGGTTATGGAAACAAGAAGATGGTGACAGTGGGACAAATGGGATGTTTGAGACAAGTTCTCCTTAGAATTACAGGAGGAATTTTGCTTATAGTTTTCTCTGTCAATTGTAATAAGCATTCCACTAGTGAAACAGGGAAGAGCTCTGGCAGGGACTTCAGGTTGGAGCTCCTTCTCAGGAGAGCTCAGAACAGGCAATTCAGGCCTTGATCAAGTGAAGGGTCTCAGTGCACTTTTAATTTGACATTAATGAGTCATCACATCTTCAAACAAGAACAGTTTGCTCAAGTTTGCTCTGCAAGATGGTCTTAAAGCGCCAAATGTCCTTTCTTTAACCTTGCTAAAAAGTCAGATGTTTTCAAAGAGATCCCATTCACAGAGCAGACAGAGCTCTTGGAAATGATGAGAGAACAAAGATTTTGGCTTCACTGCAGCTGAAGCTAGAGAAGCAATGCATAGAGCTTCAAGGAAGAAGAAACAATGCAGACAGCTCTGCCAGCCAGTGATGTACGAAAAGCCCCAAGGACTTGGATTTGTTTGAAAGCTGTTGGGGGATATGAACCCATATACTTAAAAGGAGTTGCCTTTTGAACAAAAACCAAAACCAAGCCAGCCCTGTCAAAGGAGGGAATGAAAGCAACTTGATGTATTCTGACAGTGAAATTAGAAAGTAGATATGTATAAAAGCCAATGAGTAAACTGTGCAAGTCAAGAAATGTGACGTGCCCCATATTCTTTTAATAGTTTATTACTTAGAAGATTACATGATATTGACACTGGTGCTTGAAAAGTCTCCTACTGTTTAACAGTACTCTGCAATAAAATGCTGTAATCTGTTGATGCACCATACTGTCACTACAACCCAGAGTTTGTAGGGGAATACTTCCCTTCCTTTCAGTATGTCTGTCCTTTTGCTTAAAGAAAGAGAAGAAAGTGTGACTTCTCTCCACCCTCTTTTTGCTGATTACATGCCCCCAGCCCTGGCTGCTGCTCCCTGAGGGTTTCCTTTTGCCTGGGTTTTCCTTGCAGTTAGCCTTTCCTGGTGTTGCTCAGAGACTGCAGAGGGAATGGCAAGAATACACAGAAGATTGAAGCAGAAGCAGCAAGGCAGCAGTAGGTGGAGGGGAAGTTGCCATTTCCCACATTCAGGGAAAGAAGTTCTGTCACAGCAGAGGGCAAAGGGCCCTCAGGCACAGGGATAGGCTCTTGTGCATGGGATTAGGGCTCCAGCTGAAGGCTGCTGGAGGGGGAATGATGTTGCTTCAAACAACAGGCTGGAAAGATCATCCCTCGGCAGCATTTGGAGTTGGCAGTAAGGGATAGGGAATATAAATCCAGCAAAAGATGAACTCACCAGGCAGACAGGAAAGGCTAGATCTTAGAAATGTTATCTAGTAAATGTCCAAGATATGGATGTGGCTTTGGCTGGAGAGAAGGCCACATTAAGAAACAAGAATTAAATGAAGATAAAGAGTTTGGTGTTTTTTGCTAAGTATCTGGATGCAGAACTGAATAGAAACATGGAGCAGAGCTCTTATTTTTTCATCATAACAGTGTAAGCAATCCCTGACAGTGCATTTCTTTAATATTTCTCTCCTTCAATAGTTATAGCAGTAGCTGCTGGAATTAATTATGATTAATTTAATTATAGGTATAAACCAGGTCCTTTTCAAAATGAATTATAGTTTCCTTCAGTAGTATGTGGTGGTTAAGCACTGGTAATTAAAGGTTTGAACGAGGGCTTGACAGTGCATTTTTCCATAATTGAAATTCCACTGCAAAGCCCATAGTGTTTGCAATCCAGCACACAGCAATGAGCTTTCTCTGGGTTTTTTGGGGTGGTATTTTATACATAAGTACATATATGTATATATATAAAGTATAAAGTAGGTTACCATGAAGGGCTGTCTTTATGAACGTACTCCTGAATGCATAAACTCTCTAATAATTTAACATGTTTACCTCTGTAGTTCAGTCTTAATAGGGCAGGTAGGGAGATGATGGTGCTGCGAGTTTGAAACTCCAGTGTTGATTCCATTACTGTGTGGAGAGGATTTACAATGAGCTGAAGTCTCTGACTCTGGCCCTCGAAGGGGAAATAGTTTATTGCAGACTACTGGGAGAACATTCCTCAGGGAAACCCAGTTATTTCACAGAAGATATGTTTGTGAACTGCACCCGTCTAAAAGCTCATGTGCCAATAACACATTCTGCACAAAGCACCTTAGCACATGCTTCTCAGGAATACCTGTCCTTCTTGGACATGCTCAGCCAAACTGGGTGGGTTTCTGTGGCTTTTTAATCCTATGTGAAAATGAGTAGGTTAACCAGCTGTTTAAGGAGCCATTAGTTTATTCAGCTTGAAGTCACCCATAATTTCCAAGTGTCTCCTGTTGTAGGTTTAAGGGCAACCCTCCATTCGGGTTCTATTCAGAGTAAAATTTGTCACAGGGTGCAGTAAGGAGAAAAAGGAAGTTTCTGGGGTTGTGACAGGACGTGGATGTTAGTGGAAGCTCAGCACCCAGCAGGGAAATGGCTCAGGTCTCTCCTGCTTCCATGCAACAGCTCCATAATCCACAAAACTAGGGGAGGTTTGCACACCATGCTCTATTGACTTGTATTGGGTCAACCAATCTGTTGTGTAAAAATATTCATCTGTTCCCTCCCATGGGATAAAATGACACTGCTGGAAGTGTGTGAAGAAGGATCAGGAATTCAGTTCAGCTGGTCACAAAGGTGGTGTCAATTAGGTATGAACTCAAAGGTGCAGGATCATGGGGGAGGCAGCAAATGCCTTCTCAAGTCTTCTCTGGGCTTTCCCCTCAACCATGGAGGGAGGAAAAGTTTTCACATTGAATTTGTGGTATTTTGTCAGGTTGTCATAACCTCAACATTATTTAAATGTAATTTTTTAGTCTATGAATTTGAATTATCCATGGATTCGATTCATTACCAACACATGCCTAGTAGCCAGTTTCTAAATTATGTTGCTGCTTACTTGAATTATTATAAATAAGACTGTGCCAAATGTCAATTGATTATTCAGGAGTAATCAATATAGAGAGAGAAAAGACAGCTTTTGTTGACTAACAGCAAATGATTTTTATTCCACAGTCCTGGAATTTAGAATAAGGTGGTAAACCAGGCTGCACACCAGACCTCCAGCAAACACATGTAAAAGAAAAGGGATGCTGGCCTCCTTATCAGTAGACCCAGCAAGGCTGCAGTGAGCCCACAAGCATAAACGTCCCTGAGAAAGGCTTGCAACTGGTGAATCTCCAGATTTAATCACAGACTTTTTCTTAGACCAGTTTTTGTTTTTTCTTTTCCAAAACAGGTGAGCTCCTTCTGAATCCTCTCTCTGCAGCACTGTCTTTGTGATGCTGGTGTGGCAAGCTGGCAGTGATCAGCTTTCAGGTACTCACCTGGACACTCACTCCTCTCCCCTCCCCAAAGGATGGGGGGTGGAGGGGTGGGGAAATGAAATGAAAAATAGGCTCGTGGGTCAAGATAAAGAGAGAAAGATCACTTACAGTTAGCATCACTGATGAAACAGTCTTGACCTGCGAAAGTTGATGTGTTTTCCCAGAGGTGACATCACCTTGGCTGAAGAGCTCAAGAAAAGCAAGCAAGGAAAAGTACCTCAGCATAACTGAACACAAAGTTTTGCTGCCAGAATTTGTTCTTCTTTGCCAAAGACTTTCCCCTTTTTCAGGAGGCCATCAACCCACAGCCTGTCTGTCCTTTTGTCACCCTTCTCATCATGAAAATCTGAATCCATAGGGGAAAACAAATAAATATGTATTTTGTGTGATTGGAAGGAAGGGTGTATTAATTGTGTCCTTTTATATTTGCATACAGTTGCCAAAGAGAACATTTGCCACAGGTCACAGTCATGTGTCTGGGTGGAGAGTTGTGTTTGCCAGTGCTTGGAACAAAGACAGAACTTTTTTACTCAGGGACTGAGGTCTTGGAGCAGCTTTTCTTCTGCTCCTGGGGGTTACATGGGCTTGCCTCCAGCACAGGCCTCCAAGAGTGAAGGTAGTTAAGCTGCAAAATCAAATTTCACCAGAGAAACTCATCAGAACCCTCAGAGAGGCTTGAGGGAATAGTGAAAACCAGGGCAGATGAAGTTCTCTTGTGGAAAGAGCTGTCCTGCTGAACAGGTCTCACTGGTGATCCAGCACGGATGGAAAAGAGCAGCAATCCTGTCCCAAAGACATATCCAGCCCTTATGTCTACCTACAACCAACTGCCCAGGCTTATTTGTAAACAGCAAATTAAAATACAGCAATGAACTTCATCCCTCGTGTAACTTCATGAATTTTATTGCAATCACAGGGGAAAAACCTGTTATTGCTGTGACAGATCTGCAGTCTTGTCAGTTCTTCTCATTCTCACACTGTCATGGTGCTTGCTGATTTCTGAAAGACTGTTGGAGTCCTACAGCTGCAGGGTTCCCTGAGGAGGAATGAAGCACTTAAAATAAGCAAATAAACAGAAGACATGTTTCTAGATACTGTAGCTGCAAAGGGAAGCTTTAAAAATATGAATTTTAAAGGCAATTTTAGAGAATCCTTGAGAACTCTTAAACAGAGATAATATTCAGCCAGAGTGGGGGGTTGTTTGGGTTGTTTTTATTTTTGTTTGTTGGGTTTGGTTTGGTATTTTGCTGTTTTGGTTGGTTGGTTTGTTGTTTTGGGGTTTTATTTAAGTAAAAAAAGACCCCCAAATGACAAAATGCCAGAGGCCTTTAGCTATTTAGCTGGGAAACATGAAACTCATGGTCTGAAGAAGCATTTCTAGGTCTGTGGTTTTTGACACTTGTCTCAAATCACACCTAGTAGGTGAAAGAAAGTAAGCTTTGTGATTTTAAACTTGGGGCTGGTTGAAGTTCTAGGCCTTGGTGAGCTTGGGTTCCCAGGTGCTTTGATGTTGTTAAGGGCTATAAAATCACCTCCACCAGTGTCAAATGTCTTAGGGTTTGTGAGCTCCACGTGTGAAATGCAGACCTTGTTCACACAAGCAGAAGGTAAGGAGCTCAGGAAAAGGCTGTGAGGACCTATGAAAAAAAGAATATTGGACCGGTGCTTCGGCTGTAAATGAACAACCTGGATGTTCCACTGTGAAGTAAAACAGGTATGTGCTTCTTGTGGTTGTCTACCACTTGCTGGCTGCATTAGGAAAGGAATTAAACCTTCTTTGTTACTGTGAGTTAGTGGGAAAACTGTGTTTTGCTGTGTTTGTTGTGAAACGGGGCAGCAGCAGCTGCCACAGATGCCTGTCTTGCCTTTGCTTCAGCCTTCAGTGGGGCATTGGGGGTGGCTCTGCAAATAAGTCTGGAGCTGTGCTGTAGTGCTATGGGAGCTGCCTGTGGCATTCTAGAGATGGGGAGTTGCTTAGTTGACGTGGATGTAAAGAGACTGCAGAGGTTTTGGGGGAGATATTTTCTCCAGTACCCACAGTCCCTGTGCAGGGCAGGTGTGGAGCTGTACATCTCTCTATGCCCTGAGCTACACCTTTTTCCAGGAGGGCTACATGGGTAGATCCCTCCTCTTTTTTGGCAACATCCATGGGTTACTGTAGCTTTTGGCTTTACTCCAAAGTAAGCACAAAAAAATGCTCCAGCATCCCGAGCAAACCTGCAGCATATGGCGTGACTGGACTGAAGCCTCATCAGAAAAACAGTGTTTTCTTTGTGCCAGTCCAGTCTGGGCCACTCTGACTAAGTGTGCTGCTGTCTTCTATGGCCAAGTTCTCATACCTGACCTCTTGGGAAAAACGTGCCTGGCAAAAAAAATTTAAGGAGTGCTTTTGAGCAAGGTGAGGGTACTTCTACTTTGTGCTGCTGGTGGTGATTTAAGCGCAGATTAAAGAGGTGGAAAAAGCTCCTTGTAGTATTTAAATAAAGATACAGACTGGAAAATTTTTGCAGATGGTGATGGGGAGAATGGCAGCCAAACCATTACAGAGAGCTGCAGGTTTCCTCCAGGCTACCAGCACATGCAAGCATCGGTATTTCATCTGCTAAAATATATGGCCTTTAATTCTTCTTTTCTATGAAATTTTAACTGAATGGGAAAGAATGATGTTCCTGTATCTATGTGATCAAACAACTCTCTCTTATCTGGGCTCTACACACAAAGTGCTTATGGGACAGGTGATAGGATGTGCTTTCAAACTGACTGCCAGCAAGTCTTTTGTGCTAGACATCCAAACACCACTGAAGTGACAAAATGTTCCAGACGAGTTGTAATTATGTGCACATGTGCTACAAAGGCTGCTAATATCAGAGCAGTTCAATCTGCAAAATATGTTGGCATATGAATGCTTAGCATCCTTCTGAGAGACTCATTTCTATAATGCTGTGTGTTGTACCAAAAAGTTTTCACGCATTGGAAAGTTGTTTTTTTTAAAAAAAACCCCAAGAATTAATTGCTTGGCTTGAAATATAGTGGAATAACTCAAGAGAACTAGGCTTTTAAAAGTGACATAAATCAATGGGAGCCCTAACTTGGGATTTTCTGCAAGCAAGAAGCAATCAATGTGCTTGGAAAGGTTCTTTACAAAAAGCACCTTACTTCAAATTCTTGGAACAGGATCCATGGCAAAACCTAGTGGTTTCTTAAGTTTTCTTTTCTTATTCTTTATACCACACTATCACTGAAAGTCTGTGGTGTGGGCATTCCCAGAAGGACTACCTGCTGATTATTCTGTTTTGTGGGTTGTAGAGGGCGGGTTTAAAGCAGCAAATGCTTATCAAATTAACAGTGGCTTTCAGGGGAAAAACTACAGTGGATTGTTTTGCGCTTGCCAGTCCATCAGTGTAAGGTATGGTTTCATTTCACATGAGTTGCTGGCTGGGAATATGGTGCTGGAAGCTTCTGCAACCAGAATGCAAGGACTGTCCCTGGTCCTAGGTGCCCCACCAGCAGAAATGCAAGTTTCCACTTCTGTAGCAGAGTCGAGATAGAGCATCAGGTGGCTTGGGGCAAAACTTCTCCAAATGGCTGCTGAACATTAGCTGGCTTTTGTGATGCCAGGTAGTTCTGTTCCCCAAGCTGTGCAGCTGCCACTGGCTTTTGCTGCTTAGAAATAGGATGGGTTGAGTGACCTGAGCACATTTGCCCAAAATGGTGCAGGGTGGGCACCACTGCACGTGTCATGTGAGGAATGTTGAGGAACACAGTGACTTTATTGAGTGGCTTATAGAAGGAAGGACTTTGAAATGTGTCTGGATACAATTTGTTTGGCAACTTGAACCTCTTCTTGCATTTTGATGGCTGCTTAAAAAAGTCTGCAGTGATTGAAGCCCCCAAAGACACCCAGTTCTGTGACAAATCTCACAGGGTGGCTACAAATAGTTTTTCTCTGCCTGCTGTTCTTTCTAATCACAGGATGATAGTTTTTTATCCTGAGTTGTGATTTTATCCTTCAAGGCATTTTGATGTAATGGGGAGTGTTGTGTGTAAGCAACCAGAAACCCCAGTTTCTGTGCTAATGAACAGAGGGGATAAATGTTTTTTCAAGAAACTGAAACCCTCCAATTCCAGGATGCTTTTCCCCTCTTCCCTTGGTTTGTAAGCGCAGGGAGCACTGGCAGTGTAAGCACGCATTCTCTGCTTTGAGCAGCACAGGCAAATCCTACATGGAGGAGATGAAATTAAATCTGTGCTGTCTTGGCTGGACAGTAAGAACAGCACATGCAGCACATCATCCCTCCTGTGCTGCCTGATGAAGTTTGTATGCAGTCATTACCAGTACCAGGGACCTGGGCTGCTCAGCATTGCTGCAATTTGTAAATGGCTTCATTTAGATGTCACCAATGAACTAATTTATGGAAGCTGTAATTAGTGATGATGGGACTGCAGGTGGAAAACAGTAAGTGGTGACATTACTTAGTGACTTCATGAGGGATTTTGAGTGTCCAGCAGTTGGCTGCTGCAAGTAAGGGAAGAATGACAACAAATGAGGGAAAACAAAACAGCAACAACCAAAAAAAAAAGGCAAGCAACAGCAAAATACACAAACAAATGGAAATACATCAGGGAGGATGGATGGAAAATTAAAACCACCTGAGTGATGAATAACCTGATTTTAGGTGGTTACTTTCCAAGCAGAGGGGCACAATGCAGCCATATGCATCCTGTCGCAAATGTACTGAGTCTAATAACTTCCTACTGGTGCTATGTTTGTTATTCCTTTGAGGAAGTAACAACTGGGAAAGTGGGCTCTGTGGGAAGGTGTGTGCCCTAATCTAAAGCATTGCAGTGTAAATGGCCTGTCCTGAGCACCTCTAATAAAAGAGGTTATGTGTGTGGAGCAGGGGACACAGATTAGCCTGACTTTAAAAGCAGGGTTTAAAATGATTGCTTGCTCCACCAGGAGATGCCTGCCTTCTCATACCTGCAGCCTTGAGTGCTGTGTTTCCTTGCTGTATGATGCTCCCTGGGAGTGTATAGGAAAATGCTCAACTATGGTGAAAAATGAGGGGGAGAAAGTTAATTGCTGTGCTATCTGATCCTCACTGGAGGGCGTATTCACAGGGACATAATTACTTGTATGTGGGTGCCAGGTTAGATCCCTGCAGAGACATCATATTGTGCTTGTTGCAGCATTCTTGTTAGAAGCTGTTGGATGTAGTCCTTGCTTGTGCTGCAGCTCAATGAGGGGAAAAGAAACCCCAAAAACAAAGGAAAAAAATTAGAGCGGAATTGCAGCCACTGGAGAGTTTTTCAGCTTTCTAAGGTTGTGTAAAATGAGTTTCTGCCTTGTGAGTTGAGGTTCCTGTGACCCCCATAGAAATGTGTAAGAAATAGCTCTGTGTAGTGAGATAAGCAAGTTGTGAGGGCATAAGAGGGAAACTGCCCAAAGGCAGCATTCTGGGCTGCTGGTGTGACTCTTCTCCTTATGCCTGCTGGAAGAGAAATGTGGTGACTACCAATTCTGTGCACACAGGAGCAGTGGGAAGAGGCAGTCTATAAAAAGTGATTCTGTAGTTGCTGTGGGTTTTTTTTTTTTCCTTGTGCTCTCTTGTGCTAGTGGCCTTTAATGAACTCTTGCAATATCCACAGTGTGGGGATGCATGAGAGACTGAACAAATGAACACCAGTAACGTGCTCTTTGCACTCAGTGAAATAAAAGGAATGATTGAAGCAGAGTAAGACAAGTACCTTGAGGGGTTTGAGGCAGAGGTGGCTTTTTATGTGAAGGCCACCCACCACGAAATATCCATTGCAAGCAGCTGTTGGCCACTTTCATAAGCTGTTTTCTCTGTGTGAAAGGAGGGAATTGCAACACAAGTCTGATGGGAAACTCACATGAGGCAGGCTGGAAGGAGGGAGGGAACCAAGCACAGCAAGTGTTCTTTTATCAGGGAGATTGGAACGACCTCAAATACAAAAGGTTTACTTTCTGGAGATGCTTTCTCCTCTTTGGGCCTGCGTTGTTTGGCATTGCTAGTGACTTTGGCTGTGCCAGCTGGAGCCAGTGTTTCTCCAGTGCTCACTCCATTCTTTATCCCACTGCCAGGGTGGTGCCTCTATGGGCTGGGCTGTGTTACACTGCTCTTCTGGCAGTGAGGGGATGAAAAAGCAAAATGCACACCTTGAGGTACTTTGACTGCGACTCCAAAGCTTGAGAAGCACATCTGTAGGCTCCCAACTGCTGAGCTTGGCTGAAGGAAGGTGATTTCTAAGTTGGCTCTGCAGTCTCAAGCATGATAATTTCCCCCTTTCTTGCATGCTAAATCAGCTCTTTTCTTTTTTTGCCATAATGCTCTATTCCCTGGACTTGTGATTTATACTGAAATTGCTTTTCTGTTCAATTAAAGAACTACCTTTTAAGTAAAAATGGTAGGAAGAAAGAAATGAAATAATTGTATCAGTCTTTTCTTGTTAATAAGGGGAAACTTCTGGGCTACCACCAATGCTTAAAATGTTGTGAATAGAGGAAACTCTATGTCAGCATATCTTTTGCCCTAACTGCAGACTAAAAATAATTGAACTCTTTTCAATTAAATATTGAAATACAACTTTTGGAGTCTTTAAATCAAATTTCATACTTAGCTTTCCTACACAAATATGAATTGTCACATTTTTGATGAGTTAAAAATTAAACCACCATTCATCTAAAATGCTACTCTACCACAGAAACTAAACCAAGAAAACACATTTTGCCTCATATTTTCTTGAGCAAAAGTATTTTTACTTGTGTTTTGTAGAAATAATTAAATAACTGTAACAGAAGTCCTTAATGAGTTGTTCTGTTAGTACCTTTGACTCAAGGCTGAACATTTGGCTTTTAACACAGTGAAGCTACCCAAAATGGGAAAATCAGACTTAACAAGGAGTTGATACAATTTAATCATGTACTGACTAACAACCAATCAGTATTTGTGCAGCCTAGGCAGTCGGAGAAGTGCAAATTCTTCACATTGAAGCTGGACGTGGGGTAGCTACAAAATGGAGCAAAGCAGGATGTGCTGGCCAGAGGAGTGATGCTGATATCTCAAAACCTCTTGTCCTCCGAGGAAAGGGAGCAGTACTGATGGTTTGCAACCTGGCATTGCCATGCCTGTGTCCTGTCAGAGAGTGAGAGAGAGAGCCCAGCACAGGCATAATCAGTTTAGTATTCCCCTTGGGTTGTTATGAACAAAATCAATATGTACTAATGACTGCAGCAATAAATTTCATCATGCTTCATATGGTAACATTCTGCACTTACCCAGTTGTTGGTTTGACAGAGAGCAATAGAGTTTACCCTTTTAAAGTTGTAAATTACTATAAAAATGCTGAGCCTCATGATAAAATACATTCATGGATGATTTTAAGCTTAGGAAATATTGTAATACTTCCACTAAGCATACTATTAATATAAATAAATAGTATTTATTGCTTGGTTTCCTAGCTGCAGCTGGGTGAAGAAACATGGCATGCATGTTTATCATGCCACTTGTGGTTTCATAATGTTTATCTAAAATTGATTCTCAAAGAAGCTCTCTGAGAAGCTTATTTTTCCACATATTTGTCCAAAGAAAAATCTTCCCTTAACAGATTTCTAGCAAGTAAAATCTTATTTTTTTAAAAGTGCTGTTTAGTTTAGGAGATGCTTTTCTTTCAAGACACTTCTTCTTGCCTGCATTTTTTATTTTTTTTTCTTGCTGGCAAATAAGCACTTGGAAGTTGGATTAAGTGTTTCAGCCCCAAATGAAACATTGCAGACTTTTTGCTCATATTATATTCCAAGCTTCAACACTCAATGCTTTCCTCTGAATACAAATAGAGCGCTGAAATTACAGGAGTGTTCCACAATGCAGAAATACAGATTTGCTTTTGTCTACAAGCCTGGTACCATATCTTTTTTTTCTCTTAAAATTTGGAGCCTGTAGGGCAAGGGAAAATCCAGGGTCTTTGAATTATACACTTACTATTAAATCAGTCTACATGAGAAATCCTGAGTGTCAATTTTAGATAGCCCTCAACTGTTTTGCAGTTACCTTCACAAACTCCACTGAACTGTGCACTCTGTTGGCCCTTGAAGGCAACTTTTAAGCCACAGGTCTCGATAATGCTTTCAGAAAGGATCTAGATGAAGCACAGGAGAAACAAAAGATAAGGCCTCTTTTCATAATTTAAGTTAAATGTCATTATCTGGTTGCACTTGTATATGCAGGTAGGACTCTTTAGGGTGTGTGGCACTATCTGTGTGGAGAGGTGCAGATCCATCTGAGTGAACCCCTGGAACAGGCTCAGCTTCTGCATTAGTTTAGGAAGTCCACTGCACTCCTTACACAACTCAGAGAGAGTCGTCTGGGTGTGAATAACCTGAATAATCCAGGCTTCCCATCCCTGAGGGCAAATGACATCTACTCCCTAAGTCTGTTTTTCCACGATGATTTCCTGTTGATCTGGAAATAAAGCAAGCAGCCAGAAGCCACAGTCTGAGTGTGTGTTATAGCTGAGAATAAATCAAACCTGCCATAGTATTGGCAAAGATCAGGCCTGCCCTGCTGTCCAGTATGGTTGCACAGCGTTTGGTCAAAGAAAGCAATCATAAGTGCAGATTAATTCATTGGCAGCTGCACCTCTGCAGGGAAGGGAAGAAGTCTGGACTTGCTGCTGTGCTTCACAGCCAGCTGTTGCTAGAGTTTGGCTCCACAAAGCCAGACCTGTGCTACCCAAATGCAGTGGGTTTGCTGTAGCAGAGGGGTCCTTTCTGCATTTCCTCACAGTACCTAGTAAAAGGAAATATCAGTCTGCACTGCCAGCGTCCCACACTGAGAGGACCTCTACGGTGCTCAGCAGTGAACCTTTTGGATCTGAATCTCTCCATCCTGGAGGAGAGCAGTCATCAGGCTGCAGCACAGCAGAGCCAGCAGCATCACATTTAAGGGGCTACTCAATGCACATTCTGAAGGCTGACTTACATCTGGCATAGAATACATTGCTCTGAGTTTTCTCAAGTTAAGCTCACTGGTATGTATAGAAGACCAAGCATGTGGACACAAAAATGTTTATTTTGTTTATAGTGTCCTGGCTCTGAAATAATTAATAACTTATAATAATAAGTTATGAAATAATTAATAATTAATACGCCATGCTCCAGTACCCCAGAAGAGTGGCAGTTCATCAGTGCCATTCACCTTGCCCCCCTTCTCCTCCTTATTTCTTTAGGGTGCTCTACACAGGGTACAGCTTGAGAGATGCTGTTACCCCTGATCTGTTTCTGGTACTACCTAGCATTCCATGTTTCTGCATGCCGTGTTTCTGGCATTCTAGGAAGGCCGTGGGGTTTTCCCCATTAAGTTTATTGCTGCATTAGACCGAGGTAGCAGATAACAGATGTGCATTGTCCAGGATGATCTCTGTGTTTTCCATGTTCCCACTTTTCTTCTGTAAAAGTTACAATTATTTCAGTCGAAAGAGCTACATATCTGTGCAGAGGGAAAACGTGTTGAAAACAGAGCTGTCCTGAAAGGAAACATTAAGTGTATGATGCAGGAACACTGTAATGACAAATCCCTCCAGTGCTGCAGCTTCTGAGGTTGGGAACTTACAAGCAGAGAGGATGCAATGAATGCAACTGTATAAATGTGAGATTTGCACAAATCCAGGCTCTGCTGTAAGCTTTCTCCTTGTCTGGGGCTGCACTGCAGTGAGGTGCTTTCTTTTTTGGATTGGTCAGGGGTACCAGGGCAGAAAGGTGTTGGGAGTGCCTGTCCTTGCTATAGCTTGCCCTGCCATCCTTTTCTGGGCACATGAGCTCAGCCTCAAAGAAGGGAGGCAAATGAGCACCGTGAGTGCAGTTGCTTTTTGCTTGGAGGGCAAAGACTGCTTCTTTCCAAAATATGTTCCCTGCTTTCATCACTACACTCCTGAGCCCCTGTTGGCAAATGCCATAAGGTGCTATTAAGGATAGGTGAATCTTCCTGGAGGTAGGGCTGGAGACGAAAGAACTTCACCAGGACACGGTGATGAGCAAAGCAGGAAAGAGCCCAAGTTTATTTACAAACCTCAATTTTACACATTTCCAAAGGTGCCTGTGGATTGGAGGATGAAATCCCACCTCCCAAACCCCCTTGGTCAGGACAACTGTCGATCAACTTTCTCCTCCTACCTAAAAATATGTAAACAAAGAAGGACAGGAAAACAAAGCTGTTGTTTATAGTAAAAAGTGTGGGAAAGTAAAAATTCTGACTCCAATATGAAAGATAAATCAGAAGGCCTAGAAAAATCCTCAAAATCAGGGTGACATATCAGTTCTCTTGGGGGGTGGAGGTATCATCTGTGCTGTGATTTATACTGCACAACACGTGCTGACATCTCAGTACTGCCCTTGAGCTGAGCTTGGCTGTTCCACATGCAAATGGATCAGGTGCAGCAAGATGGTGACTTTTTACAGCTCTGTAGGCAAGTTGTCCATTTTCCATGCGACCTGAGGCTCAGGCATGTGCAGAAAGTCAAATATTGCCCAGTGTGGTGGCAGAGAAGAGCCCTTTGCCAGAGCACAGCAGCTGTCTGGGTCAGACTGGTGCAGTCAGGGTGCTTGGGTGGGGCCTGAAGCTCCTCACCTTCTCCTGGACGGTAACTGAGGGATTTCCTAAGCCACAGGTAGCATCCCTGTCCTTCCTAACTTGAGAAAGATTTTTCAATTCATTAACTTCTCAATATCCCAAGAAGGTTTTGACATTTACAGTATCCCATGGTTCAGTTGCACAGCTCAGCCCTACATCTTGTGAGAAGGTATCTTTTGGTCTGCTCTTGAGCTTAATGGATTTTTTTATTTCATTTGATAACCTTGAGGTTTTGCATCAGAAAATTATGAGTACTCATTCCCTACACCCTGCCATGCTGTTTGTGACTGTTATAGGCTTTTACCATATTATATTTTCCATGCTGGAGTCCTATTCTTTTTAAGTCCCTCTCTGCATAAAAGCAATTTTGTTCCCTTAACTCTTTTTGCTTCCTTTCTTTATACCTTGTCCAGATCTACTGTAATTTTTTGGCAGGTGAGGTGGGTTCTTCTTGCAGTGTTCAAGGCACCGTGGGTTTGTATGGTAATACCAGGATGCCTCCTGTTTCATTCTCTGGCAATGTCAAGCTGGGAGGACTGTGGGATTAAATAAAATGGTGCTGCAGGGTGTTAATGAGCTGGCCCCAGTCCCAGGCTGTTACTTGCAGTGTGCTCTGCTGCAAGGTGTGTTTTCTTGCATCAGAGTCCTGCTATTTTGGAATACCCAACCGTGGGGCAGACCTGCCTGGGAGCTCAGCAGATTTCTTGGCATCGTGCTTTGGAATCAGCAAAAAACATTCCTCTACTTTTCACATGTAAAATCAGGATGAGCAGTGATTTCCTGCTATACCAGGGGATTGAGTGGAGAAAAGAGCTGCTGTAGGTGCATAAAACAGAAGCATGATCTGTCCTGCCACTTTGTCTGTCCCTGCTGTCAGAGCCTGAGTGGTATTTCCCTGGGAGGCAGCGAGCAGCTTGCATTTTTGCTCTTGTCCTCTACCTCCCAAACTCACCACCCTGCAGCCACAGCAATTCCAAGCCAAATTGCCATCTTCCACCCTGCTTCTTCAGCTAAAAATGTCCTTTACTGTGCAGTGTCAGCCCTGCTATATTTCATGTTGAAAAGCTACACTGGGAAGGGACAGGATCAGACAGCACATTACATTTCTAGTTTGTCAACTGTCTCAAGGCTGTCTACAAAAATTAGTGTTATATCATAACTTGTCTGTATAGCATTACATCCCACAAAACAATAAATTGCATTTGAGTTAGGACATGAAGCTGTTATCAGTGCCTATGTTAATTTTCCATGGTTTATTAAGAAAATCATAACAATGCATGCTATTTATACAGGACGTATTCAGAGATTTATCTCCCCAGTTGTGTATTGAATTAGAATGGTAACATTAGAGATGTACAGTAGAAATGCTAATACATTAATCTATCTTAGAGCCAGGATTATATCACAAAAGGAATTAGTTTTGTGATCTCTTCATAGATCCGTTTTCAGGGCTATCCTTCACCAGCTCATTGTCAATCACAGTCACCTAGACAAATTTGTGTTTGTGTCACTTTTCTTGTTATTCTCTTTGCTGTAAACAATGGGACACTGGGAATTTGAATGCTTAACAGGATCTGGGAAAATAGCTTGTTCTACTGCTTTAATCTTTACTTTTGGGAGTTCCTCAGCCAGTAGTCCATGTTTCTTCCACATCTGTTGCAATAATCTTGGTGGCAACATCATAGGGCATTGCAAAGGCCACATTCTCCTGCTATGGCTGTCATTCACTGCATACATATGATAGAACAAAAACTTTATTTTTTGAACAGAGTAATTCGCCTCTCATCTTTACATAGTTACCTGTGATCTCAATAACAAAATTCTTTTTTTTTTTTT
>VYXD01002499.1:2334051-2386312 GCA_013397195.1 Hylia prasina
TTTTTTTTAAAGAGTGGTGTTGTGAAATGACATGGAGAGGAACTTATGCTGTGTGCCTTTTGGGCTGGTTGTAAGATAGGCTGCAATGTAAACACCTCAAGGCTGCCTCTTGTCTGTTTTGTTGCTAGAAAATCAGGAGATGGTTCCCACTCTGTTACTCCTGACATGGTTCTACAGTTTGGATGTAGGGAGTAACATACTGACCAAGTGCTTTGGAGTGTGCTTCAGGAGCCCTACTTCTGGGTTGAGCTTTCAGTTTTCACACTGTAAACTAGGACTGCAAGTGAAATTCTGTTCTTTGAAAAGCAGTGAGAGAAATCACCACGTGTTTTCCACCTCCAGAGAACACACAGCATTCTCCGAAAATTAGTCTGAGATCAGGGAAATCTCTACAGCTGCTATTTGGTTACCATATGGGTAAAAAATTTTGTTTACTCTTCTTCCAAGACAAACTCAAATTGCTCATTTCCATCACTGAAGCGCCAGTCCTCAGAAAATTGGCTTTTCTTTAGTACCAGCTGAAATCTGTGAAAGTGGCCTTCTCCTTTGCTCTGTCCCTGGGGAGACCTGAGCACGTGGGCTGAACTGAGAGCCAGAAAAATCTCCCAGGCTTTTCTGCATATGCATTTACAGCCTGTCCTGTCATTTTCTGGGTGCTTTAGCTGTCCTGAATATAAAGATGTTGAGGCAATGACTGTCCTTTGTGATGTTTACCCACTGCTGATAGCAGTGGTGCCCAGCTGCTGTCCACTGAGCCCCCCATAGCAAAAATAATATGAATTTAAATGAGGTAACTTCTTTCTCTGTAGGTTTTTTTTGGGGGGTTGTTTGTTTGTTTGTTTGTTTGTTTGTTTTTCTCTTTACACGATGAAATGCTGCCAGTGTGAAAGAAACTGATAGAAGCAGTAGATGAATGATTTGAGTTTGAAGCTCTGTGGCATTTTTTTGATTCTGTAATTTCAATGCAGTTTTGAATGTTAAGAGACATGAATGATTTGGTTATACATCGCTAGGATTTATCTTTCTGTGTCTGTTTTCCAAACAAATCCAATTAAACTAGACAAACAGTATGGAATATTTCAGAATCTCCTCTTCAAAATAGAAATATCTACTCAGAAAATATTCTTGATCACCTTGTATATTTGGGCCTAAGTCACTTAATAGTTCAGGCATATTTCACCCACAAAAGCTTTTGCTTTCAGTGAAATACTATAGGAATGTGAAAACTTAGTAAGTAATTAGCAAATATTGTGTGTGCTGGAAAGATTAGTATATGTCTTAGATATAAAAACAGTTGAAGCTCATCTTTTCTTTTAAGAAAGAAAATGACTTAAAAGTATTAATCCTCATTTGATGTCCTTGAGATGCAGATGTACATGTTAGACAATTCATGTGTGGGTGGGCTGGCCCTGGCCGGATGCCAGATGCCCAACAAAGCTGCTCTATCACTCCTCTTGTCAGCTGGACGGGGAAGAGAAAATATGTTGAAAGGCTCCTGGGTTGAGATGAGGTTTGGGAAGAGATTGCTCAGCAATTACCATCATGGGCAAAGCAGGCTTAATGTGGGAAAAATGGATAAATTTATTACCAAGCAAAGTAGAATGTAGAGAAATAAAAAGTAAATCTTAAACCACCTTCCCCCTCACCCCTCCCTTCTTCCTGGCCTCAATTTCACTCCTGGTTTTCTCTACCTTCTCCCTGCACTGGCACAAGGGAACAGGAATAAGGGCTGTGGTCAGTTCATCCCATGTTGTGATTCTAAAACAGCCTTTAAAAAAAGTCAACAAATATTCTAACAGCTCACAAATTCCTGGAATTTTTCAGTCTTTCAGAGATTCCAGTCTCATTTCCACAGTAATGCTGTTTAGAGGTTACAAAATAACACTGCACAGAGCAAGTTGTGTTTTCACTGGTGCTGCTCTTACTCCTGGATCTTGATGAAGCCGGTCCCTGCACCACTGACTGTGTCTGCTCTGCAAATGCACAGCCTTCTCTCTGGTGATGCTGTTGGGTGCGTTCAGGCACTCTGTTTGGTCACTCAAGTGAGACACGTTTGCTGCTTGCACAGGGGCAAGCTGGAACTGAAGGATGTAAAAGTACCTGCTAGTGCTGTTTTGTACAGTTTTGAGCTCCATTTACCTGAGCTCTCTGGCCTTGCAGCGCCCACAGAGGCTCTAAGCAAGGCTTGGGGTTCATCTGTGTTGCAATTTCTTCTATGCTGCAATGGAGGAGTGGCAGTAGATGGGTACCAGCAGCTCCTGAAGAGATGGAGGAAAAGATTTGAAGCCTTCAGAGTGCTTTCCCCAGGTAGTGGACCTCAATGAGGAAGGGTACACATCATTGCAGTAACTTTGGCAGTGCTGTGAAGTGTTATTTATCTTAGTGTTTGACATTGCAGGAGACTTCAAACTGAGAGCTGGCTTCCTGTGGTCCTATGATTTTCATTTTGCTCTCTGCCTGAAGCTGATCCTTTGGAAAAGTTATAGGTTAAAATTATTCAACGCTTTCTAGAATCATGGCTAAGGAAAAAAGGAAGTCTATTTTCCTCCCCTTTGTTAGACCCAAATACCTTATGGGAATATTCATTTTAAAAAAAGTAAAATCATAGAGAAGCTCTGTCTTCTACCTGTCTGTCATTTCATCTCTCAGTGGCCAAATGAGACAGCCTTAAGGTGAGAGTAAAAGTTTCTCATAATCATTACCAGGTTTTCTTTTCACATTATGCAGTGCAAGTCTCTGTGCAACCATTCTGGGCTCAGGGCTTGCATAAGAGGAGCTGAAAATGAGCACCTATCAATGAGAAAGGGCCCTTCTGCATTAAATATCCTTAGTACAGCAAGGAGCAGTGGGCAGAGGTGTGTTTCTGAAGTGGTGCAGCTTGGTGTAAGCCACGCTCTTCTCCCCACATATCAGTATTTTGTGACCCTAGCACACCCAGTCGGTGTCGTTTGACATTGCTCACACTCTTCTCCAAGCTCTGTCAGGTGTTTCTGAGGACACAGCCACTCTGTAGGTGCCTTCTCCAGGCACACAAAGAGGTGAAGCTGCAGTTGGCCCTACGTGCAAAGCCTCCTGAAGCAAGCCCAGTCCACTGTGACTGCAGCAGCAGCTCTTGGGCTTCCTCACGGGTTAATTCATGGCTGTGCAGGTTTGTCTCTGTAATCACATAACTTGCCAGGGTGGTGATTGCAGCTGACCTGTGAATGTGCAGGAGGTGGTGAGGCTGCATCCTGCCATCACCACAGCCTGGGACCACACACGCATGCTGCCCACCTTTGGGCAGTCAGATGAGATGATGTCTGTAGGCCAAGCAGCACACCCTGATGATCCTTGGGGGGTTTTTCCACTGTGCTTTCTCTCTTTGTCTTGAAAAAAACATGACTTCATTCACATTTGTCTCAAAGTATTCAGGCATGATCATAACATCCTTTTGGAAGACTTGTCAACCATGTATCTCTATGAACTCCTGCTTGTCCTCACTTATCTCTTCTGGCTAAATATCTCAAATTTTTCAAAGGTACATGCTTGACTAGAATTGGTTTGCAATTTAGATAGTATGTCCTTTAACTTAAATATCATCAGATTCAGGTGGATTGGATTTCTTTAGTGTGCATGTTATAATGATCAACCCAACATGTCAAGTAGCTCATCCCAGACACCCCAGAGAGATGGTGCTTCTGGCTGAGGGTTTAGCTCACCTGTGTTGGATGGTTCAAGTTAGTGTTTTATTTCTTTTGTGTCATGGAAATTTGTTGATCAAAAATGCTGATTCATCTTTGTCTTTATTTTTCCTCATGCTTCAGAAGAATTCTGATTCAATATAAGAGGATTTTTAGTTTAGCTGGAGAGAAGCAAGGAAAATTATGGATTGATTTATCCCTGCATTGGATAGTCCTGGTAGAATAAGCTTGAGTTTTCAGTGCTAACCCATTATTTTTGGATGCCTGAATCAGCACACTAAGAGAGCCTGATCCTTATCATAGGTGCCTCTAAATGTGGGCCTTCTGAATTGGCATTCATATTTGAGCATGCTGTAATTGCTAATTCCTGTATTAATTAGGAATCTGCTTCTGAAATTGGGTGTCAGCCAGACAATTTTTGTTACTTTGAACAGATGAAAGAAGCTGAAAATGATGCTTGTAGACTGCAGACCCTGTTAATATTGGTGGGTAGGTTAAATTGTAACATAGTTTAGGGAGAAGTCTTTTGGATTTCTGTCTATCCAGAAGTAGATTGATCTCCTTTAAAGTTTTATATTTTTACTTACACTTCTTCAGGCAACAGAGGCTGAAGTGCAATGCCATGTAGTCTAAGGAGGCAAGCATGAGCTATAACTCATGAGGCAGGGCAAGAAACAAGCGAATTGATTGACTCTGCTGGCTCTTCAGGTGATCTTCTGAATTGTCTGTTTGAACCTCTGGATTGTGTAAGAGCATAAAAGCCTCAGGCTTAGGGTTTATTTAGGATGGGGCTCTGATACAGGCATAAACAACCTGCAGATCACACAAATCAAATGCATGTATTTCTGAGGAGACTTAGGATGAGCCCAAATAAAGTTGGGTTCCCGTGTGACGTGCACACGAGATGTGTGATTCAATCTCAAGGCAAGGCTGATAAAGCTTAGATCTACAGTGGTGTACCTGTAATAGCAATTAGAGGACTGTGTGCTTGGCAGCTGCAAGATAAATGGATAGTTTACCATACTTAAGGGACCTGTGAGCATAATGTTTATTTTTTGAGGTTTCAGCAGTGTCTGATGCTCATCAGCAGGAAAACCTCATTGTTAAAATGAGGACACTGTTTGAGGCTACTGGTTTTGACCTTTTGAGTTGGAATGAATAAAAGCCAGGTTAATGAAATGTGTTGCTCCTGTAGCAAGCTAGGAAGAAAAACCAACTTGTCTGCTGCTCGGAAAGACAATAAATGCCACAGAGATTTATGCAGAGCTTTGGTGTAGCTCCATAGTCATGTGAGCTATCTGTACATAGGATACTGGGGAAAAGAAGTCACTGCTTGGTTCTAGTGAAGCACGCAGCTCCTGATGTCTCAAGGTGACAGATAACAATAGTCATAATGATTGTGACTTGCTTGATACAATCCATTTAGCATTCTTGCCCTTATCACTTGCCAGTTTCAAATCCACAGTCCTGAAGAGCAATCAGAAAAACCTGCATTAGACACGGCTTGTGGAAGAATGGCATGAATCCCCCAGCACCAAGCACTTACATGTGTGTTAGGCTGACCTCCAAGCGCCCATTCACTGAGGGGCACCCAGAAAAATCAGCTGCTAATGAAAATCCTGGAGCTGGCACTGAACTGATAAGGCTGTTGGGTCCCTGTTTGTGTTTTCTGGGCTTATGCCTGTGTAGCAAAACAAACTCTTGCGAGCAGTAATTTTTAAGCTCAAAATATTAACGTAAAGTGGCTATAAAATTGGCTAGGGACTTCAATGTCAGCGCTTAACAAAGGAAACGATTTCCCGCTAAGAGTGACTGTTGTTTGTTGGATTGCTTGCTCTGTGGTAGAGCTGAGGTGCTGGCTCTGCAGCCGTGCCAGCAGCTGGGTGTTGCTCTGAAGGCAGCCCGTGTGTCCCAGCGCCGTGCCGATGGTGCGCAAACCGCGGCCAGCGAGGCGTCCATCGCCGCCGTGCCCGCCAGGCTCCTGGCTGCTCTTGCGAGCACCTCCTGCTGCTGTGGGACTTGGGGGAGGTTGTTTTGCCTCCGCGCCTCTTGGCTCCTCCTGTTGCTTGCAGGGATGAAATCCCTTTGGAGGGGCTACTACTCCCGGCAGGACAGCTGGGATGCGACACCGGCTGTCTTCAGGGTAGACGTAGTGGGCTCCTGCTTTTAGTCCGTAGCAAGAACTCCCAGTACTTTAGGATTGGGTGCTTTCTGGATGGGATCTGGAATTGAAAAGATCTTCCTTGTCAGGCTCTCCAGCCTGGAAACTAAAACTGGCTTTGTAGTTAATAGATCTACTGTTATATGGGATGGAAGGAAAATTATGGGGGAATTTCCTGCGTCTTTGCTTGTGCCTCCCAGTTTCTCTCTTAAACACAGGGAACAGAAATGCTGTGGCAAGGCCCATTTTAAAAGCAAATCCGGTTTTCTTTCTAGCCTCACTTTCCCTGGAATAAAGTAAAATACATTTCTTTGGCTCAATAATGTTGTCCTGGGGCACCACTCCTGGCCTCCAGCTGCTGTCCAAAAAAGCAAAGCTCTTCCATAGCTCTGTTGTCTCTGTTGGCCCCACAGGAAAGTTTTGGCTCCACTACAGCATCTTGAATGACACTGGGTGCCCAGGCAGTGGCACAGAATCTGTTCCTGTGTCTCTCTCCAGACTCAGCTGCTTGGAAGGATTGTGGAATGAATGAAGGCCTGTAGACAAAATTTCATAGTGGGTGACTTCTTTTCAGGGCCATTAGTAAGACTGAAAAATCAGACTTTATAATATAAAGCAATCTTTCACCTGAACTCAGGACAGCTACTCTAGTTACACAATATGTTATTTAAAGCCTGTTTTATAATAGAATTTGGTATTGCAGTATGTATAATTTATAATATATTAAAACCCATTTCATAATATATTTTAATCTCTGATGATGAATAGCTGGGACAGTCTTGCAGGTTCTGTAATATCACTATGGCAACATCCTTTAAAAAAAGAAAAGTAGGACAATTGAGAGATACCAAGGACTGGTCAAGGAAAGAATAATGACACTTGTCAATTTGCATTTTTTCCTATAGTTTATTTTCTTCTTGGAAATGGCATCTATTCTGATATTTTTGCACACATTTTTAAGAAATCACTTGCGATGTTACTGAAGTGTTGCATTTCCTTTAACCTTTGAGGGCTCAATTCTGAAGAGATTTGTTTTCCATCTCAGTGCTAAATGACTTAGCCCATCTATGAAGATGAGCAGAGCTCAGCAGCTATCGGTGGACTGGAAATATATCTTCCATCGGATTTCCAATGCTTCTCAAAAATCAAAATAGTACTTTGAGTCCACCCTAACATGCTTAATTTAGAAAAATGGGACTTGTCTTCTGTACTAAATGGAAAAAATCAGGGTGCTTGCTTTGAAGGCTTACATTTTAACTAAACCTCCAAATAGCAATTATTCTTTTCCTGAACAGTACTCAGCAAAGCATTCATTAGCAAAGAAAGAAGAAATCTCAATTTGCCTGCCTTTCTAAGCAGCAGTGGTGCATCTCTAAAAATGTCACTGCAATGTCTCAAGTGATAGGGATCAAAAAGCCTGGAGATCTGTGGACCACTGTTTGCTTATTAGGTGACAGAGGGCTCATTCATGGAAGACTGATTTTTGTCATTTACCCTAAATCAGGCAGTCTCTTCCTGAGGAGCAGACTTTTGAAGGTCCCAGATCTGAAGGCCCAACACCAGCAGTGCACCACGTGGCCTTTTGAGATGTTTCTATTGCTGGGTGTTATTCTTAGTCCCATGATTTCAACCATGGGAAAAATATTTTTTCAGGATGAAAGTTTATGGTTATAGGGGTTTGTTTTCTGAGTGGCTCTTCTGTCAAATGCTCCAGGCGTGAGTTCCCTGTCCAGGGGGAACAGAGTAGTGAGAACTGAGCTATGTAGGAGGTCCCATGCCCTTTGTGCTTCTTACTTGGTTTTCTTAAACACCTCAGGCCTCTGCTATTTCAATCAATTCTACAAATAATTCTGCTCTCTCCATTCTTTGTGGTTCTCAGCACAACTGGTTTCCTTCAGCCTCCAAAATCTTCTTTTATAGGGCTCCTCCTTGCCATCACAGGTTTTAACACTCCTTTGCCCTTCTCCACCTTTTACAGAACAGACTCTGACTGTTCCTTCTCCTTCGTGAGCTAAAGTTTCTCTAGTGCTTTTCTGCACCCAGCCATGTTTTGACTGGTGGCAGGTCATGAGAACCAAAGGCAGGTATTTAATAGCCCCAGTTATGCCAGCTGATATGAGGCTGAAGGTAAGAATACACCTAAAATGTCTGGGGACATCTGGGCATTCATTTTTTCCCCCCCTATTCATCCCAAGGCAGAACACAGATGTTGACCTTTACCTTACTAATCCACCTGCTTACTCAGGCTTTTGCTTGAGGGGTGACAGCAAGTGAATTTCTGCCTATAGGGCAAATTCCAGGATGTATCCATTACTGTGCCATTGACATTTGCCAGCTGATTCTTATGTTTTCAAAGTAATTTTGTTCATGTGCCCAGGGAAATTAACAGTGAACTGTTACCGCCGTTTAAAAAGCATTTCTGGAATAAAATTTCTTTTAACTCTTCCTATTTAAGTCATTGCTTGCATAAAGCTACTGATTAGAGAGGAGCTGGAATCCTCATGAGAAATAGGAATAGTGAACTTGATGAATTTTTATTCTGACTTTTTTTTTTTTGGTTCTGCAGTTACAGAAAGCCTTTTGCCATGGGCACCTCATCCGTGACATGGATCACAATCTACAAATAATGCTAGGATTTAATTTTTCCAGTTTTACTGCTCTTGCAACATATCTTGTAAATGTGCAGCTCAAATCCTGTAACTAGGTATCCAAACAGTGAGGAGACAGTCATTTTCCAGTGAAGGAGACACTTCTATAATGATGGGATTGGTGGCATAAAGATCCAGCTTTACATTAGGTCTGGTGCTCACACTGCAGCTCTTGTCTGTTACCTAGAAGAAAATATAACTTATACAAATCATGAGAGTGTATGAAAATAGATACATTGAGTCTCTTAGCAAATAAGATTATAAGGCAGGAATCTTTCTGGTTTGGATTACACTGTTAGGGCTGATGAGCTTTCTTGGGGTTTCCTCTCTTCTAACACATACTGCATTTGAGAATGAAAACCAGCTGAGAGCCGTATCCCATAAACCTATTTTCCTTTTCTTTATGGAAGATGAGTACTTTCTTATCCCAGAACCACTGGGCCCATTCATAACTGAAGCCTTTAAAGTTTATGAACTGTGAAATTAGGTGACTAATAGACAGGTGAATCATTAGGCTGGATGCATTCAGAGACCTCCTTGTTCCTGTTTCTTGTATCTCCCAGTAGACAAACACATTTACTTCAGCGCAGAAGAAAAACAACATCAAAAACTCCTCATGACACTGAGGTCCTACCTAATTGCAGGAGAATGGGATTTTTGCCAGAACACAGTGAATGCCTACTGTATCTGTCCATTTATTTTCTCAGGGTGTCATGCCTTGTGCCACACTGGGTCATCCACAGGCATGTAGGAATTATTTACTTGTTTCCTTGTTTGGTTGTTTCTTAATTTTGGTGGGGTTTTTTGTTTGGTTGTTTGTTTGTTTTTGTGGGTTTTTTTTGTTTGTTTTTTTTTTGAGAGGGTGGTTTTGGTAGGTTTTGTTTTGTTTTTAAGGTGGTGGGGAGCTTTATTTGTTTCTTTTGGCGTTTTGTTTGTTTTTTGGAGTTGTTGGGGTTTTTTTGCAATATGTAGGAGAAAATCTTTGTAGCCTCTATCTGCTGGAGATCTTTTTATTTCTTGTGTTATACCAGTCTGTCTTAAGTTTAGACTTTAAAGAAGTCTAAACAAGTAGAGAGCCAGGAGCAGATTTGTTTCAGGTACTCCTGCCACAGGAATATTCTGCTAATAAAATCCTTCCAGCTGTTTGGAAAAGCTTCAGCATTCCCTGTGAGTAAGAAATGCCTGACAGTCTCAGGAACAAAACAACTCAAACCAACCCAATCACTAGCACCTCATTTGCTTACTGGAATGAAATCTCCACAAGCGATTTTCGAGCGAAGAGGGAACTTGACATTGCAGTTTTGCCCACGTCCTGGCTTTTAGATTTTACATAGGATGTGATTCAGGAGCATTGAAGTTGTCCTCATCTTTATCAGAACTCCCCTCCAACATAGCTTCACCAGTTATTTATTGTCACATGTGGAATAGGAGTTGTAGCCAGGCTGTATATCTTAGTTAATTAAAAGAAACATCTGCTTAATATAATGCATTATATAAATGGTATTTCCTTTGTATACCAGGCTGCATGAAATAATCTATTGGCTACTGACCCAAGTTCCTGCGTGCCTATCAGATAACCCATAAAAAGCATAAGATCTGACATCATGCATGTCCCCTCCAGGCAACATATATAATAAATACTGTAAGCTTACATAGGAGCAGGTGAGTCCAATAGAGAAGAGGATCTACACATTCCCAAAATACAAACTTAAATGGTAACAGATGAATCCAGAAAGTGATTATAAACCCCAGAGCTGATTCATAAACTTCTCAAGCTGCAATCTCTAGAGTCTGAGGGCAAAACTGTCTGTGATAGGCTTGTTTTCACATCTTTATGGCAGGAATAAGTTCAGTTCTTTGTATACTTAGGGAATATGCATGAAGATACTGATGTTGTTGAGTGGTCTGAATGCTCATTAGCAGTGAAATCAAAATAGCACAGTCGAATGGTGAAACCATTAATGAATTAGATGAATTTTTCTGGTTTCATGCAGCCAGAGCATTCTCATTTGACCCAGCATATTTTGTAGATCTTGTTTGTATAAGAAATATTTCGGTACTTGTGGTTTTTTGCTTACAGAGTCTAAACTTCAGGTGGGGCTTTGTAGGAGGACAAGTCGGATCTACTGTCGATAGTCTGGTGGATTTTTTGCTGTTGATTTGCCTTTTCCTTGGAGGAAGTTATTGCCAGAGGTCTTGTGTTGTTGGGTAAATGCTGGGGGCAGGAGGGGTGTTGGGTGCTTTCTGTTCTGCATTGGTACTTAGGTGCATAGCTTGCAAGGTGAGAAGAGAATGCTCTGCAGTGCTCTGGCACTTCAGTACCTGACTCATGTTGGTTAGAAATGGAAACAGGGGTGGAATTCACTATGCTGATTCCTAATCCACCTTCATCATGTGCCTTCCCTGTTTCTTCCCTTTGCTTTCGCTGCCCAAATGGAGATGTGCTAGAGCTAGACATGGCTAGAGGCAAGCCATGCTGACATTGTGAGAGCTTTTGGAATGCATAGGAGAGGCCAAGACTACAGAGGAGTTTATTTGCAAACCTCTCTGTCAAGATGGCTGATATAATTATTTTCTGTGCTTATCCCACTTTACCCAACACACAGCTCAGAAGACCAGCCAAGGCATTTCAGATGGCTTTGTTGCCTCAGACATGAGAGCATAGGATGCTACCTCGGTATGCTGGGCTGTGTTTGCTGTTCTGCTGCTGGAAACATCATCTTTGCTCTCAGGACAGAACATTTCCAACTGCCTGACTTTGGGATTCCACTTTAATCCTACATGCTAATGTGCTGGTTTACTGTATTAATGCAGATTAGCTGAAAATAACTTGGCACCTCAGGATTTTCTGCTCTTACACTTTATAATCTCTTTGCTCTGGATGATGTTTATTACATACTGAAATGGTGGATTTAGTGCTTTCATGACCTCTGTAACATGTTCTTTTTGTGATTCCACTCAGAACTGCTCTTGCTTAGCAAACCTTCTAGTCAGGAATCAGTCCAGCAAATTTACCCTGGGCACTCTGGCAGTCATTTTGAGGACTCTCTTGGGTTAAATCCCACTGCAGATCTGCTGCAAACAAAACAGGCATTTGATCTTATTAATTCTGGCTTATTAATTTATTTCATTGCAGCTGCAACCAAGCAAGATCCTTCTTCAGCCCTCACCCTAGATTTCTTCTCATCTGCCTTGTTTAGGACGCAGCATAAGATGTTTGGAGGCTCACTGGGCAAAGTTGATAGAGAGCCTTCTTGGCTGCCAAAGCATTTAAGACAACCTTAGAGGGGCTACTGGGGGGATTCTACAAGCACAGAACATATGGGGAAGATGGTCTGTATTTATTTTGGTTGCTAACAGACTGCTTCTACTGCATCCATATGTGTTCATATTGAGCTTTGTGTATCTCAGTAATCTCTCTAATCTTCTGGCCAGATGTTTGATGGTATTGGAGGGCCAGAGGTGTTAAAACTTCAGAAGTCTACACAGACTCCACTTTCTCAAATGCTGTGTGTTAACAGATTTCTGGGGCCTTTCTTATGGTCACCATCTGTGCTCTTTCCAGCTCTTTGAGTCTGCTAATGCTGCTGTTTGCTCCCATCTTTGTTTTTCCTCCCTTGACTCCCTCCTTTCTGTATCTTCCCAAGGATGTGTTTCTCACAGACTCCATTCTCTTTTCTTCTCCTGCAGAGGGTGTCTGAAGTTACACAGCCACAGTTGGCACTTCTGTTATTTTTGGCAGAGTTTTGCCTGCCCTCTGTTTTGGGTGGCAGAAGCTCTGTGGGAGCCTTGCTAGGCAGCTGGGGGTGGTAAGCACTGCTGCTGTGCCCTGTGTTGTGCCTGAATGTGGTTTAGGCCCCTCTCCCCTAAAGAGCTGCTGCTTGTGCTGGCTTAACTCAGAGCAATTCTCTTGGCTCTTCACAAAAATTCCACTCTTTCAGAGTGGAAGCTGGACATGTGTCTTTAATACAGAGCAGGAGCAAAGAGGAGGTAGTCAGACTTACTAAGGGCAATTAATTTTGCTGCTGACAGTGAGCCCATGTGCTCCCTATTCTAACTTTCTCTTCTTGAAGGTGACTTTTATAAATGGATGGAGATTGTCAAAGCCTGTAGCTTCAGGTACTATGCCACCTCTAATATTGAAGTGAAATGAGTCTCCACCATTTGTCATTGCCAGGAAAATGACAACATTACCATTGCCTCTGTCTTCACAGAATTAAAACGTGACATCAGAAGCTGTCTAGGTTTTCTGTCTGATTTTTGTGCAAGCATTTCCCCCTCCTTTTTCAGTTTGCTCCTGTTTGGAAGATAATGAGGGCTACTGTCTTCTATGTGCTTTTTATCAGGGAACGGCAGAGTCTTCAGCAGACTCATTAAAATAATGCATGGCCTCAGATGGTTAATTATCTCTGAAACTTTCTTGCTGTCCAGCAGCAGAGAAGCTTTCTTACATGGGGTATGGATGAGAGGTATAGTCTTACAGTGACAGTCCTTCTATGATATCCTTTAAGACCTCTGACAGAAAAACAGTATGTTGATACCACCAAACCCAGATAAAATGATTTTTGTCATTTAGGTGTGTGGCATGATCAGTTTGACAATTGGGAGTGGATGGATTTTGGATTGGGAGGACAACAATAATTCATCTGGTTGGATGGGAGTTGCAGTGGAATTTGGGAGGCATGTTTTAAAGGTGGATGAGAGAATTAGCATGGCATCTCTTCTGGAGACCATCAAGATTGAGGAGAAAAGAACCTGGGTTCACCAAGCCCTCTAAGCTGTCAAAGAATTGTGTGTTCTGGTTAATGCATCTCTTTTGATGACAGGTTACATATGGAGAACTGATTGAAACATGCTTCCTTTGTCCAGATTCTCATTCCTTAAAAGCTAGCTTTGAACAGTATTTCTAATAGCAGAGACTTCTTCTTTTGCAAAAATTAAAAAAACCCACAAGTCTATGAAATACACCTGCTTTGCTCAAGGGAGTTTGCCTTGCCTTATATAATCTGGGTCAGAATTCTAGATACGTTTGGTGGTCCTGACAGCATCTGGCCATTTGGGAGCTCAGGTCTCATTTAGACACAGGTATTAGTGCTGCAGACTTCTTGTTCTTTGGACTTTTCTGGGACTAGTGCTACTACTGAGCAGTTGCAAAGCTCAGCTGTTTTGTTATCTTACTAAATGAATATTCATTCAGTCAGGAACTACACAGTGGCTGGCGCTCAGGTATGTTGTGTGATATTCAGTATAACTAAAATCAGGACTTGTCTTCAAAATGCACAGCAGGATGTGTGGGAACCAGGTGCTTTGGGAAACCCTATGCAGAGTTTCAGGGTTTTTTTTTTTGCCTTTTAGTTTACTTGAGCATTTCATTGGAGATGAGGTCCTCTGAACTTTTTAGGGTGAATCTGTGACATATGAGATGAAGTCCATTTTGCCGTGGAAACTGAATGAAAAAAGAACAAACCCCTGTAACTCACAGTTCTTGAAAATCTATTTTTCTTGTATGTGTACAGGTGCCTTATATATACCTTAGTAGAGGTGAGTCCCAATCTCTACCTGGCATCTGTACGTGCTGTTTTAATCCAAATGACAACAGGTGCCTGTTTATAGGTTGCATTATAAGTATCTGGGATTACTCACCTGGGTAACATTAGAGATCAAAGCTGTAAGGAAGTGTATGCATGACCAGGCACCTAAGGTTTGATGGGTGCCTCTGAACTGTAAGGAACATCTGCTCTGAGTGGGCAGCAATTGCTTTTCTATATTGAATATTGAAGTGGGTTATCACACCGTGGAATAAGGTTTCTTTCTTCCTTTCATCTCCACGGTATTTTTTTTCTTCATGTTGTGATTTCATAAAGATTGAATAGTCACGATGAAAGAAGAGTAGGCAAATGCATACAGAAACAATTGAGCTTTCTCTGGTGTCAGATGCTGCTATAAGAAATAAAGTTTTGCAGGTTTCTACTTAAAATCATAACCAAAGAGCTGTGGCCTGGCAAGGGTGGGCAACTGCACAAGGTCCTCAGTCACAAATGTCATTCAGCTGTTCTCTCAGAAAAACATGGCCTGCTTGACATGCTGATGTGACCACATGAAGAATTCAGACTTTTTTTCAGAAATTAACCTCTAACACTAATTTATTCTTAAGAACACTAAGTTCCTGGGCATCATGGTAGCAAGGAATGCCTTTAAGATGTGGCCCAAGAATAAAGGATGTCTCTCAAAGCAAGTCCTTTCCTCTGACGCTTGGAGGACTCAGAGTTGGTGATTATACCTTAAACTTAAAAATCTTAAAACTTCTAAAAACCACCTCTGGTGGCTCCAGAGCTAGGGAGGGGGAAGTGCAGGACCCAGTGCAGGGTTGGGAAAAAAAGACTCAAATTTCACTTTACTGTTCTTCTGTTGATGGCCAGGAGCCACGGTGTAAATACCTGCCTTGTGTGCCCTGTCACATTTATTGGAGGTCAGTCAAACCCCATAGGTTCAAACTCATCCTCTGGATGGTCCATTTCCATCAGTCCCCTGCCATCTTTCACATGACAGCTGACACATCTAGGCTTTGTGGCACACCATCTGATGTTTGACACCGCCTGGTGCACTGTTCCTGCCTGTCCTTCCCTGCACCAAGTCTGCTCCAGGTCTTCTTGGCACCCCAGGGGCAGGAGAAGGGAGTTGTAGGCCAGCCTGAAATAAGCTTGCAGGAGAGTGAGATGGCATTTCTCTGGATCAGCGGGTGACAAGTTCCTGTGTTTTGTGCAGTGAATTATTTAAGTGTCTAGTAAATAAGAATTTACTGTAGATGAGACCTGCCTCTGTCCTGATGGTCCCCCCCCAGAAAAACTGACTGAAGGCAGGAAGGGATGTAGGTAGTTTCTGAAGAATTTGGTGAGAAATAGCCAGCTGTTCTTCCAGAAGAGAGAGGGTGTATGGGGAACAGACTAAAGCAAGGAGAATGAAGCACTTAGCTTGACAATTGCATTTAGTTCCCATTCTGCATAGTCCCAAGTGCAAATATAAGAAACCATTGTTTTTTCAAGACACTGCTGACAGCTCTTGCCAGGAAGGGCTGGATTGACTTTTTACTGGCACCTTAGCATTTTTGATCAATAGCTTCACAAACAGGAGGGAAATTATACTCTGCCAACTAAACCTTCTTTCTTTTTTTTAATGTTTTATTTTAATCTATTTTTTTGTCTTATTAAGAAAAAGAGTAGTATAAATGATCAAGGATTAAAGCAACTTTCTCAGTCCAAAAATGTGAATTTCTCATTTCAAAACCTGTTTCCTTTGAGAACACAAACACTCGATTAAAGCTTTGCCCCAGACTTATAATTAAAAGGCTAAATCCCATATATAGCATTAGAGCTATAATGCAACTGGAAGAGGATTGCTAATTACAGCCCATAGGGATTTCAATTATTGCACTGGGGACTGATAGCCACCCCATCTTGCCATGAAATCCTCTTAGGGCAGACACCAAACCCACAAAGCATTGTGTTACAGCTCTTCATTGTCAAGGTTTTATGCAGACACCATCTTCCACAGAGGATCTGTGGATTCACATTTTTCCCCTGCCAGACAAATGCTCATGAGGATACACCTGCAATGAGCCCAAAAGACATCCCCATCTGCCCCAGAGCCATTATTCCTGTCTGTAGATCTGGTCCAGCATATGCATTTAGAGGAGGAAAACCACACCAGGGCTCATGACAGCCTCTGGAGGGGGGTCAAATTACTCCTCATTTCCCAGAACAGGCCAGCAAGGAGACCTAATTGCCAACGAGGCCTTGCTGGTGACTAGTGCCTTGGAGTCAAGGAAAAACTGCTTCCCTTTTATTTGCTTTCTTTAGACCTTGGGAATTCACTGTGTGTGATCTGTGAGGACAGGTCTCCTGTAGTTTGCAGATACATGTACGAGAGGCATGTCTACCTCTAGATTATAGTATTTGTATTAAAACAATTGAAGCTTTAGGTATGTATTGTGCATGCCTGTGTATTGATAAAGGTCCACCAGCAACCACTCCTGTATCACACAGGGTCCAGTTTTAGGGCAAAAATAGAAATGGGACCCACTAGTATGTTTACTACCTAAAGTGGCGAGGCACTTTTGTATAAAAGGAAAAAAAATAAAATCAGCAAAACAGAAAAAAACTGGCAAAAATGGCAAGCCTCTGGTAAATGCTTTCTACCACTGCATCACTGTCCCATTGAGAAAAGTTATTTTTGCCTATTCCCTTCTGGGCTCAGGCCCCAACCTTTGTCCTGCTGCAATAATTACAGCTATTCTGCATCTGCCTTGCTGGGCTAATTATCAGTTAAAGCCAGGTGACAGCCCCTCTAAGGGCAACAGGCAGGCTTTGACCAAACATGATTTTTATTTACTAGACATGGAAATAGCTAGATGCACGAAACACAGGAGCATGTCATTCACTGATCCCAAGCAATTTTTAAAAAATTCAAATGTGTGTTTTTTGTGTCATGTCGATACCACACATTACCCTAGTGTGTGAATATGGGTGTTCTTAAATGGATTCTTCTGGTTTAAGTCTGGTTTTCTTAACTGCATTGTTCGGAATTTTATGGTTTTGGTGTGTCTGTAGGTATTGTATTGGTTTTTCAAGGCAGCTTGGCTTCAATACTTGACCGAGATTTCAAGGAATTTAAATTATCTATTTTAGAGCAAGTAAAATTACCTTCTTGGAAAAGCTGATTTGGGTACAATACAAATGGTCATTTGAGAAAATTTTGGCAGTTTTCTTTTTTTACATGTTGCTTAAAGCAATCAGGCACCCAGACATTTCTGGAAGAACTTTAGTCCCTCTGAAGCCAGAGTTTATGTACATGAAACCTGCTCTGCATCAACTTGGACTGATTCAGATGAGACTCTGCCTTGCTAAAAGAGACAGGGCTCCAGTCCAACAAGGCTGGGACAGAATGGCTGAGAGGGTGATACTGTGCCAGTATATCTGAAATACATCTGTGCTTGGTTTTGGTGGCATGGGGATGCAGTTAGCTGGGGCTACTGCTGCCTTCTGCTGAGATTTTAATATGGCAAATCAGTGGATTTGAAATAAAAGCTGAATTTGAGTGCACTCAAACTCTGTTCTCAAACACAGAAATCAGTCATGTAAAAAAAGACCCCTGTCCTCTCTCTGTTTCTGTTATTTATTGCTTCTTGTGCCCTCAGTTCCCTGAGATACTGAAAATATACACAGACCCATAGCCTTCTGTGAACTAACAGAAATGGAAACACATAGTCTAGCAAGCAAGTACATTGCTACAGCAGGCAAGGAGACACTTAAAGAATGGCATTTTGGGCCACTGTTGCATTATCATACTGAGATTTTCACTAATTTGAGACTTTTATGGAGAAAATTGCTGAAATTTCAAAGTCATAATAGCAGTATAAAGAGTCTGAAATGTTTGGAGCCATCAAAACTGCTTTTCTCCTGAAGAATTACGGCTGAAAGCTCTAGTTACTGTGTCTGGCAACTGCCATGCAAAGTGCACCCCATAGGTGGTAGGTCTGTGTTTCAGCACTCACACTGCAAGGCAGAAGAGCTTCCTTTGGACTGGCTGTGTCTCACCCCCACTCAAGCAGTGTGTATCAGTGGGAGCCCTGCATCCTGCTTGGCTCTTGACCACAGAGTGACTTTTCAGCCCTGGTCATCTCGGGTCTATAAACATCCTTGGGAACCTGCCATGTCAAACGATTGTAGGAAAAGGTCATGTCAGACTGACCAAATCATCTGACTCTTCATCTCATCTTTCTCCTGTGTTTATCAGGTCATTTGAAGCCATCTATCCACTTAGTTGTCACTACATTGACTCTTTGCTATTAAGGATCATTAATATTGTAAGGGCCATGCACTGTCTGTGTAGCCCAGCAAATTACAAAAGACCAAGCAGGTGCCTCACAAGTCATGCACTCTGGAGGGAATACACTAGAAGGCTCCTGTCAAAGCTTTTATTTAAAGTTAAGCACTGGAAGCTGCAGTAACAAAGCACTTGTGTGGCTGTTGTGGGCACGATCTAAGTCACACTCAAAAAAGGGCTTTTAAGTCAAAAGTGTAAATTCTGCAGAGCCAGATTTGACTATGATTTCCATAAAATTTTTAGAGATATAGATGGACCTGCAAATGGGACTGCAGTTTTATAGTTCTTTTTCTGCTCCCTTAGAAATAAGAAACACTGCATCCTATTGACTCTGGTGGACTTGCTGGACTCCAGCTCCTGCATACTCCTGCTGGATAGGTATCCTGAGCCCAATAGGCTACTCTGATGCTCTCAGAGATGAAGAAACTTCACTGTCCCAAAAGAGGGTGACAGAAGTCACCACTGCCCCTTTGGCTTCCAAGAAGCCACCTCTGTCCTTCAGGCAGGAAGTCAAGGACTGCGGGAAGTGTTGACTTGTTTGGTCTGTAATTAAAAGAAGGGTACTTACAAGAACCTATTCATATCCTTTATGATCTCCCCCAGGATCATTTAACTGACTAATTTGGACAGCCTAGACAACAAATGAGGATCGGTCTCCTCTCTTTCTACAACTCTGTAAACATAATCCTTGATTGATTGGCCTCTAATATATCAGACCTAAATGAAAAATTAATTAGATTGGCTGCAACCCTGAAGTGAGCACTTTACCACTTTGTTGTTTTGTACATTTGATCCTTTCTTCTTTGATTTATGGGCAAAGGAGAAAGGGGAGAGAAAAAAGAGGAGGAAAAAGAGGTTTGTTCTCACTGTCCCTTGAAGTCAGATGGGTTTATTGAAAACTGAGCTCTGCTTGGCCAAGAAGCAAAATGAGCAGCAGCAGCAATTCCCTACTAGCACATACCACCAGGTAGGAAGGTCCAAAGGGAGCTGCTCCTCTCCCAAAAACTATGCCTTTAAGGAAAGCCCTAACATTAGTTTTGGCAATCTGGATTTTCCCTGGCTGTGTCCATGATTCCAGCCTCCTGGTTTGCATGGCCCTTTTCGGCAGCGAATTTTTTTTCTCCCTGAAACAATGGGGCCATAATTTGGATCTGCCTTTGGAAAGGCCAATAAAAATATGTTTTGTTGGAGATGGTAAGGGTCACCATTGCTGATTTTCACAAGGAGTGCCGGAGGTTTGTGAGAGCCAGTCAACATGATGTTGGTTTGTCTTGGAAAAATCTTCTGACTGTTGAATACTGCCTCACCAAAACACTAGCTAAACACATGATAGTCACCATGTTTCACAGTCTCAAAGGGGGAAGCATAAGGTGAAAAATAAACCAAATGTTTTCTAGGTTTGTAAAGTATTGTAGGATTCAGAGCAGAGTTAGATGATGCAAAATAAATTCAAAAACACAGTGAAGAGTGGAAACAAAAAATCTGAGCTTAGCACATCCAGGGGTGAACAGCAAAGGCAAGTGAAGAGCGTGTTGTTAATCACAGCCGAATTTTTGCCAAAGCCTGAGGCCCAGAAAGGCAGCTGAAGAGTAGCAGTATATTAAACACAAACCAGTCTCATGGCCAGGAGGAAATAATGTGACCCTAAAGTGAGGCGCAGTTGAAATAAGAACCTTTATGTTATTTAAAGAGTTATTAAAAGTGAGAGCAAAAATTAAACTGAATTCCAGAGAGCAGTTATATGGGCAGATATATAGAAAATTCTGCATTAGCACGGCTTTATCCTGGAAGGCAAAACATTTGGACGAGGTTTAAAAAATAAATTTCTTTTTTTTTTTTGTAAATAACAGAAAGAAAAGTCTTATTTGAAACAAGCTACTTTGATATAAACTGGCTGATTTCAAGAAAACTTTTATTAAAGTAGCAAGAGCAAAGTTAAGTAAAATTAAGAAGAAGAAGAAAAAAGCAAAATTAAAATACCATGTGCATGTGACGTTCCAAGGTTTTGCTGCTTCCAGAGAGCTCTTCATCAGCTGTCCAGACACAGGAGACCAATAAATAAGACCCCTGTGCTGGAGTCTTGACGTCCTGCTCAGAAAATGCTTTTTTCCTCTCTCTTTCCTTTCTTTCTTTGACAGGATTCAGCCCCAAGGCACTACCTGAAAACTAGTCTGTGTAGTTTTGAGGTAGAAACTGCATTGTGTATCTGTGTGCATGGTTTGCTGTGCAACATTTTAAAATATATTTCTAAAAAGGCTTGGTTATTCCGTGTTCACCTGACTAGAGGTGGAACCAATAGGATTCAGATTTTTTCCATTTCCAGGTCAAAACCTCCAGGATTACGTCAGGCAGAGGGAGGACTTCTGCCAGGATTCCAACAATCCTTGCACTGTTTAATTAGAAGACTAGTGCCAGCTTGGGGGGGTCTACCTCACATCTTGTAATGAATCCTTTCAAAAGAGCCCTCTATTTTTGACTGCCACAAAAGCAAATTTACAGCCGTGGTGCTTTTTCAATAACTGAATGCACAAGTTTATTTCCAGCTGGTGCAAGCCAGGCTCTCTGACGAGACAAGCTGGAAAAAGCTCAAACTTCAAGCTGTGTTAATGTGTATGGGGCAGGTCTGCAACTGCAGGAGGAGAGGCTGCTTTAGCATGCCCAGGTTGAGGGAGTATGCATCCAGTAGTTTGGGAAGCGTTCATGGTGTGGCTTGGATGACAAAGCCTGAGATTTCTAGTCCTAAGAGGAGTTTTCCTGTGGGTGCAGACACGTGGTGCTGTGTTTCATGTGTAACATACAGCTTTGCCAATAGTCGGCTGGTTTGGTCATCTCTGAAAAGGATTTCTGCTCCTGTTACACTAGTGAGATCCTTCCTTCCTTCCTCCTTTCACTCTGGTGAAAAAAACCACAAAACATGGCACAATCAGACTCCTGTTCCAACCTCAGTGCACCTTTTCACCTGGATTTTTTTTCGCCCTACAATGCAATGCTGTGGTGAATTTCTTGGGACTATTTACAGGTTTCCTATGGGCTTCTCCACTTTAGTACCCTAATGGTTAGGATAATAATGGTAATTGTTATCTTAATGTTAAACTTTGATAGTTGTGAATGAGAACAAACTGGGAAAAGGTGGCTGTTTTGCCCAAAGGTGTTTTTGTGCTCGACAAAGATGATACCTTACCTAAAATGGTGCAGTATAAGTATGCTCCATTTGACCATAAGACCAAAAAAAGCACAGGCATGGGCATTACTGTGTATTTTCTCATTACAGATTTCAGATTCCTATCCCTTTGACTTTTATAAAAAATCTACTATTTCCAAGGAAACAGTATCTGAACATCTCTGAGAAATTAATTATAGCAGGTTCTGCTCTGGACAGGAAAGGCCTGCCTATGGTAAGGATATCAAAATCACAGCGTGACTGGATCAGGAAAGCAAAATCCGCACAGCACTTTGGGCACTAGAGCTTTGTGGTGGCTGTGGACCTGCACTTATAACTGCTGTTGTGTCAGGTGGGATTTTGTGAGGAACTTAAGAGCCATGGCATCTGGCTACTGAACACCAGTATGATATTGTGCAGAAAATCCCTTCATGTTCTCTGTGGCTGCAGTAATGATTCTGAAATTTGTCTGTATCACAAGCAAGCAAAGGTAATAGCAGATCTCCTAGCAGGGTACATGTAAACCCTTGTGCATCTCTGGTCAGCTTTTCTCCTAAGATCTTCATCAGTTTCTGACCCAACCTTTCAGACTTCCTTTTATGTTAAATCAGTGATATCTCAGTTGTTTGGAACATGGTGTTTATAATGTAAAAGTCATGGGTTTGATCAATATTTTGACTTGATGATCCTTGCGGGTCCCTTCCAACTCAGAATATTCTTTGATACTGTAATTTTGGTGATTTTTTTCCCTATGAAAATTCCATGGGAGATATTTTTTGGAGCAGAACAGAGAGCCCAACTAGCAGTATCCGTGACTCCTGCTCCCCTGTTGCAGATTGTGACCACTGCAGTGCTGTCTGAGACAGGAAGAGCTACTGCTAAAAAACTCACTGAGTGAATAGCTTTAAATTTTCAGTGAAAACCACTGACATTTTAATTTTCTGCAGATGCTTATTTTCTTTAAGCTTTCATTTTCTGCAGATTGTCTTGGGGGAAAATGTTTTACATAATCTCTTTTTCTGCTTTTGGATGCTTGACCCTACCTCTGGAGCAAATACAGGTAGAGGGAAGAAATTGTGGTGCAACTTTTAAATACATACTTTTAAGGATCTACCACTGAGACCTCTTTTATAAGTGTTTGGATATCATCAAATGAAGCCATTAGTTTCTGAAAAGGATTAAAATGAAAAATCTTTTAAGTCAGCAAACTGCCCTGGTGAGTTAGCTCTGTGAGAATGGAATGGCTTGGGCATTTTCTTTTTTTTTCCCTCCTTACAAATAGGAAAATGATATGTTGTAACTTTAACCTGATCAGATCAGTGTCTGAAAACTCAGGGTGAAATATTATCCCTCTTAAAGTCAGTGTCAAAGTCCCTGCTGATTTCAGTAGAGTTATGATAAATCCTTGTGGAAAACGACACTTCGCATTACAGTATTCTCAACTTCTTTTTTTTCTCCCCTAAGTAATCTATCTCGTAAGCCATATACCTGGTGCTTTCTCGCTTCTCAAAAAATACAGCTTTCCATGAGAAAACTAGATATGGTTATCCTTTATGTCTTGTACTTGAAAGTACTTCTATAATTTTTAGTGTAACTACTACACAGTACAAGGTGTGGGAACAATTTCCTCACTTCCATCTCAGAAATATGTTGGCATCAGGAATGTTTGTTCAAGTAATAATAATCAAAGGGCTGGTTATTCAGCAGGTAGTCCTGTTGATGTTATTAAGTCCATTTCTGAGCTGGTGTTTTATTTCTTGCGGGATGGAGCAAATGAAGTTTCTGCTTCAGACTTAGAAAGGTCAGGTGGAATAGTCCATAGATTTGGGTTAGAGGCACAAATGAGACAGGGTCACATTAGTGGTGACAGCCTTCAAGAGGAACTTTATTCTTTCCTATTAGCTCCAACACAAGCAAATTATGACTGCCTCTCTGCCTTTTGTGCAAGGTGATACTGCACCCAAAGGACAGAGGGGAAAATATTAGCAGACTGCCATTTCAGAGGGTCTTCAGAGAAGCTCAGCATCAATCAGTCACCAACATGAGCACCAGCTCATCTTAATACTGTAAGGACCCAGTATTAAGACACACAAGCTTCAAAATGGGGACTGAGTTCATTTAGGAACCCTTCTCTGACTCCTGTTTTGACCTGGTTTGGAAATCTGTCCCTTTAATAGGAAATTTTTTTGACTTGCACATTGATCTGATTATTTCAAGCCTGTAAATAGCTTCTGTGATGCAGCCCACTTACATTACTTGTTCCAGGTTTCCATTTTGCTTCTATCTGAGTTTATTTTATTATAGGGAATTATATAGCCCAGAGGATTTTTCTTCATATCAAAGTTGCCAGCATATTCCTCATAAAATGCAGTCTGTGATGGAAGTAGGCTCAGCCTATTAAGGGAAATATTCAGAAGCAATGTCAGCATTACAAATCTCTCATTGGTCTGGAATTATGTAGGATCTAATGGTGAAAACATCCTCGTGAATAGTTTGCACTGAATTTGCCAAATTCTTCTCCATATCAATGAAGCTGCTGAATGTAATATGATATGCCCAAGAGTTTGCTGGATGGGATTTTAGGATTTTATTTGGCATAGCACTTGAGCACATGCTTAAAATTAGGAATAGGTTTGTGTTCAAGGTGAAGCACATACTTTTTGTTGCCAAACCAGGATGCTTTTCAGTCGCTTTCCTGTTTGAAAGGCCTCTTTCCCAATTAAGGTAGCTGGGCTTTTCTGCCTGCTGGAGCCTGCCTAAATTTAATAAGGCTCCTGGTAAGTGGGGCTTTAAGCTCAGGTTGTATAAATGTGAATTGCAGCTTGGAATTTGCAAATAATAACTGATGACAGTTATGGGACTGGAGTAAATAATCAGTGTGTTAACTTACTATTGGCTCATTTCATCAGCTTCAGGCCTCTCTGTGTGACAGTGCTAATGGCTGACTTTGACAAGCTGTGTTTCTGGTCAGTGCCCAATGTGCTGCTTAAAATGGATTTTGGTTTTCCATCCTGGTTTTCCTCAACCTGTGGATTGGGGCCATTTGGGGCCTTGTTGTTAAAGATAATTTCTTTAAAATTCAAGGATTGGAAGAGTTGAATTAGCAGCCTGACCTGCCAGTCAGATACCCCACGCTTTTTGCAGACTATTCATGCATATGCACCCTTAACTCTCTTGCCTTTACTTGAAAATAAGGAGCTGGGGGTGCCAGTCTTGAAAAATGAAGTAATTTTGCCTTCTAAAGAAGCCAATAATGAGGGGAGGGAAAGTAATCACTGAGGGACTGCGAAGGCTTAATCTACAAAACATCCTGCTTCATTTTGATATCTTACCTGTTTTTAAAATGCTTAAATAATATCCCAAGTAATTTTCATACAGGAATTTTTAAGTTGTGAAAAGTCAATTGCCTTGACCTACTGTTGCTCTTGTTCATTGCCAACAATTCTTAGAGGAACCTCACCTGGATTATTTTTTAAATTGTTGCCAAGATGCCAAGAATTGAATATCTTGCTGAGTTATTTCATACCCTGATCACTTGCCCTGCTCTGTTAACTTCTGGTTCAGAGCAACTATCTTATATTGCATGCAATGAAATTTGATTTTTATTTCTGGAAGTGGAGGACATTTTGGGTTATACAATCTTTCGAGGGAGGGGTGCAGAAATGCACTTCCCTTGAGGGATGGCTGGCAGATGGTTTCTCTCCAGCAGGTCTCTTTGTGGCCCATATGCTGGAATAAGAAGCCATCAGTAAACCAGCCTTGTTCTGTCACCTGCTTTTACTATGAGAGATTCCAGCCTTCCATCAGATAATGCTCAGTGTATCCCCCATTCTTGCTCCCAGTCTTTTAAGACCGGATTATTTTATTTTTTTTTTAAAGCAGTTTAGTAATTTTGCTGGACTTGGTGCCTGACCCTTGTCCCATGTGACAGCCAGAGGTGATCTGATGGACCTGGGAGAGGAAATGGAAGCGCTGGGCAGCCAAAGCCCTGTGCTTTGGTTGGTTTGGTTTGGTTTTCTGTGGGCCTGCTGTGCTCAGCCCATGTGTGTGTGAGCACATGGCAGCTTGCACAGATGCAGTGCAGCACCAGTGCCAGGAATTTGGGGCGCCCAAAATATGGGTGAGGGGAAGGCAGCCAGTGCAAGTTGGGTACCAGCCCACTAACTTACCTAGAAGGACTAATAGATGAAAATAAATGCAAATCCTGATTGTAATCACTGACCTGATATGTCATGTTTACTTAATGGATAAGAAGAGGAGAATATAGCACTAAGGACAACTGCAATATAGTCATTGAGTACTTCAGCTTGAGAGATTTTTCCAGTGGTAATTAACATATTTAACTTATTTCTGAAGATTTACAAACATTAAATGCCACTAAGCATTCCATGCCATGAATGTCAAAGAAGCTGATGTAACTTTGGGAGCATATATTTCATCCATCATAGCACTCCTGTCACTTAAATGGCACTCAATCCACTTAAAATTGCAGTGATTATGGAAGAACATCAAGTTTCATCAGCAGTGATTACGCTGTGATTATCACACACGTACTTCTCAGGGCTTCTTCTGCTCTTATGCAGCTGCCAGTTTGCAAATACATATGGGGGAAGAGTCTTTGGAGCTCTGTAGATAAACCTGGTGCTTCCATTCCATCAGTCAGTCTTTTCAGCATGTTAATTTGCACTTTGGGCAGAGAAATTTAACTCTCAAGAGTGATTTGGAACAGGAAAGAGGTTAAAGTCTCAGTGAAGATCTTGTCCACCTGCAGAGGACTATACTGGTTAAACTAAATGTAGGGAGATTTTTGATTAGCCACTTTGCCTGACTTTCTCTCATCAATCTACTGAGACTCTTTAGAGATAGTGAACCACCTTTTCCAGGCAAGGGGATGGAGACCTAAGTAACCTTCTTTTTGTAGAAAACTACAGGGGAATCTCTTCATTCCCTTGTTTACAACTCATATGCCTGACTTAAATGAAACATTTTAGGATGTGTATTTCCTCAGGAAGAAAACAGCAGAGACACATGCAAATGGAAAGCCCAATCCAGACCCAGGTTGCTGTCAGTGGAAAAATTTCTGCTGGTGCCACTGATCTTTAGGTGTCAAGGGAAAGTGTAGGAACTGGGGGAGAGGACAGGAAAAACAGTTCAATGTGGCCAAAATATTTCCCATGAAGTCGGTAATAAAGCTAAAGCACAGGAGGAAAATATGCTGCTTTTATTATCTTTTTTTGTTTTTACTGTAGCTTTAGGAGCCAGCCTTTCAAAAGGACTCAGCTTCCTGCAATGCCTCCTGAGAAGAGCAGTGAAGCTCTTTTGAAAGTATGAATTTCATACAACATTTGTGTCTGACATACTCCCATCTGCCTCTGTCTTCTTGTGTTTGCCTTCCATACTGTAGCAAACTCTTTGAGCAGCAGCAATTCTCTCTCAAAGAGTGGGAAGTAAGCAAATGTAACATCACATTTGCAAAAAGCAAGCCATTCACTTCTAAATCCCAGCACTGCACACAGAGCCCAGGAGTCAGGTACACAATATTCAGGCTGCTTGCTTACTAAGCCCTCCCTAGTTTTTTTCCCATTATATTTGAGGAGCACAGGTCAGTTCTGTGATTTGCAGTTGCTTGAAGGATTCCATTGGCAGCAGTCTGGACTTTCTCAGCAGACTTTGCCACTTGGTCCAGCCCTGTAGGGGACAAGAGTCCCTGTCAGCTGTCAAATAAGTGAATTTATAAGGCTGCAATCCATGTGTGATGAGCATTGACTGATCTGCCTTGCTTTGATTATTTTTGCTATCCAATATCTCCAGCTGCTTGCAAACAATCTGTGCACCCAAACTGAACCAATAAAGCCTTTCAGAATTTAAATCTCTCTATATAACTGCACATTACACGTAAGTAGAGTAGGCTAACTTTTCTAGAAAATATATTTTCTGGGAAAGTATTTACTTGAACTGACACTTGAAATATTGGGGGAAGACAAAAATAGCAGTTTATTTTCTAGTTTGCTAATTCTACTGATCCTGAAAATACCACTGGTTGTATTCATTGTTGTTTAGATTTACATGAAGTTCTGTGTATTAATAGCTGTTCTTCACATATGTTCATATCTAGACCGTATCCTTGAAAGAAATGCATTTCCTTTTTTTTAATGGAAAGAAGAAAAAACTCTGCTCAGAGAGGCAAATTTTCCAATACATTCTTTGACTGCTGCAGAGGTATGCACTGAGGCAGGTAGTAAATCCCTCTTAGTATTGATCCTGGCTTTAACCAGTGAGTGACTGAGCGGTTTTGACCTTGAGAAACAGCGTGCGTGGAAATGATGTGTCACAAAATCCTCACCTGTGCCGTGGAGAAAAGCAGATTTCTCCTCACCATCCCTGGGACTTAGCACTCCTAGGTAGCTCAGCCCTCCCTACAGCAATGTAGTGCCTATATGAACCTTCATGCTGGGTCACAGTATTTCAAACTAAGCCAGGAAATGGGGACTGTGTTGTCGCTTAACATCCGCTGCACTCTTAGATGAATATTGTTTAAATGCATGTGAGTGTGTATGCAGAAATGGAAGGAGAAATAGAAAGACTGGAGCCTCCCCTCTCTCCATACACCCTGTGCTATCTTCTTTCTCCTTGCATTTTAGAGCTGGTCCCCCTCTCCTCTTTTCTCTGTGTTATTATTGAAATGAATAGTCACTCCTAGGTATTTTTGTTTTGCTGCTTACCTTTTAACATGCCTTTTGAACACTTGGGAAATGGACAGTGTAATAAGTGGGATTATTTAATTCTGTGCCTTCACAGGTTTTAACGGTGGAAATTTCAGAACATTGCAAGTTATTGATAATAAATTTTCCTCTTTTAAGCTTGAAAACACAAAGGTGAGAGGGTGAAAGTTTTTGCTGCCCCTTCTGCTATTGGTGTTCCTGATTCTGTCCAGATTCAAGTCTATAAAAAAGACACACCCCCAAATTTCTAATGTTGGTGGTATGTTTTTAGACATAAAATCTCCAGAACTTATTTAGAAATTTTTTTCATTAATAATCAGAAAATCTGACCGTCCTGTCAAAAGTGGCATTTTCTTGGCTAGTAATGGATTTATTTATTAACTTATTTTGAAAGTCCATTTTTCATGAAGAAGGTTGGTTGAGTTGGAGCATTTCTTTACAGCTTCTCTAAAGACTTGGTCATGAGGAAACTCACAAAATGTCTGGGGGAAATTTCATAAATAACAAGAAATGAAGCAACTCCTTTGCGATGAAGCAGGAAATGAATGCTGGCATCCGAAGTTTCTGCTGTGCTAGATATCCTGGGAGGATTATTACTGTTTTATCCCTGAAAGTTGGAAAGCAAAACAAACCTTTCCCAAGAGATCAAGTTTAAAACACTAGATTTAAGTTTTGTTGTTGGCTGTCTGTCTTGTTATTGGTTTATTTTAAATTCTGTTTAGGCAGACAGTGCTGGAGGAGTTGCTGTGCTCTGCAATGGAAAGAAGCAATTTTTGCTGTGAAAGCCTACCCAAACTACCATAAAAATGGTGATTAGAATTTCAAAACTTCTCCATTGAGTAGCTGTGCGTTTTATTGAGAAATGAGGAAACTCCAATCATATTCTCCATCTTTGGCAGGATTGACCTTATGAGTTTTTCAATTTGCTTATCCCAAGAGATTTCTTTTTTCAGCCTGAAAGTCTTGTTAGCCATCCTTTCTGATGGTCAGAGGGTGCTGGCAGAAAAAGCATCCTCTTTTGTTCAACCAGCTAATATAGTCGAAAAATAATGTCTCAGGTAACAGCTCTTTGCACAGTTAGAGGAAAGGAGTTCTGAAAGCTGAAAGGATTCGCTGGAAGTCCATTTTAGATGTGTGCCTGTTAAAGTACTTTTGAAAGAAAATATTACACTAAAGGCTGGTGTCTACAGCAAAGCAGGAGCGTCAGCAAAGTGATAGACAGGTGCCTTTATCTTCTGGAGAAAAACAAATAGTCCTTTGTAGCTTGTGGAACAAAACAAGGTTAGAAAGGGCAGAGATTATACTGTTTCATAAGGCTAATACTGCATTGGATTTCCCAGTTCTTGGTACAGCTCTCAATCTAGTTCTCATGTTTGCTCTTGGATGGCATTTTGCGTGGCTCCCAGGTGGCTCAGGACTGGCAGAGCAGCAATGGAGTGATGTTTTTGTGTCTTCCCCCATTAGCAGTGTGCTCCTTATCTTTAAATGGTTATGTAATCCATTTCTAGCCCAGGTTGCCTCAAGGTAGTTATAGTAGCATGAGGGAGTGACTTCTTTCTGATACTTTGTTTTTTTGGCTTAAATATCCAAGTTTATATACAGGGGAAAGTATCTGTCTTGAAGAGCATTAGTTTTCAACTGGCAATCATTTCTGGTTTTAAAAAAGTTTGGAGAAAATCATGTCACAATTTCACTCTATTTCAGTAATCTGAAGCAGTGCTGATGGTTCCAATATTCTAAAGGAAATGAGGTGATGCAATAGGGAAAAGAAAATATATTTCTTGCTTTCCCAAGCTGCATATATTCCTTTCCCATTTACTCGTACTGCAAGGGTCTGCTACCTCTCCTGTTTGTAATTATCATCCTTTCAGACTAAATTTATGTACAGTGGAGACAGATCTAGCCACGCTTATGTTAACACTGCTTTAAGTTGCCCCCTTTGGATATTTCTGGGAAAAGAGAAGGAGCTGTGTGCTCTCTCAGCTTTTGTTTTACAGTGCAAAACATGGCAAGTCATTTTAGTTTCTTGTCCTAAATTGGCCTGACCACTAGCCCTATTTAAGTAGCCCTAGTCCATATGTTATTCTGCCTTGGCCACGAGGAATTTGCAGTGACACTTGAGCTCCATCCTGCTTCCTAGTCTCTGCTCATCCCATGGGAGTCCTGCCCATCATTCACTGTCATCTCCGCAGGTTTGGCTTTCTAACAGCACCTTCAGACATGTGATTTGAAATCCTTTTATGATCTGCCTGTCCTCCCAAGGCTTTTTCTGCCATCATTTCCAACAGAGAAATCACTGAAGGTGTTATCACCAGTGATCCCAAATTACTGCCCAGAAACCTGCTCAGCTCCATCCCCTGGGCCTCTTCCCAGCTAATTTTGGCTGCAAAGTGTGCCAGCTTAGCCATAGGATGGCAGTTCATTCCAGCATCATATCATCAGCAAATCACATGGGTAAGCTCCAGAAGTCATGTAGAGGCTATTAATTTAAATAATAAAGAAAATTATTCCCCTGGCCATTTTTTACCTTCCAGACTGGTTCACCCTTCCCCCGTGCAATCTGTTACCTCTTAGTTGGTTTCATAACTGCTTTTAGTCCCTCTGATAATCCCCATTTTCTCAATTTTGAGTATTTCCCTTGTGATATTATAACTAATACTTTATTTGAAGTTTGAATAGTCTCCAATCTTGTGTGCCCTTTATCTAGAAAATGAGTTATCTTTTTAGAGGAAGGCACCAGCGAAGTCTCATATGATCTCTCCTTGTTCAGCTCATGCTACATTTTTCCCCCTTTTTCTGTTTGTCTGCCTTATGTTGTTCTTGCTTTCAAAAGTTGTGCCTTTGCTGTCAAATTAATATTTTGTAATTGCCTCCAACTCACATTTTTCCTCACTTCCATGCTCAGTAGATTGGTATTTTTCACTCTGTGACACCACTATGTGTTGCCAGATTTAATAAAAATCCTCTCTATCAGCTTAGTGCTCTCATGAGAGTTGTTAAAAAAAATAAAAAGGCAGTGAAGGTAGAGGGCAAGCTCATAGTGGAACAGGAGATAGAGCCAAAAGAGGTCAAGGAAGTGGATTTACACTCCCTGAGCTTAGAAAAAAATCCTTCCCTTCTGTATCTACCACTGCTTGAGGATATCTTCCTTACTCTTTCAAGGTCCTCAGGTGAGGACCAGTTGATTCAGAATGATCTCATTTTTTCAGACTGAAAGGACGTAGATTCCAGGAATAGGAATGAAGTGTGTCCATTTCTGGGGGAGAAAAACCAGTACCTTCCCTGCCAAAACCCAAGGTGTCTCTGCACTGTGTGGGGCCCTAGTGCCCATCTGGGCAAGAACACCCTCAGGAGGGACAGTCAGGTTGTCCCCAGGCCAGCCCTGCCTTGCAGCTGGGCAAGTGTGAACCCCTTACAGCCAGGCTGGCAAGATTCAGAAAGACACAGACAGATATTTCCTGCCCTTAAGGAATACTTTGTGCTGGAAATGATGCTTTTGGGAACAGTCCTGGGTTCCTTTTTTTGTTTGTTGATGCTCTGGGGAGGAGCTGCTGGGCACCTCCTTGGGTTTTGTACCACTGTTCAGCTGTTGTACTCAGGGCTGTATAAACACATCCAGGTGATTCCTGCTCTGAGGAATTTCTATTCTAAGGCAAGGTGCTGGGAGAAAGGATTTATGGATAGTGCTCAGAAATTGTGTGTAGAAAGTATTTTGCAATAGTGACCCTGCATGGGGCAGAAGGGAAAACATAGCTAAGTGACCGTAACTTCGAGTTCTGTACCTTGATTTATCTCTAGTGGAGCTTGTACTTTAATTTTGTATCCCTTTATCCCTTTTCTTTTTCAGACTGATGATTTAAAATCTCCATAAATTAGCATACATCAGTAAAAATTAATGTGACTTAATTATCTTTCCTGCTTTTGCAAATTGAGTTTGGCCTCTGTGACCATCTTTAAATGATCACTGCCTTTCTGACTTGTTCTGTGAGAAACCAGAGTCCAGTGGTGCTAAGTCACATCCAAAAATGATAATAGGCTTCTAATGTGGAGAAAGTCTTGAAAATCCATCCCACAGAAAATTACAAGCTGGGAAGCAGCAAAATTCAAGTGTGTCTTGGTTAATGGCCTGCCTATTCCACAATGGGCATGAAAAAGAAGGCGGCATTGGAAAGTGAATTTGAGATACAGTGGAAAAGGTTATAATTGGAAAACTATATTGCATCTCCACCATCAGCTGATCAACCATGCCTCTGATACAGCCCTAGAATCAGCATTGTTTTGCTAGCAAATAATTTTAGGATTTTTAAAATATTTTCTGTTCGCAAAAATCGTAGAATATTTTTGCTTTGGCAAGTGTGGATTTTGTGCTAATATCCATAAAGGTATTTTGTTGCCAGGTTTGGTCGAACAAAAAAAAAAACAAAATACCAAACTAAACAAAACTTTTTTTATCAGCTAGCTTTTGCCATCCATGGCAAAGATAAGAGCTGTTTAGGAAACTTTTCAGAATGGTTGCATTTTTCCCCTTCAGAGTAGTGATTTGTCATAACAAACAATTTTTTTACTGTAATGTACTGGTCTGATATAATGTTCTGTGAAGATACTGCCTAGACATCGGATGAGATGAAATGGTGTGACCCTCATTATATCCCAGAGCAGTCACCAGTCCTGTCTTTGAGGCACACAGCATTTGGGCTGCCTGGCTGCTGTGCTAAAACCCAGATTTTTTTGTCCTAGACTTAATCTGCCTCTCCTCCTTGCTACACTGCCTTGTGTTTGTTCCTCTCTGTTTTATCCCTTCCCCAGACTGTCTCCCATAGCTCATGGTGGCCTAGGACATTGGCCCAGATTCTTCTCCAAATGATATATTATCTACTGAATGGAAACAAGGCTCTGGAACAGGCCATCTTTCCTAGTGGACAAAGAGGGAGCTGGTATCCCTCTTTGGGGATTTTCAGTCATTTTTACTGAAAAGTCTGACTCTCTGCAAAAGTCAGTAGGGCTCTTCATGAATCCTCTGGGTGAGGGGCTCTGGGAGAGCTGGGAATTTAAACCAGCAAGAGGAAAGTAAAAGACAGCATGATAGTGTGCTGTTTCTACTTTATATACACTTCACTAGAGCAAAAGCTACCCTATATGAGAAGTTTTTGATAGCCAGAAACTGTATAACAAGAGCCAGGAGCTGGAAGCTGAAACTGGAGAAATCCATCCTCAAAACAAGATATACTTTAAAAAAAAAAAAAAACAAAAAACAAAACAAACTAACAAAAAAAAACCCCACAAAAATACAATAACCCCCTTGCCCTGCCCAAAAGTAAACCTAGACATTAATCATCATGACAGTTTCCCAGAAGATGTAGTGGATCTTTATGGACTTCAAGTTTGAGACAACTTGTTACTTTGAAAATAATTAGTCTAGGGCTAAGTTTTTGAGGAAGATGGGGGAACTGCTGTGTGACATCTTCTGCCCATGACAGTGATAAAATTAAGAGTTCATTCCTGAAGGCCACTTTATCCCTAAATTTTCAGTTACTCAATCTCCTGTTAGTGCTTAAGTACTGGTAATGAAGTTTTATTGATGCCTTTAGATTTTATCAAGTGCATATTTATTCTGTGTGCTGTGCTGAAGAGTCAAAGCTCTCCATACCTGCAAAAATTGCAAAATACAGGCCTGAGAATAAATGTGTTTTGCATAGTCAGTTTGCCTTAATTTGTTTCTTTTTTTTTTTTCTTTTCTTTACTCTTGCTTGAATCTGATTTAAATGCCCAATGCTAGACATATAATTGAAACATTTTGTTCTCAAACTTAGACAGTCATGTTTTAACAGTCTCTGCTGCTCCCTGTATCTCCTTGCTCACAGAGATGCTGCTTTCTTGTGTCCTGTCATGCAGTGAGGAGCACACCCTGTGCTGTCTCTCTGGGGATGGAGCATAGGAGGAACTCCTCTCCAGGCCAGGGGAAACAGGTGTCCCTGACCTTGGGAAACACTGACTTCCAGCACAGCACCAGTGCTCAGGCAGAAAATGCTGGGCTGGCTGTGAGCAGGCAGGACAGGAGCCAGGGGGTGCAGGAGTGTGCTTCCCTTGCTGGTCACAAAGATGTAACTTGGCACAGCCGTGCCACTAATGCAGGCCCTGCACCCAGATGGCAGGTGGGCTTGAGAGATGGAGCCAAGCAGTAATAGACTGTGTCATTGCTGCAGATTTAGAGGGCATGATGGTTTGCAAAGGGAGGTGTTGCAATGATCCTCCTTACACAGCAGTTTTTTGTTAGCAGTCAAAGAAAAGAACCTACAGATCTGTTTTGATTGCGTCCTCTTTGTATTTAGCATGGAGCCATCCCTACCACAATTTAGGAGGGAAAAAAAATACCAGCCTTACAAGATTGAACTAAAAATTGCATCTGTGTACTGGGAAAGCACAGGGAAAGCAAATTTGTATTACTCATGAAGGTAGCACAGTGGTGCAATAAACTTTGTAGAGGACTTGGAAAGTGTCCCCCTCCACATCCAGGGTTTGAAAAATACTTTTATTTCTATCTGAGGCATACAGGTAGAATAGATTCACCCACAACCTATGTCACTGTAGTAAGTGACATATGTGACCTCTGGCTTTCCCCTGACTTTGAGCTTTGTCCCTCATTCATTTGTGACAGTCTCCTCCTCACTTGAGACAATACAGTCACCCAGGACATTGAGGTTCTTGGCCCATTCATGGTTTGTGGGCTGTAAATTTCAGGNTTGAGGTTCTTGGCCTGTTCATGGTTTGTGGGCTGTAAATTTCAGGAGAGACAGTTTGAGTGAACCTCAGTGCTGGTACAAAGGCTGGCTGTGAATGGTGTTCTAACATAAAATAATAAGTACTCTTGCTTCGTAGCATCAGTTCAGCCTCCCTTTCCATCTCCAACTTGTTCTCCTCACCTTGACCTGAATCCAAACATTGCCAACTGCTCTTCAAGCTGCTTATGACTGTCAGCTCCCATGACTTCTCCAGCTGGAGGGACTTGCAGGAAACCAGCTTTGCTGGTCACTGCCAGGCTGCCTTCCCCCTAGCAGCCACGCAAGAAAGGGGAGACAGCAGCAGGCCCAGCACAAGCCTGGACTTTGTGTTAGCTGTACTGTGTGAGAAGTCATGTGGAAGAGCAGTTTGATGCCCCCTTGATGCTTTGGAGACCTTTCCCAACAACAGCTACAGGGTCCAATTTCAGGAGTGATGGACAGAGAATTGGAGCAGTGAGGAGGAGGATCGGTGAAGACTGTGAAATAATTTCTGCATGGTATGTTTTCATAAAGCTAAAATTCTGAGTTTCCTAAAAAACTCTTTTTGGAAAAAGAGTTTTGACTAAGTATTTCAAGGTAATTAAAGCCACCAATGGTACCATCTCCGTTCTGCACAAAAAAAATGCTAGGTGATGTTTGGTTTCTAATTTAAAAGCAGAGTTATCCAAAACTAACCTTAACACTCTAAGGGCTGCTGCTAAATTCAGTGAGAGTAAGATGATAATCTGCACTTTTGAATGTTAAATCCCTGGTACAAGAGAAATTGGAAATTAGATGCATGCTATCAGTAAACTTGACTTTGAAGAGTTTGTCCTGTCTGCATGATATACAGTGTGTTGTTTGTTTTAATCAAGAAATTTGTAAGAATTTGTTGCATGGTGGTGCAGTATGACTTAGATACCACAGTTCAGATTAAGTGTTCAGCTGAGTTATGTTAAATATGGAAGATATGGTAGAAACAAGATTTTTCCCTAGTACGTTTTTATTAATAGCTTCTGATGGAAGGATAAGTCCAGACAAAGACTAAAAGGGGGAAGGAAAAGCAATACAATATTGTTTGCACAAGCTATTGCAGTGGAAAGCTAGGATAGTGAGGAACTGTTGGAGAGAGGTTCAATGGTAGACTGGAATGAGCTTTTCTTCACTCTGCTGAGCTTATATTCCTTTGGTTTTACTTCTATGTATGTTGCAAGTCTTTATGAGTTAAATACGAAAAGAAATTAAATTTTATAATTTTCTTGTAGCTTGAACTAATTGTTTTGGCATTGTTTTTGATGCTATTGCCAGTGTGTTGCTCTGAATGGGGTTATTACTTCTATTTATGTTTTAATATGATCTAAATTACCCCGCATTCTGAAGATGAGGCAGCTTGTAATGATGCAAGGAAATCAGACTGCAGACTCACCATTTGTGCCATTTCTGTGCTCGGTGTTTTTGCCATGTATCCACATGGGTCTCAGCCAGTGGATATGGGTCTGTGCTCAGCTCTGCTAAAGCCAAGCTTCACTTCAGCCTGTCTGCTCAGTATTGGCTTTCTTGATTTTTGTATAGAACATCGTACAGAAGAGTGTTTAGGTTAGAGAACTCTTTCTCTGGCTGCACTGCCAGAAACATGAACTGGTTGAGGGGACAGTTTTGGTTAAAAACAGAGGAACAGAGGATTTTTCACAAGATTTTGATATGTTCCCGTTCTGATATTTATCCTACTCTTAGTGTTTTCTGGGTATTTGCCCAGGGTCCCTGTTGGAGACAGGTTGCAGGGTTAGATGGAGCCTTGGACTATTTCCTATTCCTACAGTAATCTCCTCATTTGAGCATGGGAGGGCTGTGCAATAGGTTTGTCTGGGCTCCACAGGTCACGGCCATCTGCTCCAGAGGGGTGACACTGAGCCAGGAAAACTGGATCTGAGGGAGGTTTCTGGGTGCTGCTGGTGGTGCCACCAGGAGATGACCTTGCTCCCTGCCCAGGCATGGATCAGTTCAGCCCTGCCACACACACCAGCTCCAAGAGGGGCTCGTGCAGTGCAGGTGATACATGGGAAGGAGGTGGGTGACCCCTGACTGTGGGGGATGTCACTCTCAGGGATCCTAGGATGGCTCAGTTTGGTGGGTTGGAATTAAATGGGATTCAAGAGAGCAGACATCAGTTTAGACACTGTTGACTGGGAGCACTGGTTTGATGAGCATCCCTTGGTTTCTGCTCAAAACATTTTGGTCTGAGATTTTATTTTCTTGCATATATTGAAAAACAGGGGTATTTGAACATTCAGATGACTTGATTTACTGTATAAGACAGTTGGCAAATGAATTTGCCAAACACCATTTGGATTTGATTTTTATTTTAAAATGTCTGTTAAGTCACCATTATTGTACAAAAAAGAGGGCAGATTTTACTAACTACAAACCCTTCCTATATTAGTTATCCCCAGAGAGGGAGAAGCTGTGACTATTTTCTCCAAAAATTCAGAATTTAGACTATGCATTTGTCACTTCAGTGCTACTGGATGTTAGTAGATTATTGCATTCTTTCCAATTATCTGAGCAGCCCTTGGGTTTTTTAAAATAAATAAGATGTCAGGGTTTGCTGACTCCATCAGGAAAGTTTGTTCATTTTTAGTTTTAACTATAAAATATGCACCTTAATCTTAAATATCATGTAAGCTGCCATTATTATCTCAGAGTCAATAGTACCATTAAAGTTTTCTCATCTTTCCAACGAGAAAAATAGCTTAAGTTTTCTCCCTGCTGTTTTGGTCTATATGGAAGTCACACAAGGCAGAGAAAATGTCCTCTGCTGAGCAATGTGTTCAATGTGCAGTGGAGCTCAAGGGCTGGACTGTTTTGGGAGCTCAGCTCCCACTAGCCACACTTCATCTCATTAAACACCTCAGTGTGGTAAGAAACAGTCCCATTTGATAAGACAGCTGTTTAAATACCTGAAATCAAAAGAAATTATCTACCATGTCAGTCTCTATGGTATTGCATTCTTTTGTATTTGTTCATTGCATGTCTGGTTTGCACACAGCTACCCAAGTAACTTCTGCACAATCTCCCTCTGAGCTAAACCTGAAATCTTCCCAGTTAGAGCTATCTTCTTCCCTTTTTCTGAAATGGACTTAGTTTTTCAGTCTGCCTTTTCCTGTTATGTAAAAGCTGACGTGTTGTGAGGAGGTTTTAAATCAGGACTAGCCTATCCTAATTTTATTAGGAAAGAAATTAAATCAGACTGCCTGTCATGAGGAGGCCCTGGACAGAAATGGCCTTGGCACATCTGCTTTAGTAGAATCACTGTGGTGTTCTAAGCTGGCTCCAAAATTAGCTGCACTTTTTCATGGTGAAACATCACACATTTTTTCTTGTGCTCTTTTAATATCATGATTACTTTGCTCACTATAAATCTTACAGAGACTTTTGGATTTTGAAAGAGAGAGATATTTTCAAAAGGTATCTGATTTCTTCTGATTGTGTGAGGTGAATGTCATACCATAAATTATCCTGCCTGATATATCAATGGCAAACATTGATTCCAACTGCAAGGGCATGTGCTGCTTATACAAATGTCTGACACTGGATGCAAGCCACCTTTTTACCATGTTAATTGAAGATGGATAGCGAGGACCTGAGATCAACAAATGGGCCTGTTTATCATGTTGTTAAAACTCAATCTGTCTGACACTGAAATGTTTTTCAGCTCCTTAAAATGAAAGGGAAACTGTCAGCCTGAAAATCACATGTCTAACAGAGCTGTCATCTTTTCCTTTTCACAATTCCTTGAATAAGAGCTCAAACACTGTAGCTAGGGAAGAAAAAAAAAAAAAGGCTAGAAAATATAAATTTGCCTTTTATGGAGATGTGGAAAATATTGTCCGGGTTAGATTGTGGTGGAACAGATCCATAAGTGCTGACTTAGGGATCTGTTCCAGTGTTCTTATGGCAGTGCCTTTGGGAAGAGCAAAGGCTGGGTTTTGGGGAGACTTGGGAGAAGAGAGACAAGTGTGCATAGGGTTGTGAGCATTATCCCTTCAGAAGTTCCAGGAAAGTGTCTCAATTTTCATTAGTGTTGGTGGCAGAGTGTCATTTCATGCGGATCTTTTGTTAGCAATGGTCCCAGGTACTGCTGCTTCCCAAGCTGAAAATTTTATTGTTAGATGCTACACAAATGTCTGTGAACAGCTCCCTTCCTCCACAGGACTGAGGCTGCATTCCCTGCTGTATTAAGGTCTGGCATCTAGGCATTGGACCTTTGTTTGTCTGCCACCATAAGTAGCCCATTTATTTGTGTCACTGTGAATGTTAAAGAGTGGTCCCTGACTTGCTTCTCCTTGCAATACTGTGGAGGAAACTTGAGTTTATAAAGGCTTATGAATGAACTAAAAAACCTCTACAGTGAGTAGCCCAAGGGGATGCAAGCTAATTGTTCACCAGCAGCTGATGGTGAGCTAGGTGAAATGCAATTATTTGGAAAATAATTTGTAAAACAGTGACATTTGTTTCTTCCCACCCCTATCTCCATGGTTGTCCATGGGGGGAAAAAATCCCTTATGCTGTAAGTGCTGAGGAATGGATTTCTGCAGTGTCTGTCTTCTCTTGACTACTTCTGCTTGGCATTGTCTCCCTTGAGAGGGTGTATGAGCCCTTCACAGGCATGACTGTGTATGCTCTCTCGGCTTCATTTTTATCTAGACATGCAAAAATAGGATTACTTTTCTTAAGCTGATTTATCCCCCTCAAGCATAGTGTTTCTTTAAATCAAGTGAGCACATTTAGGAATATCTTAAACTGTGAGATTTTAACATATGTGTTCATTAATTTTAATGCCATTCAGTCAAAGTCTGAGATGTTTCAAATTCATGCTGGTGCTTCCCTCTTGCTGCATTACACTGAGATATGAAGTGGTGGAAGAGATTCCAAGGGATGTGTATGAATGTGGATAAGTTGCTGTCGGTCTGGTAATTTAAGAAGGGGCCTGATTTACACTGGTCATAGGTCTGCCTTCACTTCCCATTTACATTAATGGGCATCTGGCTCCCCCGATATACCATGAGGAAAATTGGTCGTACAAAGATTAACATTAGGGTGATCATAATATCCACTGGTTGTTACAATAAATCTGTTTATCAATAGACTCTAGACACATTCAATATTGGTGTGTTTCATAACAAATTACTGTAAGTTGCTGTTCTGTTTTATTCCCTTATTGCATTTTCACAGCACATTATAGGAGTGATAAAATTCCGTGAGCCATAACTCCTAATGGCAGCGATGATCAATTTGACTTCCAATTTGGGAAAAAAAAACCTCATACACGGTATACACTCTGCCCTAGTGCAGAATAACAGTTCTGCTTGTCTTTCTGGCAATATTGGGACATTAGCAGTAATGATTAGCAGTAATAGCTTTCAACAATAATTTATTTCTAGGTATGGAGATGTATTTGATTCATTGGTCTCGGAACTAATGCCAACAATACTATACAAGCATGTGAGAATGTGCATATTTGAATACATCTATAATTCAGAGCATCCCTGACATCTTTTTAAGGCACAAGAAGTTGTGCACAAATAGATGTATTTTTGCCCACAGTTCTTCCAGTGCCTCGTAACCCATGGCAGTCTGTGTGATGGGTACCTGCAAATCTCCTGCAGAAAGAGAATTAATTACTTAATTTTTCCAAGTTGAGCTTGCACTGCTCACAGCATCATCATAGTTCTGAATTTTTTCTTTTATTCTTTCTTAAAATTTTCATTGAGAAGTTTGAAGGCTGATGGGCCGCTTCTGATCTGGAAGCTCTCTGGGGCAAAGGTTGGGAGGGTTGGGATGTTTTCTTTTTTGCCAACTAAGCAAAGCAAAAACTACACTGAAGCTTTCCAGTGACTCCTCTATAGCACTAAAAAGTGCATCTCCCATTTGCAATCTATTGTCTATTCAGATCTATTTAATTTACAATTAACAAGACACCTCTTACTCTTTCAACTTAATTAAAGAGCTACTGACTCTTAGAAGGATTGAAATGCAATAAAGAAGATAACCTAGTTAGGGTATAATTAAGGAAATTTACGTAAGTAATAAACATGGTACTGCTGCTGTCTAAAAAAAAATTACCATGAACTTGTGTTAATTTCTAGAAAAGCTTATCTTAAAATAAGTGTTCAGACATTTAATTAGAATAAGGCAAGGTAGCTATTGCAAATTAATTATATGTAATTTCCTTTAAGTAACCATTGAAAGCATGGCATACCAAATGGCCTCTGTGTGATCTGTCAGCAAGCCAAGGTTTTAACCTCTGTGTCTTGGATTAACCCCTTCTGCACAGCTCCTGCTTTTAACTAAATCCTACAGGTGCCTACTTCATACTCTCCAAAGAGGAAAATTGAAAAGTGATTGGAAGTATGCAATAAAAATGATCTCCTCGTTTAAACACTCACTTGACCTTGGGTTAAAAACAAAGAGTTCATTTTTCAGGGCTCTGACTGGAGCAGGAAGTAAGGGACAAAGCATTGTTGCTGTGCACTGGTGGCCGGTTCTTATTTTGCCCTGAGTGTTATAAGCCCAGTAAGCACAGCTGCATGGGCTTATACTAAACCAGAAAATATTCTTATTGAGGAAGAGGATTTTGTTGCCAGTCCCAGCAGGGGTATCTGCCATGAGTTTCAAAATGTAACCCCACTTTACTTCAAAAATTATTTGGCTTTTTGAGTAGGGGAGAAAGAGTCCAAGCGCTGCTAAGGGAATACTTGGTGCAGAGGTGAGCCTGCAATGTGCTCACTTGTGCTGCAGGAGAGCACGATGGCTCCTTACAGACCACCATGGATACAGCTTGTGTGGAACAAATCCCTGAAGCACCACAGCTGGGTTTCTTGTAGCTCAGCTTCTCTTTGACCCAGCGAGTTTGCAGCTGTCTGCTTGGCCAGTGAAGTGTGAAAGTATGGTCCTGAAGCTGCTTCACCACTGCCAGTGGTAATTGCTTCGCTCCCACCTGTGCCTTGTTGGATGCAGGTACACACCATTTATTGTGCACAGGGACTACAGAGGGAAAAACTCCTTTTTGTGGTTCCCACGCCGTTAGGCTGGGGATGAAGGTAGCACAGCTACACATTTAAATGATGTGACTGTGGCAGTTAGAGCTATTAGTGCTGGTGACAGAATGGCAGATGCTTTCTGATTGAAAACAAAAAAAAAATCTCCCCCACAAATTACATTAAGCCCTTTTTTTGCATTTTGAAAGGCAATATGTGCCTTTACACCTGCCATAACTGTCAGCTGGCATGTGCTGACTCTAACCAAATGACTGACTTCTGCAAATTCATGATCTGGGCTGGTGCTTCTACATACAGCCCTGCTTTTCCCTGCTCCAAAAAGCTCTTGCCGTGTTTGCTGGTTGTGCTGCATGCAGGTTCAGTCTGAGGGGGAAATTAGGACTTTCTCAGGAAGGTTCATGCTTTTCATCTGCTTTTAGGGGCTTGAGAGATGCCTGGCTTTAATTTTGGAGTTTTTTCGTTTTTATTAAAGGGGCTATTTTAGCTACCTATATTTGAACTGAGTGTGTAATGTTTCTATTTCTACTCTAAACTACGGTCAGAGTGTAATTCATCTGTTTGTGTGCATTGTCACCTAAAAATACTCCCGAAGAACAAATGCTTCATTGCTGTATTTAAACTAATCTTGTCTGGACATCCCATTTTGATTGGTGGCTGAAGTGCCTTGAATCAAAACAGATATTTGGATACCATCAGGCCAAGTCTTCTGTCAGTGCAGTGACGCTGTTCTGTTAGATGTGGGACTCAGAATATATTTATATTCCTGGTAGCAATGTAACGAAAGATGACAGATTAATTACTGTTGGAGCTGGGCCAAGCAGAGGACACTAGGGTACTCTAGCAGGTGCCCCATTCCCCATGTGATAGATCATGTTTGTTCAAGCACTCAGAAACTCATTAGGTTCAACCTGAGTTATTTGGTAGAAACTTATTTAGGTAATTGCTGCTGCATTGTCTGGGTGAGCTTGTGTTCACAAGATATTTGCAGGGGTCTGGTGGGCTGTGGGGCTGCAAAAGTTGTTCAGTTGAAAGGGGTTAATCCAACTGGAAGAGTTACAAAACCTGCTTGGAGAGGTGTTCTTGGCTTGAATTTCTCTAACCAGCCATTTGGTTCTTTTACTGTTACAAACTTCCAAAGGGGAAAAGTTGGAGGGGTAACTTATTTAGGTTCATGTCTTCTAGAGAGAGATTAAAAAGAAAACCAAGAAAATATAAAGGAAGAGCTTTCCTCATCCCAGTGCCTTTGGAGCAGAAGGAACCTGAGTGGGAATGTGTTGGTATGGCATTTGGTCTGGAGCTTTCTTTGACAAAGAGACAGGAGCACTTTTCCTCCATGCTGCAGCATGAAGGATAAAAGCTGGGGTTTTTTCAGTGGTGTAAAAGAGTAGGAGGTGCTGCTGGGACAACCTTTCCTCTCTCTGCTATGTTCTTAGGGGATTTCAATATTTCTTACTCAGGCTCAGATGCTTGTTCTGCTCTTTTACCTGCTTCACATTTGTTGTGCTGCCTGTCCACTGCAATGGAAATTGTCACAGTTAGGAAATGTTTACGGGAAGGAGCAGAATAATTTATTACCAAAAGAATAAAGGAAGAGAGAGAGAGAACATTGTTCCTCCAGTCAGATGTTTATTTAGTGTTTATTTAGTGGCTGCATATCAATTATCTGTTTGAACAGGTTTCATTACAGAAAGTGCAAAACCCCTGAGCACATTTTAAAATATGCTAATCCTTACTTAGGCAGGAAATGGAAAAGGCTCATTTACAGTTTAATTTCTAATCCATGTGGGTTGCCATGTTGTATTCTGGGACATAAATAGAAAAGTTGGAGAGGACAGCTCACTCACAATAAACAGGTGCTGTTGCTTTGCTTTTCTCCTTACTCACTCTAATCATGTGTCATAGCACAAGCCACAAAATTCTGGGCACAAACTCTGCCAAAACCATTCTATTCTGTGCTTTTCCTTTTGAGGGACAGCATATGGGAAAGAGCTTGTAAATCAACACTGATGAGGAAGGAATGAACAGGTTCCTATCTGATGTGATGAGGACCAGCACAAAGAGCTGCTACAGCCCTTCCCTTTGGCTGGCCATATTAATGAAACAGGATCAGCACACAACCCCACAGAACACCCAAAAACAGCAAAACCACATTTCCCACTCAGGTCCCTGCTGCTGCAAATGCACCAGGATAAAGAAAGTTCTTTCTCTTTCTTGGTTTTCTTTCTCTAAAAACATTGTTCTGCACTAATGAGCCCCCCCCTCCAACTTTTCCCCTTTAGTAGTTTATAACATTAATGAAACCAGCTAATCCCTCTGATAAAATATTTATTCAGGCAAGGCTACCAATTTTGCTGTCAGGCCTCCCATGTCAGTGTTTAATCAGTTGCCCAGTGCTCTTGTTTTCTGGGTGATACAAATATTATCCCCTACCATTTCAGATAGAGGCTGTGGGCTCCTCCCCTTCGAGATTTCTGGAAAAAAGACAATATTGGCAAACTTTCAAGTGCAAATCTTTCTTGAAATACCAGTCTCTGTAGTTATTTGAAAATCAAGAGGGGAAGGCATATTAGGAGCCTGGGAGGGAAAAATCCAGCTGTAGCAGGAGATGCAGTGGCAGTCCTGGGCCCAAGCAGTGAACCAAAAAGGGACATCCTTTTTTCAGGACTCTGCTAACACAGCCTTGGCAGGGCAGTGACAGATATTTGAAATGATGGGACACAGGGTATATTTGATATAGAGCAGCAGAGTTTAATTATGGACAAGAATCAAATTGATATTCATAGGGTGATAAATAAATAATGTGTATGCACTCACACAGAAGGACAAGAACATTTTTCTCAAGCGAAAGAAATAAACCCAGCAAAACAGAAATTAAAAATGGATCTATTTAGCAGAGTTTCTGGTTATGTGATTAATGCATCAGTTGGTGAGCTCGATCCTTCTGTTTCTCAAGGAGTCACTCACATCTTGGCTAAAGGCTACGAAATGGTCTGGGGTCACATATCTCATTCTCTGATCCCTGCTCTGAGATTTGCAGCCAGCATTTTTTTCTCCTGAGGGGGTGAATTGAGCCTCAGGAGGTTTAGCAGCAGCCGAGAGCTAAAAGGACGAGAGGGAAACTGGAGGAGTTGATTTGATGGTGACGGAGAGAGAAAGGGAAGTGGGCGCCCATTCCCCCTGGTTGGCTGAGCAGGGAGTACAAGCCAGCACACACCTATTCAGCAGGAGGCTCTTTAATGTGGGTTAGCTTTTAGTTCTTTTAGACCTTTTCAAAAAGAGTGGGGCAGTTCACATAGGAGGATCAACGTATCAGTGCTGTTTTAGTTTCCTAATTTCAGGAATGTCTCTTAAACAGTTGGTGGTTCTGACTAAGTTCATCTGTGAAACACTCAAGTTTCTTCATGATAAGGTCTCAACTTTCACATATAACCTGATGTTTCTCGTACTTGCAGCTATGGACATAAGCTTAAAAATAGGAAAGAAATTATCTGAAATCAAAAAATGAGTGCGAAAAACAGCATTTATGCTTTCAACAAAATGATTTAAATTTTACTCTTGGATTTGGGGAGTGGATTTGAGGCCTCACCTCATAATGATTTCAATTAGTGGTGCTATCAATATTATGTTAAAAAATGAGGGAGCTAACAAAGACTGACAGAAAATGGCAGCTTGGATGCATCAGGGATTTGGGTGACTTTCATTTGTCCACTGAGCACCTTTGCATGTCTCAAAAGGACTTATTCCTGCCTATGCCTGAGCTGGGGGCTTTGCTAAGGACAAAGCAGTGTTTATTTCTAGGGATAAGACAGGAGAAAAATCACACTAAAATGAGTGTGTGTGTGTGTATGGTGTGTATAAGCTTAAAAATAAATATAAACTGGGCCTTAGGTCAATGCTTATTGCAGCCATAGCTCCATGGGGCAAGGCAGCTTCTTGATGTTCCTTTGCTTCCCTCATCCCCTGCACTCAGCAGCTGCCTCCCCCAGCATCTGGGGGGAAATCTGAGAAATGCTGCCTTGGCAGAGGAGAGCTTGACAAGCATGGAAGAATTCATTTTTAATTAATTTTCTTCTTGTTCAAAGAAGACACAGAGAATGTAGCATGGAAGAACAAGATCTGAAACAAATTGCTAACTGTAGTAATAATAACCTTTGTCTTGGTTATGAGTTTGTTTTTTTTTTTTACCTTGGCTGATGGACCTACACAGAATTCCTGTAGTAAGGATTAAAAGAGCAGGCAAAGGGGTGATAGAGGCATTGCTTTATTTTCAAGTGACCCTGGAGGTTTTTCAAAGTTTTCCAGGAGGTGTCAGCAGTACTTTAAACCTCCCGTTTTCCGTGATGGAGAGTTCTGACAAAGTTCTTTTTCTAAATTAAATAAAGAGAAGAATCTCATACTAAGTAAATAGTAAATATCATCATCCAGTCCCACCCCTGAAGAGATGGGTCATTGCTGCTGGCTCAGGCTAGGTTTGCAAGCTTTTGGGCACTGCATGTTTTGGCAGAGCTTCTTACCACCAGACCCTTGGCTAGTGGGCTGTGTTGGCGTTGTTTCCCTTCCTGTGTTCTCAGTAAGCATCAGCCCTGCAGCTGGCTCTGGAGATCTTCTTGTTAAGCCATGGGTCTTGGCAACTTTCAAGTCCTGCAGAACCTGAGCTTTTGTGACCGTAAAGCAAAATTTTCCCGGGTCCTGTGAGAAAAATCTTGAAAAATATAACCCTGTGTGCATACATCAAAAGACAATTAAAATAATTTTAAGTACTTGTTTTTTCTTTAAAAAAGAAACAACCAACCCTGCTTTTGGGATTGGAAGCACTGCTTTTTGGATGAGGGGAGAAACAGCTCTATTTATACTTCTTTCATTGTCCATAGCTGGCTTTCATAGGAGCTGTTAGGATAATCTGGTCCAGGTTCTCAGCTGGTGTAAGCTGGCAGAGCTCAGCAGGCTTCACAGAGGCTGAGCCAAGTTATACTGCTTTAGAAGCCAGGAAAATAATCATAACGACAGAGAGAACACTTTCCACCTGAGGATCAGAAAGGAGACAGGAAAGCCCATGGAACCTGTCAGGAAGAGCATTCCTGGAAGTGGCACTCAGTTCAGCATTGTGCATCTTTTTGTGATAATTAAAAGAAAGAGGGAGGATGTGCAGACATAATCTGATGCAACTGGGAACAAAAACTGCTGTGCTTTACATCCTGCTGTTGGTTGATGCAGCAATGTTAGTGAGAGAGACAGGTGATTTTGCCAGTCTCAGTGTTTTCAATTTGTTTTTACATGGCTAATTAGTAAAGAAAAAGGGTAATCAGTGGAATAAAAACTTGACAACATTTCATTTCAGGGCTTGCAGTGAGAGGGCCTTTAAAAAAAGCACAGGCATTGCACGGAGATAAGGCTTTTCTATTTCAAAATCCAGCAGAGTCCAATAAAATCAGGCAGATTGACAGCCACAAAGAATTACAGTCAATTTACTTTTGAAAATGAGTACCATTGGGTGGATAGTGGGTAGATTCACTCACTAAGGTCTGCTTTGGGACTGTTTGATCCAACTCTTCTATATGATCATAGATATCATCTGAAAGTATCATCATACTGATGCATGATTGTTCACATTGCAATAATTTAGTGCTGGGATGCTCAATAAATGCTGGGGAGAGCTTGGGCTGATCACAGCAAGTACTGAGCTAAGAAAGCCACGCTGCTGTGACGTATGTTTTCTTAACCTCTTCTACGTGGTTCTGGCAGGATATTTTATGAAATGATCTTTTAAAATAGGTCAGTTGTGTAAACATAATCAAAATGTTTGCCCATGAGTTAGAGTGGCTTATTAAAAAAAGCACTGCGCTGTTCAAACCATTAGTGGCTAGCAGAGTTAGAGATGAAAAGAAGATAAATCTGTTGCATAGGATTGTGTGAGATGAAAGGTCCTCTGCAGTGTTTGCCTGAGTCTTACCCCATGCTAGCAGGTTTGGAAAAACATGTTGCATCAGCCCAGAGCTGGTGGAGCCTAGCCAAGTCCAGCTCCCTCTCATGTGGGTTTTGTTGTGCGTAATAAACTTGCTCTTGGTAGAGACACTGATAAGGTCTTTCCTGTCAACATGAGCTTGCAGGAAACTTGTAGGAAGAACAAAACAGAAAAGGTAAACCAAAACTGGGCAGTGGGCTCAATACATGATGACTGAGCACACAGAAACTTTGTTTCCCCAGAAACTCAAATTCTTTAGGTGTCAACCTCTCAGCCGAGCTGTCTGAAAGGAGGAAGAGAAGAAGACAGTGAAGGCTAAACCCCAGTGTTAAGATGTACATTAACGGGTTCATAAGGGCAAACACAGTAACTGTGTGAGAGCAGAAGTGCAAGGGGAGGTTTTTGGGGAGATTGCAGGAATCCAGTCTCTTTGCATCATCCCTGCCCGGCCTTTAATCCTGCTTGACAATAGCACTCTGCCATGCTTGGCTGGGCTATTAGAGAAGAGGTGATCTTTTTTTTTAAGAATTTTTCCTTTTACTTTTTTCTTTCTTTTTTCTCCCCCACCTTGCTGGCCATCCTTTCTGGAGCATGTCCTCTCTGCCTGCCTCAGCCCCGCTTGGCAGCACCGCGCCTGCGTGAGCCATGTGCCCTGAGCCACGCTTAACGTGTCCCCAGGAAACCTGGCACCACCTCCGCTGGGACCGAATTTCAAGGCATATCCCTATTAGCTTATTTTGATGTTTTTATCTTTCCGTGATCGGGAACCATTCTCCGCAGCCAAAACAGACACTTTCCCGATGGCATCGAGTGAATTTTTAGCTCTCCTCTGAGGGGAGGCCTTCAATAAAAGATGAGCCGCTTGCCACGCTGACTGGCTGGAGCTCCGCGGCGTCTCCGGCGGTTCCTGCCTTTTGCTGTAAGTTTACACTTGTCTGAACATCGGCTCGGCCGCCCCGTGTTGCTGGAAGTGGAGGCTTGCACGCAAACATGGCCTCCACAAAAGCCGCCTCAGGCGAAAAGCACTTCCCAGTGCAGTGCTACCCGGGGTCTCCAGCGGGTAACTCTGCCAGTGGTTTGGCAGTGGGGCATGTTTTAGTCATGAGGGATGTGGGTCCCTTCCCCCCCACCTCCCCCCTGACCGGGGAGCACGGCAGGTTTGCTCAAAGGCAGCTGAGAACAGATTGCCAGTGATTTCTGAGGAGGGGCGCATCACCGCAAGGAAGTTTGACTCAGCTGTGGGAGTGTTTGTTGAAGGTTTGATACACACAAATCTTGTGATCTGGATAAACACCATGGAAGCCCCGACCCCTTCCTTTAACTCCTGAGCTCCCACCTTCAGTTCCTTCAGCAAATAAACCCACCAATTTTCTTCTGCAGCCTGGGAGGTGAAGAAGGTCTGTGGGTCATTCAACTTCCTCTTCTGCCAAAGTCGAAATGACTGACAATCCATGGGAAATTCCAAAATGGGGGGGCATACGCACACAATAAATCAGGTTAGATTTTGCGCCCTCTGAAACCTCCTGGGTTTCTTTTCTTCATGAGGCCAATGCTTCTGTTTTGCTACCCCTAATTACTGGTTGGGAAGCTCCTTGCTGCTTCAGGGCTACCCCTGCACTGTGGTACAGATTAGGTGCTGGAAATGTCCCTGGGCTGTAGCAGCTCTCACCAGCATATGGCTTTTTGCCCAGAGTCTGTAACATACAGGTGAAAAGATGGGGATCCTACATGGCATAAACCCCACAACTTTTGGTCCCACCCAGGTTGCATGTTTAATGGAAAGTGTGTGCAGAGGTGAGGAGGACCAAGTGAGGAGGCTTCACAGGAGGCTTGGGGCAGAGGCACGCTTGAAGAAGGCACAGAGAAAAGAAAAAATAGTATCCTGGCAAAGTTCTGTGAAGCTGGTAGAACTATACTCTGAGCTATTTTAGTACTGTTGTACCCAAAAAGCAATTAGATGTGTGTGCCACTTACTAGTTCTTAAGAGTTTCTACAACTGTTTTATGGGAATTTCAAAAGCAGGCTGAGACTGTCCTACAACCCAGGCAGAGAGAACTTCCGGGATAATAATTTCCATGGGCTGTCCTGCTTGTTACCCCGTGCCATGCAGCCATCTGCATCCAAGTCCTGGGGGAGGCATATTTGAAGGTAATGCTGAACCAGGTTACTAAAGGAGAAATGCTGGAAGTTTTCAGGAGATGAGACCTGGGGTGTTTTAGGCAGCTGCAGGGCCAGGGAGCCACTGCAGGGGAGAGGGACGCTCACAACAAAGACACTGAAGCTACTTAGCTAAAGGGAGGATGATTTGCTTTGAAATATATTTGTAGGAGGACTGACTTTTTGGCCAAACATTTATTTTTTCTCAATTTTTCTTTCTTATCCTTCCACAGCTGTCAGCACTGCAGCAAAGCATCTGGGAAAATGCTCTGCTGAAAATGGGAGTTGATAAGGGGAAACTTTTCACAAGCAGGTGGCTCCTTGTGGTCCCAGGACCCACTGAGTTTCAGTCAAGTTTATTCAGTTACTCAGGAGCTTTTGAAAAATTACTGAAAGCCTCTCCCCTCTCATTATTACAGGCTCCTCAGCAGGTAGCTCAGGCTTCTATAATCCTTAAATCAAATATGACAGCTTCTCTCCATTATTGGTTTTCGTTTTCCCACCAACTTCAGGACGGATATTTCTCTTACTCCTTGCTGCCAGTGGACTGATGTTAACCATTTCAAAAGAAGCAACAAATATTATCTGTTTTTGTATTCAGGTGTGCCAGCTAATGTCAATTGCTGCAGCTTTGGGTAATCCTGGAGATGAAAAAGGTAATGCTCTAAAAGGAAAGCCAGAACCTTGCTAAATGCAGTAGTATTATTTATGACTGTGTTTGCTTTCTGTTTCCCAAAATCTCCTCCGTAAAATCAACACTTGGCATTAAAATCTATCTTAAGATATCAGGATGAAGTGTGTAAGGAAAACAATAACTTCTAGCAGCACATTTTCATTACCCTGGAACTAAAAAAGTCCACTCAGAAATAGTGGAATGTTTCCTTGAAGGTTTTTTTTCACCTTTCCATACATTTTTTCTCAAGCAGTTTAATCAGGAAAAAGCTTACTTTATCATTTGACATTTTTTAAAATTTATTTTTATTTTTTTATTCCTGCAGTGATTCCTGACCTTTTTGGAAATTGCTTATTTAAAATGTTGCAAAGAAAGTGCTGTCAGTTATTTATCGGGTTTTATGTCATGATTTGGGAAAACCGACCTTGATTTACTTGTGCCATTAGAGACTGCATGAAAGGAATAAACGAGCATTTTCAATAGCATCGCTATTTAAAACCAGCAAAGTCTGTCAGTCACTTTTTCCAGGTTGTGTGCTTGAAAAAGTAGGCAAAAATATTAATTGTCTTCTTGATTATCTTGGTAGATTCAAAGCAGCTTTAAATGCCTTGACCTGGTTAGTGAATATTTCCTTGCTAAGACCATTATTTAAAATTCTTTCCTATATAGTCCAAACTGCATAACCAGGAATGGGAATGGAGAGGTGCTCAGAGCCAGGTTCTGTGGGAGGAGGTACAGTGGGGGATTGAAATGAAAAGGCAATTATTTCGTTTTTAAATTGTTCTTTAAATAAATGCGCAGCTCTGCGGGACGCAGTGAGAATCCCCTTTTGGGGTCTGGGAGGGCAAGCACTGCCACAAGTTTTTTTTTTTTTGCTCAGTTAATCCCTTTGGGAACTCTCATGTGCTTAAAATGAGGTGCCTGCTTGAGTACCTTCCCCAGTCTGAGCTGTGGCCAAGGAATAACAATGATGCCGATAGCAAATGCAGCAGGAAATAAGCTGAAGATCAGGAGTGTTCAGCACCCTGTGGCTACCCGTGTTACTGGGCATTTGCATGTAATTTTTAAGACTTCTTCCTGCTCCCTGCATTCTCCTTCCACACAAAAGCTTTGGGCAGAACCCTACTTTCCTTTCCCCTAAATAATTGTTCCAGCATATGTGGGGAATTTTTTAAGTAGGAAAAAAACCCCCTATAAATACATCTAGCACCCACTTCTCTATTGCTCCATCCATTCCTCATTGATTAGGAACTGGAGAGGCTCAAGAGGTGCTCACAAAGGACTGATTACAAAGTCAAGCAAAATGAGATATTCTCCAAAAGGGCTTCTCGTCTGCTGCTGCCATGCTTTTCCTGCAACTCTGGACCATGTCTGTAATAGCTTTGTACCTTTTTTTTTTT